>VWZN01009488.1:293793-342413 GCA_013396955.1 Regulus satrapa
GGCTTTTGCAAGTGCAGATTTTCCTCCGGGCAGATGCACTTGTAGAGATTGCACCCCAGGAAAGACAAGAAACTAAGTCTTTCTAGGGGAGTCTCCATGGTTTTGCCAATGAGAAGCTCCTCCTCTTGAATGGATTGAAAGATTGTTTTAAGAGTGAGATATCTTTGAGTTTTGTCCTCTACATTGTTGTGTTAGTGGGAAAGGAAAAAAGAGTGTTAAGGGGGAAGAAAAGTGATTTAAAGGTTTCATTCTGATTTCTATAAACCAGTTTAATTTGTCAATAAAGGTTTTCTTAGTTCTTCTGAAGTTTTAGGCCTGTTTTGCTCTTTCTCCTGGTCCTATTTCACAGCAAGGGATAAGAAAGTAGTTCTGGCAAGTGCATAGATATACTACTAAAAAAGCCAAGAGAGGACAGTTGCATTTATCAATTCTTCATCCATCACCTTCCTGCCACCTTTCAATTTATTTCTGTCACTGGGAGGAAAGGTGGGTAAATGCAGTTCACAATCATGAACCCTGGTGACTATTTATAACTGCAATACACTCCACTGCTAATCCTTTACAATATCTCTCCCAGATTTATTTACCTTTGCAATAAAGCTGAGATTCACAGAACTGGCTGCATTTCCTGGGCATTCTTTACTCTTTACTGATAACGAGCAGACAGCTAAACCAGAAAGTTTTAATCAGCTCAACTTAAGGTTTTGGTTCTGCAGACAACATGCATCCCACCATCCATGAGATCCCACATTTCTTTGGTGCACTTCTGATTAGCAGACAGGGAGCAGTAGAAACGCAGCCGCTCTCTGTCTGTTTGATCCAGCCTGTCATCCAACAGGCATATCCTTGCTAACACACCAACTGCTTCTCCACTGACACCCCGGAGTACCCAAACAGCTACACCACACACTGGCCAGGATGCCAAAGGAGTTGAGCCCCCTTCCAAATCACAAGTCCATTTTTTTTCAATGATGAAAAAGTAGCTTCAGAACAGTTAAGCTCATTTTAATGGAGAGCAGCTGTAAATGCTGGCATATATAATTACTAAAGGAATGCCACAAATATTTAGATAACAAAAAACTACAAAGAACCTCTGTGATGACAAAGGTAAGAGTGATAAGCAGCCATGATTTAAAACAAACTAATTATGTCCAATAAATCTATTCTCTTTCTGGATAAAGAACATAGAAAATTTACTAAATCTGATCATGAGCAAAACATACTGGGATGGAGTGCAACTGCAGAAATGTCAAACTATTCTCACAAGGTTATACTTGACATTCTGGGAGAACTGCAAACAACAAAACTTGGAAGAAGAATTTCTAAATGTCCTTAAAGAACTATAATTAGTTGTTACAGGTCAAAGCTATACTAAATAGCAGGATGGTGGGAAGAGTAACAGGAAAGCAAATGTTGCCTCTTGAACTTTGCCATTAACTGAAGGAAATAAATGATAGGCACTCTAAAATTCAGATGCTAATATAGTGTTCGGGAGCAATCTAACATGGTAATAATCACATTGTTACACAAAACTGTATGGCTGATTCTTCTGTGCAGCTTCTTTTAAGTTATGGAATGAAATCTTGTCCTTCAATGCAAGTTCTACTTCAGCTTCAATTCAGTTTCATCTATGCATTTTAATTTGAGTTGCCAGGGGGAAAAAACCTCAGATTTTTATAGGTTTTTAACACTGTTTAATCTAGGAGGGGAGAAAAAAAAAACAAGTACAAACCAACCTAGTGTTAGCATGGGCATTGATTTGTGTAGCTACAAGGCTTCTTCAATATTTCACCAAAACTCAGAATGCTATTTCACAAGAAAAATGTACTTGCCCTCTAAGTGGCAAAGATAACTATTTCTAATGAAATAAATTTTAAAATACATGGACTTCAGTATGTTATAAATAATTATTAGATAGTTGGCTTTTCGCAAATATTAAAATGAAAATAGTTTAGTAGTTTAGTTGTGCTAGTAAATTAGAAGTGTTGTAAATATCTTTCTCACAGGATTCTGGTTTTTAAACAGATAATAAATCTTTCACATTCTTGAGATAAAGCTTATCCGGAGAGAAAAAGAAGGAAGTCTGGAGAGAAGGATTTATGACCAAAGAAGTGGACAGGCCAAGACCATTTGGGGAAGGGGGGCTGTTGTTGAATAATGCATGAAGGTGTATGAATATGTAACAAGTCAATGCATTTAACAAAAAGAATCTTACGTTGGGTGTGCTCTTTTGGTAACATACCAAGAGACACCTGGCTGGCTGCTTTTTGCCTTATTATTCTCCTTATTAGTTATTTATTAATAAACTTTAAAACTATAACAGAGAAGTGAACCTCGTTCTTCACAAGTAGAACTCACTCAAGAGCCCCCAGAAATCGCAACTGGCCCACTCCTCACTCCAACATTGTTAAACTATTTTTTCACTTGCTGAAGCATCCAGGCTTATCTATGACATAACAGTTCTGTGTCTCCTTTGGTGTTACAGGATAAAAATTCTCTCTTGGGCTAAAAACCTCTATGCCATGTCTCCAGCAAGCTGCTTTCTCCTCCCTTTTCAAGGGAAAAACTACATACTATTACAACTAGATTAAAAGAAACCACAGCTCAGTTGCCAGACAAACAGTACACATTTGTGATCTGGAGGCCAAAATGGAAAGGCTTTCTGCTCAGTAACAGTGACCAGAAATATGTTGTTCTGTACTAACCCTGGCACTTTAAATTGAAGACTCCTTAGTTTGGAATTTTGCCACTACTTTTCTACACAAAGCTGTAATAATCACTGACATTAGAAGCACTGCAACAGAATTATTATTTTAAGAAACAGAAATTGGTAGCATAATAAATTAAGGATAAATCCAGAAAACCAATCACTGTCATAAAGGAAAAAGATCAAATCCTGGAATATGTCCATAATATTTCAGATAAGTTATCAGGAATCAGCAAAATACCCAGTGAACTCACCTTTGGCCACTACTCCCCATGAGACACAGAGGGCACCTTTAAGGCAGGAGGTTACAGCTACCAGAATTAACCAAACACAAACCCAACAAAATTTAAAAAGCAACTCTAGCATATCAAATTCAAGTAAAGTTATGTGTAAGACGTTTTCCCCAGCACATCTCATAAAACACTTTTAGCTTTTTAATACTCCTTTCCTCTGTTTGAAAACTTGAGCATTAAGAAATTTTTCAGACAATATTCAAAGGAAACTTCCACCTGACTCAAGCAAACAGGTAATTTCAGACACCTGATCAATCCTGAAAAGCTGTTGCGTATAAATTAGTGTGTGGTAGGTGTCTCATGAGTTTTCCCTCATTTTATGGTAAGTAAAAGGAAAAACGGCAGAGACATTTCAGTTTAAGGTTTTGTGTGTTTATAAACATATGCATCCATTTGGATCATGGTTACATCAGTGCTAATATCCAATACCTATTAATGTTCCTTTTCCTAAACAAAACTGTAAATTAATATTGGTCTAATGAAAAGGTATGTTTTAATTTCCTTTCAATTAAGCAAAACAGTAATGACCATGTGAGCACTCCTACTCTAGCTCAGTAAAACTGATGCCAACAACGGCATAACCAAACCTGTTCCTAAACTGCTCAGCATAAACCAGTATGTTCAATCAGCCTCTCTTTACAAAAGCTCTGAGATTGTCACAAGAGCATCTTCAAATCAAGCACTGGACTACTCTTATAAAGTAAATCTACTTTATCTTCTTCACCTGAAATTAGCCTATGGGAAAATTTTATCAGGAAAGCATTTCTCCCTCCTCCATTGGTCAGTGGGAAGACAGTTGTATTCCAACCAGTTCTGCATAGGTAGATATTTCAGCTTTTAAAATGGAAACTTTGAAATCACCCCATTGCAACTGGGGCCATATTGCATCACAGGGTTTTTAATGAAATACAAATAGCACATTCTACAGCACCATTACTGAACATGTGGACAAAACTAGTTTGAAGATTTCACATTGGTGCTGTTTGCTTCAGTAAAATAATCTGGAAATATGGTGAGGAATGAGATTTATAATTTCAGGTGCGACAACATTATCAGCTTCCACAAGCAGCCATCAAAGGACTAATACAGTCCTGTTATTTCTTACACAGTGGGGAAACTTACTCACTTCCCAACAGAAACAAGGTGAATGATGAAAGTAATACAAAGCACTAATGCCATCTTCAACAGATACTGCATCAATCAAGTGCTCAACAGAGTTAAAAATCTGAGTATGCTATTTATGCTTCACACAAAAATCCTCCATGTAATATCTACAGATATTTGATATCACATTTGTTAATATAATTCATTATACTGACATCTCCTTTTGTGCTTCTTAAATCCCATTACTGACTTACTTCTTCCTGAATACATTATCTAAAAAAAAAAAAAAATGCCAGTAGTGCAAATTAAGTAATTTTTAAAATAATTTGTATGCTACTCCATGTCTTCAGGCAGTTTGCTCTTTAATGTCCTCAAACTATTCTGATTCTTCTGTATCAAGGAGATATTTAGGGTGATATTGGGACTGGCAGGGGCTGACCCACAGAAGTCATGATATCCTAGACAGATCTGTGATAGCTACTGCAGAGCAATATTACTGTCAGTCTGCCAGTCAACCAGAGTGATGGACCACCTACCACACATCCTCTAGCCCAGAGTGAATCCTGATGCCTTTCAACAACCATGAGTAAAATCCAAAACTGTCAAAAGGGGTGATCCACCAAAGAATTTATTTAAAAAAAAAAAATAGTAAAAAATAGTCAAGCCTTTAATTCTTCCCTGGGAATGACTTAGAAAAAGAATTTCAAAGGATCAAAAGAACAAAATAAGGGCAATGGGCCTCTTTCATGCCTTGCAAGTAGAGTGCCTGCCAAACACAAAGCTTCACTAATGTCTTATGGTATTTCAGTAAAATGTAGGATGATGAAGTCAAACTCATGTATGTTTTTCTTGAGTCATTAATAATGATAATTAAGTTTCAATCCACTAGTTTTGTTGGTTGGTTTATTTGTTCAGGGAATTAGGGAAAGAACATAAAGCACATACAGGAAGGAAAATTGCCAACTGTTTTGATTTCTTCTAAGGGTTTTGCATTTTTTTTAAGGTAAATGAAAGAGAAAATAATCTAAAAGATGTTATAGTTTCTGATGTTCCTCTTCAAAATGGTGGACTAACAGAAAAGAATTCATCCTGCACGTAATAAATGAGTATTTTTTAGTTTAGAAGTAAAGTAAAAGAACAAATGGTCAGAGATAGCACAGCCAGAATAAGTAGACTTTACCTCTTTCCTAGGTCTTAACTGGACTTCATCAAATTATGGTAGAATCTATTGTATTCTGCAGTCTTCAGCCTGCTGATAGCTGTCGTAATTTGTTCCAAATTTCAGCAGAAGATGAAAAAGCTTTACAGCTGTTTTAACCTCGATCACCAAGGAAGAAGTTGTCTTCATTACTGGAGAGTCCAAAGAGCTGTTTCTCTCCTGTCCTTCTGTCACTTCCTGTCAACTTCTTTTAAGAGAAACAACCTGGACAAAAAACCTCTGCCTGTTTCCAGCTGTAATGGGCATGTGAGCTTTGCTTGTTAAGTCTCTTTAACAAAAAGCCCCAAGTAAAAGTAACTCCACAGTTTGTGTGAACTGCCCTCCAGTGTCACGATCAGGCACCTTGCTGGGGATATCCTCAGCTTTTGTGTCAGTGCCAGCCACACAAGTTAATGCAGCCACAGGCAGATTTGTATCTGAACTCTGGTTTTACAAATTCAAACTGTTGGTCTGCATTACATTTTTAAGTAGGCATAACTTATTCATTCAACACGATGTGCTCTTGCAGCCAGTTGCTAATCCTACTTGCACTGCACAATATGCCATCCATGTTCCGTGTGCTACTCTGCAATGGGACTTTCTGCTCCACAAACCAGCTCAGTAAGGGGAACTGGACAACAGCTTTTCTCCAAGCAAAGAATGAGAGCCTATGCAAAAGCCATGGAGGAAATCCAAAGATAGAGTCGGTTCAATGCAGGTCTCTCTTCAAGGTTTATTTTGCATAAATTAGCATTGTGGAGAAATTGGCTGGATCTGCCTTGTTTCCTTTTCTCTCTTTTGGGTCTGCCCTCATAGTCATTGCCTTCTTTTCATCTCCATTGGAGCTTAAGAAAGAGCTGAGAATACAGCTCCATTCCTTCAGAACAGTGGTCAAAAGAATACTAATTAGTGTTTGTCTTTTGTTGTTTTCACACTTTAGTTGTAGTTAAGCCAAAATATCTGAGACTTCTGTCAACAGCAGAAGAGCGCAGAGACACAACACATATTTGTAAGATAAAAAAATAATGACTCCTTTCTCAGTTCCACAAGGGAAATGAAATCCTGCTGTTTCAGGGAGGTATAACATTATTCACCAAGTACTGCCCAGCATTTATTTCCTGCCCTGTGCATGAGGGCATCCACTGCAGTCATTGTCAGCAACACATCCACTGATCTCATTTTCAATGGCTCTCACTGTAATGAAAGCTTCTGCTGTCCTGAACTCTCCAGACCCAGATCTTTCCGTATGCAGTTCTGCCTTGAGCAGCTGGTTCTGTAAGTTACCATAATACTTGGTACCACAAAAATACTGACCTTCAAGCATGGCAATGTACTAAAACTTGGTCTGACACGATAGTGAAAGAATATCTGCTTGTTTAAAAAGACTATTGAGTGCCTTTAGCAACAGCTTGCTTGTAAAACTTGAATGAGTCCCATCTAACTAACAAATACTAAATACTGCTTTCTCTCTTTCTCTGAATGCTCATCCAAGGAAAATGAATACAGACCTTCCATGTTTACCATGAAACTCCTCCTCTTGACTGGAAAGGTTAGCTACTATCAGTGTATCACATGGCTGGTCTGCTGCAAAGTATTAATTATACAGCTCAAATTATGCCCATTAAGTCTTCATGGAAGGAGGATTCAACGAATAGGACCCAGGATTCCTGATTTCTCCATCCACTTGAGTCAGTAAATTAATGTGCAACACTTGCCAAATCACACTGTGAAGACTGCATTAAACTGTTTACATTGTTTATACACCTCAGTGAACACTATGAGGGCTTAAGGCATATGGACACCAAAAAGGTACTAAATACAGCAATCTTCTCTCACAGAATTTTGAGTCAAATAATGTTAAGAGGCTTTCTGTGGGATACTGATGGTTTTCCATCAGGGCTCTAGTGATGGTTTTACCCTAGGGGTCTTGGTAATCCTTGTTTTGGCTCTATGTGCTGACTTACAGGGCACTTTCATGTACTAGTCAAGCAGATCTCCTGTTACTTTTGATGAAATGGTAACACGCCAGGCAAGAAAATGATGAAAAAGGAAAACTCATTCTGCTAGGATATATTTAGTATGCATCAGAATACAATAAGCTAGAGTGGCACTGCTTTTACTAGCAAAAAACCCACACCATTTGGCCAGAAATATGCAAAATGTCACCTGTCTCAATGTTGGGTGAAAAATAAGATATCCATAAGTTGGACTTCACTGTGATGAATAGTGCCCCATCTTAAAGATTATGCTGTTGCGTATATATATATGATTTAATTCCCTTTTTGCTGCAGTAAAAATGTAAGTGAAGCAGTTTTTATACACAGCAGTTAAAGTGTGTGTGTGTGTATACATACACACACACACACACACATATATATGCATGCATGTATGTAACATTCTAAGCTGTGTGCAACACACATGCTAGAAAAAGGATCATTGTTTTAAGCACATTAAAACGAAGGTAATAGTAACTGGGACAACATTAAGATTCTCTGCTAAGCTGGCTTTCAACTATTAACAGGCAAGCTACTAGTTAAATAGAAGATACCTTCAGTATAAATAATAGACATAGGAACTGGCAGAGCATTATAGTCAGAAGATTCAAGTTTAAAACATTTTCAATTATTTGTAAACTATTCCTCACTGCAGGATACATATTAACCTGCAGGTAATGGAACAGTGTACCTACAGTTTTCTTTCAGTGTTAAGTACTAATAAAGATGTTTTTCCTTCTGAACAATGCAACTACTTCAGTTACACCTTACTACTATTTCTGAAGAGCAAAAAAACCCTCTTCAACAACATCATTCCACACAAGTACAAGGACTTGAGATTTTGCTTCATCTAGATGCAAGATAAATCTTTATTCAGACATAAAATCCCACCACTGGGAGAATTTTAATGGATACTTTAGTATAATACAGAAGTCACTCTTCTCCAAGGATTGTTTTAAAGCCTAAGCAAGAATTTGCAGATGGATTCGTATATTTGATAGAGGGCTTAGCTGTGGGTCTAATAAAAGCCACATGAAAGAGGGCAGAAGGGATAAAATCAATAGTCCAATGTTCTTACATGGTTAGGAGGATGGATACAAACAACACAAAAAACTTACTAAGTTATTTACCAGTTTTTGACGCAAGCTGCAAAAATAAGGAAGTAGCTTTAAGAGAAAAATCAATTATGAATCAGTTATTAACAACAGAAAAGATACCTAAACACAGGCATGCTGCTCTGTAACTTCAAGTGACTCACACCATTTATTGCTCACCAGCAGCATGGACAGGAATACACAGGTTTGGCAGCTTGACAGATATTTGTGGAAAATCTCTGTCAGGTACCTCAACAACTGTCAGAAATAAAATGGATCTTGTTAAGGCACGGACAGCCAAGACATTTGTAACAGGCTTCTAACTAACCTACCAACAGTGGAAATTCAACAACTACAAGGAAAACCACAAGTCAACTGGGCTTCGGTACACACTCACTGTAGATCAGGAAATGTAGAAGTAATAAGTGAGAAATGAGAAAGATAAAATGGAAGACAGTGTATTAAATAAAAACTATTCTAGTATTTGAAATCCATTACTTTATTGGAAGAAACATTCTTGAGGAATTTCTCTGCTCTGAAAATTATAATTATTGCACTAGAGAATGAACTGCAAGCATCAGATGTAATTTGTAACAATAACTGGGAATGCTTATGATGATGTCTGACTTTACAACTGGCTTTAAGGCATTAATATTTCTTGCATTTATTCAGCCTAATATCTCAGTATTTGAGTAATATTCTATTACTCAAAGATGGGTGTACCTGTACTAACAGAAAATTGTAATATTTCTAGGATTATTAAGTCAATTCTTGGAATTGTCCCATTTAGCACTCTAATTCTAGCTGATCTCACAGAGCTTAGGTAGACCCAAACCATGCAGCTCATGTATTCAAATGCTCATCACAAGTCACGCCCAAGACAGCACTGGAGAGCATGGTGTCCCAGGGGTGTGGCCTCTGCAGGAGACAGAACCAAGGTTTTAGGAGACAACAAATATTTCTCCATTTTCTCAGGGGAAGACAGTGCTCAGAGACTAAAAACATAGTCAAGCCCCAAGCTTCCCTGCTTATCCATCCTTTACAGGTACTACATTAAACAGCAAGATTATCACTGACTGGTGTAGCACTGAGGAAAAAACACAGCTGTTTAGGGAGGAGACACATTTCTGCCTCATAGTGCTTTCTTAGGGGCAGCAAAGCTGTTTGTTCCACCATCTGGTGCTGTTCCTTATAGGGTTTGATAATGTCCATATAATGTTTGCTACATTCCAAGTTCAGCATGAACTTAAATCCCAGCTAGGCAGAATTTCACGTCTTTGTTGGCTGGTGCAAAGTGCCTTAAGAAAATGTCCCAGTTTTGTAATTTAGTAGTAAATTGAAAGGTGTGAGGTAGACATCATTTTACAGAACTGTTAGCACTTACAAGGGTGTAAGTCTATAAATTTTATTAAACATGTATACAAGGCTTTGCTCTCTCCCTCTTAAAAAAACCCAAATAAGCCCTAAACAAACCCTCTCCCAAAACCCAATAATCAAGATAAGGCCAAAACAATTCATTTTTTTCTGGGTTCTTGTACTTTCAGCTTCTCTTTTCTTTAAAGCAGCAGCTACTTAAAGATGGTTAAAACACATTCATTCAGAGATTAAAAAGAAAAGATGCTAAAGTAGTCTGAGACAATTTTTGCTTGTGAACCTAGAATGAAATTATAGGTAAACCGGCATTAGTGTAAAAATGCAGCAGAACTGTGCTCTAGCATAGTAAAAATCCTCTCAGGCTTCCTCAGGGAGAAAAAATAAGCTCTTAACTGCTCTTCATGCCTGTGCACAGGGAATGCTGGTTTTAGAAAAAGATCAGCCTCCTCTATGGCCCATGCATCTTTGCAAGAAGATTATCACCTCTGACTTTGCTGGTAGAGGTGAAAGAACCAGAATGAACTCTGCTAGAATTCTCAGTCTCAAGCTGATATGCAACCATTAGTTCATTTATGTATTAACTTGTGTGTATAAGCACAGTGACCAATGAAACAGCACTTCAAGCATTCTATACTCAGCTATTTTACTTTGGGCCATTGTGAGGCTTTTGCTGTGTATAGCAAAAATACAGGAGAACGAGAAGGTGAAGGTGAACTACCCAATGATGATCAGTCATGAGGTCATGGCATTTTTTGACATAAAAAATAGGTTTTTTTCTTTTTATGTCCATGCTGCTTAAGGCATAAAGAGTCTACACATTCAAACTGCTTCAGCCTCTGAAAGACTATGCTAAAACAGCACACGCTGACCTGCCACACCAGCAGAACAGGACTGTTTGGTGGCATCATTCATTCAACCTTCCAAACTAAGCATGTTGCTACCAGAAAGGTTACATCTGTAAGATGGACTTGACCAACCTACTACAACAATTGCTCCTCATACCATACTGTACTTCACTAGCAACAAATAACAATTTGAAAAAGGTTGTTTGAACCTTCCTAAAGTAATTGAAAGTCTGGGGGCATTTTGCCTGTGATCAGCAAAGCTCACAAAGTAGCAAACTTGCATTTTTATGAAAGAGCTGCAAATTGACAAGAAGGTAGCACAATACCCCCATTTTCCATGTGCAGAGTAGTTCATTTAGTTCTGTACGTCAGATGCAGCACAGTGGAAAACAATGCAGTCACAGTGTGGACTATCCCACATTTTTTTTCACTTGCACATGCACTATATAAAATAAAGGCTTTAACAAGATATATGAAATACAGGTTCTTTGTGACTGATTCTGACCTTGGAATCATATTGATTCCAGAAGATATGTCTGCACATGTTCTGGAACTTTCTAGATAGAAAGTTCTTTCTGCATTGATTTGGTTGCACGATCAGGGTCTAAGAATCCAAAGACAAATGACAACTATTGAGATCTTGAGAGCAAGAGTTGAATTTAAACACAGCAATGCTACAACAATTTTCACACAGAACAGAGGCTCAAACCAACACGATTCAACAGAAAGTGGTAAAACACACTTTACTGTTTCAACTCTGAAGAAAATGCCCTCCCCCAAAAAAAAAAAAAANTGCTTTTATACAGCTGTCATCCTTTGAGAGGTGCAGGAAAAAGACCAAAAATAACTTTTCTTGGTATTTTGCCAGTTCACATCCCAATGAACTGCGCCCACTAAGCAAGGTCACATAAATGATTGTGAAAGCAACTTTCCTTCATGCATGAAAAAGAATAAATCACTTAGAAAAATATGATATCTTCAGAATACTTTTGCCACTATGCAATATTTCTCCAAATTACGCAATCCATCAATATAATGTTCATAAATGTATTTTTGGAAAAAAATACTCTAAGTAAGTTTCTGTATAGCAGCAGCAAATGGGATTTCTCAGTGAAAGTGAAAATCTGGAGGAATAAGCATGCTGCAAGGCCATATGCCAGCTAATCTACAACAGAATATTTCAAACCAAAACAAGGGCCACCTGAAACTCCGAATTGCCAATCATGGAAGCAGCCCTCCTTTTTCTTTCAGCTGAGAAGAAATTTGAGCAAAGACCTTGCAAGAGATGCATAGAACAGTCAATGAAGTATCACACATTCACAGGGAGTGAGTTTTGTGGATTCCTTTGAGTTCCTTTGCTGCATGATTTTATTCCTTCTCCTGCACTTTTAAACCCTGTCATAAGTAGATAATTACATGTATCATTGTAATCCATTTCAGAAGTTGTCACAGCGGTCCTAAGGCATTGTTGTATTTTATCTGGCAAGACCTCAGAGCTAAAATGTCCAACTAACCCCAGCTGAATAACAAATTCTAACTACTTTGCTCCATCTCTTTCCTTAAAATGTGCTAAATCCATCACCTAATCTAACCAGCAATACTCAGTTTCTGAAGGACGAGGTCATATGAACTGATTTATCCTGAGGCCTTCTACCTACACTCCGTTATTGCAGCACATGAGGCACACCATCAACAACTTGCCTTGATCTTGCACGAGCCAGACCAGAACATATTTTCTTTTCCCTATAAATTAACCAATTATCTGAATTCTGATTAGCATAGGACCTGATTTTGCTTCAAAGCAAGCCAAAAGGGAAAACTGGAGGAAAAATAAAGGCATCACTATCTTCATTTAGTGAACAAATATTAGACAAATATTATGGAGAAATAAATCTTAGTTTTGCTTTAGACATCTCTGCTGATAAACTGCCTAATTGAAAATAGGGCTTGGAATGGGTCTGGAGGCCATTTAGGGATTACTCCTACATCACTGATGAAGTCAGTAATTTCTACATTGCTTGACAGATTTTTGTCTACCTGGAGACTGTCCACCAAAGTTGGCAATCCAAGAGGTAATGTCATAGAATCATAGCATATCCAGAGCTGGATAGTCCCAGAAACTGGAAGGGGTCCACAAGGATCACTAAAGTGCAACTCCTTTCTACATTTTATAATGTTTTTCCCCTTCTCCTGTCTCCACTGGTGATCAGAATATCTTGGTAAAATTTAATTTGCTGAAACTTTTATGCATCCATTCCTACCCTCAACACTTTTCTCTCAAAACATAACAATATCATTTATTCAGGACCATGGCTCTAGACTTCCAATAGTGTAGTTGTATTTTCTTCTCCCTAATTGTCAGCTTACTGCTTTTTTAAACTGCAGCAACAAAAAGTGCACATATTTTAACTTAAGCTTTCAGAACATCATGTAGGAGAAGAGGCTAACTTACACATTTTGCACTGCTGTCAATGCATCTTTGCACAGGATCTATTTTGCTGTAGGTGGTATGACACTGTTGATGTATAAAGTTCACAATCTGGTAGAGCAGTCGGACATCCTTCATTGCAGGACTTCTGCCCAGTCAGGCATTCTGTACCCCTGCAGTAAATCATCCCTAATTGAGGGTGAAATTCTGTCTTTGCTGGATGTCCACTAAAGGACACCTTCTCAAAGGCTGGGTGTCCAATCTAATCTAAACTAGGCTGTACAAAATGTCCCTAAATGCATTTAAGAGCGACAATGCATCTCATCCCATGGTAAGACAGATGTACTTGGGCTGAACTGCCCTCCAGAGAGGCATTCCTCAGAATTTGGCAAGGTAAATTAGCTAGCTAAAGTACTGGTTTACGGTTAAGTTAAATTATGATCATCCAATTTTCAGACAACTGTTCAAAGTAAAATACACTTGAAATGCACCATGTGCTTTCCTCATTGATCTAGACACTGTTCCTTGTAAACCAGAAAAGATCAGGAAGAATTTTAGACTTTTATCACCCAATACACTTGCGTCCCCTCCCAGCTCTATGCCTTCAACCCATGCTTTATAAAATATTTCACTCTCTTAACCAAAGCACTGCACAGCGCTGGTTGCAGGAGTGAGCCCTTCTAAAGAGAACACTTCTGTTGTTAGAGCATCTCATTTTGAAGTGAAGCATTAATTACAGAGAATACAGGATTAAAAATGGTTTGTTACATTCCTACCTTCTTATTCAACATTTTTGTGACACTGTCCCTCATGAGAAAATTCTTACTAAAGAAAGATCAAAGTAAATGCTTGCTATAGAAACGTTTTTCTTTGCAAATAACAGGACCAAATTACATTTTAGAAACAAGCTCTAAGGCTGGTCTGAACAGAAAGAACAGAGAGAAATTTGAGTACAAAATTAAGAACAAATATTCATACACATACGACACGCAGACATCTGCTCTCAATTTTGGCACCAGTGATTTTAATGATGCACAAAATTATTTTTAAAGACAGATAGTGTTAATCGACTTTTCACAAGAAGAAAGAAAATAAATACTATAAAATACATGCTCAGATATCAACTCCCCTTGTTTATGGTATGGGAACTGGGGAAAGCACTGCCAAAGCACTTCAAAAAATTCAAGTATCAGTCAAATAAGAATTCCAGGAAACTTCATCTAAATCCTGTTCCTAAAATGCAATTCACAAAGCTCTGATAACAAAGGTAGCCCACTTGCATGGTTGTCCTCGAACTGACTGTGCTGGCCCTGAGGTTTAAGTGCCTTCATATCCATCTTTTTTCTTTCCCACTCTCTGAAAACTGTAGAGATTTTTGACAATACCCAGTCTTTGAAAAAGAATAGAGCAGATCCTCTTCAGTAACCAAAGAGCAAAACCAGAAGTGTGTTTCACGCATCTTAAGCTTCACTAAAACTTCCTTTTAAGAGCTTGTTGGTTTAAATTTGCATCACTGTCATACACATGCTAGCAAGGAAGCTGCTCTTCAAACACTGTTTTTTGGTATTACACAACAGAACTGCTAATTTCTGACTATGGAGTGCTATAGACTGGGTGTTTCAGGCTTTATAATATTGATATTCTGAGGTTCATTTACTTGCCAGACCTGAAAATGCCACACACATCATCTTATGTTGCACCAAAACCTGCAGATCTGATTCCTGCTCTGAGATGCATTTTACCGCTGGAGTTAGTTCTTGACTAATTTTTTTTAACTGATCTACAAATGCCCATTAAATTTAAAACCTGTAAGCACGCATCTGTTCTCTTATTTTTTTCCTACCCATACATGTACAGATCTTTGTAGACACTCTGTGAGATTTGAATAAATGAAAGGAACCGACTACTCTTCAAAGCTTATAGTGCACAGGTGGTCAGTTTTGTTTCCACATCTCTCTAGTCCTCACCTCAGAGGGATTTTTTATCACAGTGGTGCTGAAGAACCTTCTGTCATCTCAGTTAACTCAATCTCAAGTCCTGCTGGTGGGTTCCTGAGAATGTACAGATGTCCTCCCAATGTGAATGTCTGCTCTCTGGTTTTAGAGTGCTGCAAGACCCTGCTTAGGTTTCCTAAAACAAGGTAAATTTCAAAGAGGTCAAAAAGCTTTCAAATAGAGAATATTATTTCTAATATTTTAACCCAAAATTCACAGAGTATCTTCTTTCTTCTTGACCCAAAGCTAACAAATATTGACTCAAAGCAACTAGATACATATTTAGCAGATCTCAGTAATGTAATGGACATTGTAGCATTGCTTTGTCTACCAAGTGAAAGGACAAAGATTTAGGTATTATGTACAAAAAAGCTCTGGGGGTCCCTTGCCAGATTTCTAGACCATTCTCCACAAGACAATGACAGAATGTCAACATCTGTTCTAATCAAAACTCTCCAGAATTATAATGCACAAAAGAAAATCTTAATCCTTGGGATCTTTATATTGATTGCATCTCACCAAAAATTAAGTACAAAGAAAAAAACCCAAACAAATGCCCTCCTGCCTCACCGAATACCCACTCACCCTTAGTTCTAACAAGTCAAACATCCCCATTCCATTAATTCCATTTTTTATAAAGGTGAAGACAAAACCTTGAGTTCAAGCCAAGTAGCTAGACCATCTCATCTCTTCTTGGGCTGACAAAGGAATGATCAAAATCATGTATTTTCAATGTTTAGTTTGGTCTGTAAATATTGATGAATTGGATTCACCAGAATAGTGCAGATTACAAACAAATTTATTTAACCTTAGCTTTTAGCATTGCACACTCCAAATGCAGATTTTTGCTGTTTCTCTTATAAACCAGCATTTAAATTTACTTGAAACTGAAGACCATATTTTGAAAAGTCATTCTGGGTTGACTGGCTTTCAATCATAGAATCACTGAATGGCTTGGTTGGGAAGGGACCTTAAATAACATCTAATTCCAGCCCCCTGCCGTGGGCGGGGACTCCTCTCACTAGACCAGGTTGCTTCGAGATCCATCCAGCCTGACTTTGGACATTTCCAGGGATGGGGCATCCACAATTTCTCTGGACAACCTGTTCCAGTGTCTCTCTACCCTTACAGGGGAGAATTTCTTCCTAGTATGGAATCTAAACCTACTCTCTTTCACTTTGAAGCCTTTCCCTCAAGTTCTGTCACTACATGCTCTTGCAAGAAGTCCTTCTCCATCGTTCTTGTAGGATCCCTTCAGGTACTGGAAGGCCACAACTAAGGCACCCTAAAGCCTTCTCTTCTCCAGGCTGAACAATCCCCATTCTCTCAGCATTTCCTCATAGTCGAGGTGCTCCATCCCTCTAACCATCTCAGTTGCCTCCTCTGGATTCACTCCAACAGGTCCTTCCTGTGCTGGGGACCCCAGAGAGGCAGAATCCCCTTCCCTGGCCCGGCTGCCCAGGCTCCTTTTGATGCAGCCCAGGACACGTTTGGCTTTCTGGGCTGCCAGTGCATGTGGCTGGATCATGCCCAGCTTTTCATCCACCAGCACCCCCAAGTCTCTCACTGCAGAGCTGCTCTCGATTTGTTCATCCCCTAGCCTGGATTGATATCAGAGTTCACCCCATTTGTTCCTCATTAAGAAAACCACAATGGACCAGGCCTGTAAATGCAATAAAATTTTAGTGGACATTTCAGTTTGTACATGGGAGTTGTCAGAACAATAATGCAGTTAGACAGTACACTCACAGTCATCTGAGGGATCAAATAATAGAGGCATGTAAAGCTCGAAAAGCTCAACACTGAGATTTCTACTAGTGGAGTATGAGCTGCATTCAGCAAAAGCTTTCATGTTCTAAATATAAAGTTAATTTTATTAAAGCATCATGGAAACAAAGATGCAAATGACTAAACTAATTTTCTATTTCTTAGATGACTGGTACCTAATCCTTAAGTAACTCTATGTGTTCAAGTGCAGGAGGAATAGATCAAAGAACTACCCCNATTAAATATTTTTGCACTCAATAAAACAGTGTCCTTCCTCAGTTGCAGACCCCAGCAGAACTGCTAACCCTTCTAACAAGAAAGGCATGCTCCATTGATATCTATTCTCATATAATATTCAAATTGCATTATGGAAATAATTTTTACGGAGCTATAAGCCTGAGCTAGACAACTTCACCAATCCTTTTTTTTTTCTTCTTTTAATAAATAAGAAGTGATGTCAAAATTTACTTTTAACCTTTTCTCTCAGCTTATTTTCTACTATTAGCCAACTAACTGAAAGGAAACCCTTTAAGAGAAAGCAAAGCCTTTCAAAAAACCAGAAAATATGTATTTTATGCTTTAAAGAACAAAAACTAGCACTCCCTCCTTCCTGTCCACTTTTAATAAAAAGTTTCACTATATGTCATGCTAAAAATGGTCCTTTCTTCAAGCTCTTTTAAAGGTTCTTCTCTTCTAGTTCAGAAGATACATTGTTCCACTCAACACTGTACATCCCTTACTCTTTAAGGGTTTCACAATTTTGGGATGCTGAAGTAGGGTCTTGGAACTCTAGAGCTGGTTTCTAAACCACTGAAAGGAACAAGAGGAGAAAACACCTCAATAGACAGTGGTCGTCTTTTTAAGAGAGCAGTTCTAGGCACAGAAGCCTATTAGCGCTTCCCTCATGAGGAAGAAATATTCCTTAACAAGACCTTCACTTGACTGGAGCAGTAAGAACCTAAAAAGAAAACTGGACCAACTTACACTGACCTCTGGCAAAATAAACTGAAGCTCGACTTGTCTCCCAAGTCAGCTCAGAGCACAACATCCCATAGTGTTTATTCAGCAGCACCACAGGCTGAAACTGTCACCCAGGTTTCCCTGTCCTCACACTTGTCCTCAGTAGTCAGCAGGTCCCCAACCTGAAATCATATTCACTACCCAAAAAAACCCCATTAATTGCTCAATTATGCTGTATTGTGCAAATCTTACCCGCTAACCGTCCACAGAATCTTTGGGTTTGGCTTTAGTATGCCTATTCTTACTGATGTGTGTGAAATGCAGAGTGAAGAAAAAACTCAACTTGGTAACTTGTCCCACATTTATTACTTGATCTTCAGTGATTTAACTTGACAGAGAAGCCTGACAGCCCTCCTTCTAGACTTGAATGGGAGAAAAGCAACGTTTCTTTGTAGTCATGCAGCCTGCAGAGATATTTAAATTTTCTCAGATTTTTTAAGGCTTTGACCAGAAAAAAATTAACTCCCAGTTAGTGCACTGAGAGAAAAACCTGGCTCGGCCCACCCAAGGTAACATTTGGAACATTCTGTTATCTAGAAAGCACATAAAAACAAACTTGCCTTCCATAAAGATCCTGTTCCAGTAGATTTTTCCAACTTGATTTCCTCCAAGAAATATTAGATTTGATAAAATCAGCATTGAAGTGCTAACAGATGCTAGGACAGCATGAAGTCGACGACGAAATCTTGGCGAGAAGAAATGTTCCTGAGGGGCAAAACAAAAGGTGCTGATGAAGTTAACAATCCCTGCAAATTTTCATGCAGCATTAGAAAAAGACATTGCTGTTACAACAAACAACTTTTCTATAGAAGTTCAAATCCTTACGGAACAGCTCCCAAAGGTTTAAAAATAAATATCTAACAGAACCTCTCACCAGTGCAATTCAAGTTGGAGTAAGGCTTCTTGATTAAAAGCAGTCTTGAATGATAGTGGAAGTGACCTCTGGAGGTTATTTAGAAAGATCAAAGCAGGGTCACCTAGAGAAGGCTGCTCAGGGCAGTATCTGTTTGGGTTTTGAATATCCCCAGTGATGAAGACTGCCCAACCTCACTGAGCAATCCCTCACAATAAAAGAGGGGGTTTTTTTGTGTTTAAATGAATTTTTTATGTTTAAATTGGATTTCAGTCTGTGCCCCCTGCACAGACTGTCACTGAGTATCATTTAGAAAAGCCTACATTTGGTTATCTATACACATGGATAAGACTCCTCTGAGCCTTCTGTCCTCCAGATTGAACAGTCCCAGCTATAATTCTCTCAGCTTCTCCTCTTATGGCAGAGCTTTCAGTCCCTTTGCTATCAGTCCCTTAGCTGGACTCACTCCAACATGTCCATGTCCCTGTTGTGGGGAGCCCAGAATAGACACAGCTCTATACATTTCGTGGATTCATTCTTATTTTACAAAATATGCTACTTGATGAATTTTTGCTGATAGATGTGAACAGCAGCAACGTGTTTCTAGGCTGGGTGATACTTCCAGTAGGATCCAATAAAGAGTAAAGCACTTCAGTACACAGCAGACTGCATCAAACAACTTCAGAAGTCATTAATCCTCTGGTTCATTTGTAAGACATCACTGAAAAATTCTAGAATCAGATTAGATCTGGTTATACTAATGACTCTTAACAAGTAGATACCCCTAAAAAAAGGTTCACATAATTTTCTTTTCAGTGCATATGTTACTGCTTATGTTCAAGAAGTGCAATTATCCAGATTTTGGTACTGTTGTCCTAATGATACTAATAAAATAGATCTCTCTCCACCATATACTAGTTTACATTTTTCTGAATCTGTATTTTGCATTATCACCTGAGGCGAGACTGCAGCATGGAGACTGCAAGAAGATGGTAAAAGAAGGAGGAGGAAGTTTTAGCTTCCTCCATTATTCAGTGGCTAGAGGAAAATTTAAAGAACATTACAGCACTTCAGCAAGAAATATTGTCTCATTACTACACAAGGAAAAATATCCTGTACATTGTGGCCCCAGGCTGAAAGCCTCTGTACATGGTGCTTGAATTTAGAAAAGATTGAATGTTTTGTGTGAAGTAATGAGCATTTCCAGGGCATGGAAAATAAAGGAAGTATCAAGGATCACTCAGCCTTCTTGTCATAAATGGTGACATTGCAGAAAACAAAATCTTGTGACTGCAGCATCAAAAAAAAAGAAGAAAAAAAAAAATCAGTAATTAATCTTTAATAGCTACAGGCAGACCAGAATTCATGCTTAGATACCTGAAACAACATAAACATGTGCTCAAAACACACCTAAAAAAACATTTCTAGACAATTAAATTGCTTCTTCTCTAAGCATCACAACAAATGTTTCAAATGCTAGATTATAAAGAGACAAATCTTCAAATAAATGACAGTTACAGGCATAGAAATACAACTTCAGCATATTAGTGCAAAGTAATCTCTGGTAAATTGAACATTAGCCTTGGTCAAAACTACATCTAGTATATGAGTCAGTCTGAGTCAGCACAAAAATGAGGACAGATAAGGTTTAAGAACAAGTGCTCTGTATCAGTCATTATGTACAATAGAGCAATAGCCAATCTTCTATGCAATGCTATGAAAAATAAGGCATTTATGAAAAGAGAGACTGAGATTTTTCTCTGAAAATTCTGAATGAGAACTAGGGCATGATAGGAGAGAGGTAGAGAATATAACAATTACATAAATATTCACAGACACAGACAGTTGAGTTAGTGAAAGAACTTTTTCCCTTGGTAGTTCATGTCTCCAAAGCTATCCAAGGACTTCCAACACATTCTCCTTCTCCTCACACACACATAGAGGACAGCTTAAGTTTGCCTCTTCCTGAATGGCATAGTTTGAATGTATGGTCCCACACATGAAAAATGTATGCCTTTTCAGAATGTGCAAGTGTGGGCACACAGAGAAAACGTTTGAAATCTTGCTATGAAATCCATGTTAACAGCAAAGTTTAAATAAGGACAAGTTATGACCATGCTAGCTTGAATTAACTTGCAGCTCAAATAGTGCATTTTCTATCATCAGACCTACCTTTCACTCTCCCTTTGTCTATCAAACTTATTTGTCAACTCTAAGGAAAAACAGTTTTAATTGAGAAAGGGGGAAAAAAAAACTCTGCTTAAGCAGTAGAAAGAGTTGGAGATGGAAAACCCATCAGTCAGCCGGTGTTTAAATGCATTTTCCATCAAGGTACTGATCAGACTCAGTAAGTTTCTAAAGTTTGCCTGTTTTACAACCCAAAACAGTACAACTAAATCAAAATAAATACCTAAAAAAGCTCTGCTACCTTCTTTTTTTTTAAATGAATATATTAAAATAAATTAAACTGTCACATATAGTACATCACCTTTTACAGAAGTTCTGCACGTTAAATAAGGCAAGTTAAATGCAGTATAGACCATAAAAGCCCTTAGCCATTTAAACGGTATAAATGAGCAGTTTATGACAGACACAGTTTAGACAATCACTGAATCTTCACTGGGTTTTGCTGCAGCTAATTTCCATTAGCTTTGCTAGGCATTGATCCAAAAAGCAGTACACATTTTCCTGACAGTCTTTGATGTCAATGCAGATTTTACTCAGCTGCTATGAAAGTAAAAAAGAAAACTTTCTTTAAACATCTCAAGCCATCCAGAATAAGCTAACTGGGAAAGTACTCAAGCAGGTAGTGTGCTCAAATTAATACATTGGAAGAACTACTTAGCAATGAAAAAGAAATGAGGTTGGTCTAGATAACCCACAACAATAACCTTATTTAAATATCTACAACCTTGCAAATTTTGTGAATTTACCACAAGTTGTTTACATCAAAGCAAAATTTTAAAACTCCTCCACACCCACAACTCTTCATTATGCCATTTAATGCTTTTAATAATATGCTCCATTACAGCAATATAAATAACTGCTATGGATTTGTGGTGTTTCTCCGGATTTTACTGCTGTCTCTTTCTCTCTTCTCTTTCTTGTTGGAAATACAACCAGAGGACAGAGTGGCAACCTTGTATTAAAATGCCAATGAAACCATGGCTGAAACCCTGATTTGCATCCCTCCTCAATGCTCCATCTCAATCTCACATCTATACTTTACTATACTTTACTTTTAGTAATTACGAGCATCCCCACCTCCCCCACACATTATGAAATAAATGGACTATAGCATTTAAACTACACAAAAAAATAGACATGCTATCATGTTACTCAGCCCAAATGCATGCAGCATGACATAGAAGGTGACTTGCAAAACATTGGCTAAGGCAACCTTTCCTAAAACTGAATGGAGTTCAGGTTATTATTCCCAACCTAGTCCTGCTGTACATGAAGATCAGCCTCAGACATTTTTGCCAGATGTTGGGAAAAACTTCACTCTGCACATTGATTGGTCTAGCAAAATTGGCTGCCATTAGAGCTCTCCCAACTTTGTAGTCTTTGCAGACATTTTATAAAAATAAATGGTACTATTATGTATTGGGGTACCTTGACAAGCAAATCTTATGTGTTTGAGAGTGGAGGAGGAAGACAGCATGAAAAGAAATTGCAGAGTCCAAACACTTCCATTCCTAAATCCACTTACAAGGTTAAAAATTCCTAAATTCCACTTACACATGCATGTCACATTTAGCCTCTAAGAGAAAACCAAGCCAGACACAGGAAGCTTGTATAATGATTGTCTCTCCGGAAAGCTGATAAAGGACAAAACACATCAGAATAGATAATTTAGGTGAGAATTAATAGTCAAGATAAAGGATATGGTGGAATTTTGAGTTAGAGAGAAACTATTTATTTAACTTGCTATGCAAGTTAATTACATCACTATGAGCACAAAATACACAAACACGACAGGAGGAGTGGATTGAGGCAGCAGAGCAGAATTTAAAGGAACTTCTCTCTAATATCAGTTAGAGCTACCAAGAGTAAATTCACATTTTTATAGGACAGTTCACAATGATGTCACTGAATGGCATGGAAGGATTAAATTGAGGGTCCACGTAAATGCATTTATTTCACTGAGCTAGCCAACAACAGAGAAAATGCTGTGGGAAAGACTGACCAGAATAATAATCCAGTTTTCCAGTTGGAAAGTGGTAGTGACAGGACAAGTCACATGTAGTGACAGGATGTTGGGGGTTGGTTTCTCTTTCTTTCTTATCTGTAGAATTTTTTATCATTGGTCTCCTAGGAGCACTAATGTGGGTACTTAAGAAAAACAATGACTCTGGGCCAAGGCAGACAAAAAGACAGGGTAGGACAGGGTGACTCACTTGGCAGAGGGGAGGGAAGAGGGGGTTTTCTCAGATTAAACCTGGCCTGTGGTTTTTGGGGTGGTCTCTCGCTCTCAGGGTTTTGGCCTGGGAACTTGGAACCAACATGCTCTCTGCCTTGCTTGGAGCGGCCACGGCCGCTACATCCCATCACTTCTCCAGCACTGATCTGGAGTTTTCCCCTGCTTTTCGACACTCCAGACCACAGCCCTGTTTGGACACCTCTCCGCTCTCCAGCCAGCACCACGGGCACTTGGTACACCTCGCTCAGCTTTGGGAACTCCACCGCTCCCGGTCTGGGCCTGGGCCACCAGGCGCCCCTGCAGCCAGGTGGGATCACCGCACCTGCCCCGAACCCACCTGCGCTCCCTGCCAGCTGTGACTGTAACTATACCGAAGGGGAGAACCCTAGCCCTGTTTGTTATCTCACTGCTACAGTTGCTGTTGTTTGTTTGCCTTGATAAACTTAGTAATAAAGAACAGTTATTCCTTATTCCCATACCTCTGCCTGAAAGCCCATTAATTTCAAAATCAAAATAATCCGGAGGGAGGGAGGGAGGGAGGTTTGTTTTTTTTCAATCTCTATTTTTCAAGGGAGACTCTAGCAGATACCTGTCACTTAAAACCACAACACAGGACAAGACAGAGTGGCTTCAAACAGAAATAGCATAGCTTTAGACTAGGTATTACAAAAATTTATTTATTATTCTTTACCAGAAGGGTGGTGAGGCACTGGAACAGGTTGCCCAGGGAAGTTGTAGATGCCCCATCTTTGCCCCAAGGCCAGGCTGGATGGATCTCCGAGGAACCTGGTCTAGTAGAAAGTGTCCCTGCCCATGGCAGGGTGTTGGAATTGGGTGATCTTTAAGGTCCCTTCCAACTTAAACTATTCTACATTTCTTTGAAGCTGAGGAAACAACTAAGACTGAATTCTGAATTCACAATATCAGACTCAAGGTTTTTTACAAAAATAAAACTATCAGTATTTTATCAGGGAAGCAATCCTACATTTTCCTACATCAACCACTCTTAAACTTCTAGCAAAAGTGGTGGCATCGTCGTGATTTGGCATACCCCAAAGGCTTGTTATTGAAAGGGCAGCTGAATCCAACTGCAGTGGCTGGGAGCAAGTCCCAAGCATCACCCTGGGTTAGGGAGGGTCCAGGAAGAGGGGCACATGTTTTCTGCCATGCTGCAAACCCAGCTTGATGACAGAGTAACAACTGACAGGAAGTCTCTCCTGACAGACACTAGCTGGCAACGTTTTGGCAAACACACTAAGATGGAAAATGTCTACTGTGCTGCTGCACTTGAAAAACATCTCATTTATAGAGCTGTTATGGGATAGATTAAAGAAAACTTCTCCATAAAGTCAGCGACATTATCAAGCTTGCTTATACTAAAAATATTTTAACAAGACCCATGTAAAGGAATTCAGTTTCCTGCAATTTAAGCAAGAGTCTATTTTCATGGAGTAAAACAGAGATTCACAACATTTGTATCTCTGTGAGCTACCCACCCAGAGAATTGGTGATCCAAGCACATGGCAAAACAAGAGTGTACGATAAAATTGGAGAAGCAGCTGAATTATTTATTTTGTGAACACATGCACTGTGGAAGAAGACTGCCAGATACTATGACCAGAGTGACATGAAACATACCTGATACTACAAACTGCAAAAACTAGAGATTATTTTATTTTCATCTGTCTTTGTTTTTTAAAGATCAAAATAATCTAGAACAACTTTGAGAAGTTATTTGCTAAAAGTAATGCTATATTTTTTTAAAAGCATACTATATTTTATTACTATCTGTTCTACAGATTTCATTCTCTCCCACTCAAATCTATCAGCTAAACAAGATATAGAAACTGCACTATTTGTTGTGTTGAAGAAATTAACTACCATGAAAACAACACCTAGTCCTGCATTATCTTTCATTGCCTCTCCTAGTGTATGAGAGGAGACTAAGTGTGCTTCCTACAATTCCATCCTTTCAATTTCCTTAAGGTTTTTATTAGACAAAAATGCTTAAAATCTGATGCCACACTGACTCATCTTTGCAATAGTCTGTTATTTAGGGTTTACACAAACTTTTGGAGGGAGGGGATGGACGGGTAAAAAGTTTGTGAGTAAAGCTGCCCAGTACAGGAGGGGTACAGGTGGTGCTGTCATGCATATCAGCAAAGACCTTAGAAAAAGTTTTAAAGTTCCTTTTACTAGTGCAATTTTCCAAGCTTCAGTTTTCACCCTCCTTTGTACCTCAATTAAAGGGTGAGCCCCGCACACAACTTTCATACTTTTCTACAGAAGGGATAACACCCAGTCAATCTTAAAGGTGCCAGCCCTCCTCAAGTGTTTTCTTTTAGAAAACGTGCTCAGCTAAACAACAAGCCAACTCTTCAATGCCCCTGAACCCCAGGAATCGCCACATTACCACGAGAGTGAACACCCCAATACATATCCTGAATCTGGATCATCTGCAATGCAGCCATTTGCCAAAAATAACAGGACAGCAAAAAAACAGGAGCATGGGTGAAGAGCTGAAAGAGAGCGAGGAGCAGATGGGACAGTGGGAAGGGAGGCAACACATCCTGACTAACACTTACCGGCTATTTTATCTATCTGCAGTTCGGCACACTGAAAATGGAGGGCAGGGTGTGACTGAGCAGCTGGGGGAGCAGATGGGATGGAGGAAAGGCTGAAAATTGTGACAAAGCTCTGCCAAACAGAATGTCAATTTATTTAATTTTTAAAGTGAGCAGTAGAAATAAAGATGGGTTGGGTCCAAGCAATGGAGCATCTTGTGTTTGTTAATACACGTTGTCAGTGGGCAATGGGTCACGGTGACAAAAGTGTGTCTGGGAGACGCAGAAACAAAGGGAGGGACTATACATACTCATTATTGATAGTACAAGTTATGCTTGGAGATCAACAGGAGCCAGGGAAAGGCAGCTCATGAGAGGCTGGCATCACAATATGGTACACATTCCTGCACTCTGATGCTGAGGGACAGATGTTCAACAGAGAAAGAGTAGAAACTGCAGCACAGAACAAAAGAGCACCAAGAATAAAGAATTCTGGTTGAACACATGTACGAAACTTTAATTTATGAAATAATCTAAAAGAAACTATGGAATCCCCAGGGCTGCAATGTACCAAGGTAAGAATAGGCCTGCAAGAGGGAAGTGAACAAGATGGGCTACCAGATCTTACCCATCAACAACTTCCACACTAAATAGAAGAACAAATTTACTTCCTCATACTGCACCCTTCAGTAATCATGGCAATCATTCCAGTTTGTTCTGTTCTTCACCTAACTCTAACCCAGAAACATCCCCTCTACTTCAGTTTGCTTCATTTTTCCAGCATTTAATTTTTCTTGTAGTTTTTCCCTCCCTTCTACCCATCCTGAACTCTGGCTTGAGGTCATATCCCATTTCTTTTCAAGGTATATACTTTCCTTCCAAAGCAAAGGTAAAAATTAGCTCCTGGAAGGTTCACACATGAAAGCAGGAACTGACAGCATTTTTCCAAGAGACAGGATGATGCAAACAACCTGTAATTCCCTATATAATTCCTGTAAAGAGAGGACCACACAATTAAAATCAAGCAGCTGTCAGTTAAGATCTATTTCACAAATGGAACTTGATTCTGAATTTAGGAATAAATGCTATATATAATATTTGAGAAGATACTCATCTTCTCTATTGATGTCTTACTAAACATTAACTCAACAAAACGCTGTCTTGCACTAGCACTATTTCATTTTTAGATTTTTCCAAAAGATCTACATTTATAGCATCTCTCAGCAAACAGCCAACTCCCCCTTCTGTTTGAAGAAAGCCTCCTGCCAGCTCATATGGATCCACTACACTTACAGATACATGTGTGAAAATTTGACATACACACAAGTAAATTTCTGTACTTCTACATTTAACTCTTCACTCTCAAAGACCCTGCCCATTTATTCCTTTTTAAGTGGCAGCTTGTGAAAAGTGCAAAATGAACAACACTGAAATGCACTGTCCTCTTTTCTGTTTGATGTTTGAAGCAGAGAATTTAGCCAAGTAATGGAGTGCACATAGTCCTGTAAATGTGTCTCAGCTCTCACTGATTGAGAGATTTGTGCATTCTTCTCTGTGTCCAGGTCCTTGACCTCCCTGTTTTTGTTCCATGTGTTCTCATTCTGCCCATGCTGATTCTCTCAGTTCCCTCATCCATATTTTAACATTTTTACCTTTTAAATTGCAATCCAGTTGGGAAGGGATCTAACTTCACCAATCATTAGTGCTGAATTTTGATCTTGCCCCTTGTGACTGTCAACAAATAGATAATACACAGCAAGAATGCCTATGGAGACACTGATAAACACTCTCAGCAAACAAAGACCATGCTTTCCCTGCAGCAAGGTTCTGCAGCTCAAGGGCAAGCAGGAAAACTAGAGTGCAACCACTCCTCAGGACTTTAACTCATATTTCTGTAATTGCTGACATCTCTCACCTGGACTAATTTTTGAGGCAAACCACAGAGGGAGGCTGTATTCATGTAGCAGTAACAAAGAAGCACATAACCAGCATCATTCTGCCTTGTTTTCACACTATAGCATGACTTACTTGCTTTTCAAACAGCATCACTGACTGAGAAACAGAAAACTGCCCAATGTCTCCAAAATGGAAGAGGAAGTAAATAATGCTGGTAGGTGGGAGATTTTATTTTTTTTACAACAACCAAGCAGCTATGCCAGGAGCTTCCCAGCTGACATTGTTGTCTGGAACAGAGCAGTAATCATATCATAAAAATAGCAATGGTTCCTCCACTTCTGGCATAAAAAATAATCTTTCTAGCAAAGATTAGACCAAAACCAGCCTCAAAAAGTTGAAAACAATAGAATGTTACCTCTGAAATACTTCTGCTGCAGTTTTTGCCATTCACCACACAAAAACCTGTATCATATTGCATATGCTTGTCCCTCTACTACATTTTCAGTCTTTGTTGCTGAGTTTGAGTTGAGAAGTTCCCCCAGCAAAGAAAAACAGTGCCACAACGCAAGTGTGTGACTGTGTGAGCACTTTTTAACAGGGCACTCAAAATATTACGGGATTTACTTCCATTAAGACAAATGAAACCTTACCATGGGAGGTTTCATTTACCATGGGAAAGAGAGGAGAAAATAAAACCAAGTGAAAGCAGAGACATGGCAATAATTGCTTAACTCAGAACTATTGCTAGCAAAGCTAGAAGTCACTGGACTGACCAGGATGTATCAGACAACCCATATTTACCTTTGATGGTCATTCAGCATCTCAGTACAAAACAGCACCTTGACTCAGCTTGCTGCTTCTAAGTGCCAAAGACGAGTAGTCACAAATCTGCCCCTGACTAATGTTCACATCTAGAAGAACAAGTTTCCACCGATCTTGAGACAGATGTACCAATTTCAGATAGCAAAGATTTCTGGTTAAAGCAAGGTCAGGGTGGGGAGTAGGGAGTGGGTGGCAAGCCCCTTCCCCTAGTATGGGTTTTGACATTATGGTTGGTACCTAGTCACAAAAACCAACTCTGCATTAGAGAATAAGAGCTTGATTAAGGGAATTTGTTCATTCTTAGAAGGTGAAGCAAAAAACTCAACACAATTCTACAGCAAGTACATAAAAAAGTTATGAAGAAAGTACCATTGGCAATGCTTGTCACTTAACTGAATCACCATGCTGCAATAAAAGTATGCAAGAATTACACAAAACTATTGAAAAAAAATGCCAGACTGGCTTGACAATAGCAAACAAGTGATATAAATAGTTTTTTCACCAAATTAAGTAAGAGGAAGATCAAAGCCCAGTGCATGCTGAAGAACAGCTGTTAGGGTCTTTATTTATTGCAGAGATCTTATTAAAGATTTAATCTTGCAAGGTAGTCAACAAACATACCTGTAGAGGATTTTGCACAGGAGTGGCTGAAGAGAAAAGGCCACAGCCAGACAAACCTAATTTCTACCTAGACCTGCAGTCTGACAAGGTCACTGTGCCCTTGTCGGAGATGGACTATACGAAAATGTGGTAAACAGGACGCTTAACAGGGCGAGAAACTCAGCTGGAGACCCCAAGAATGCGGGAGTAGGCTGTTATCTTTCCCCCCTCGCAAATGGCCTAGCAACCAATAGTGAGCTTAGCTTTTGCAATATGTATGAGCTAATTATCTACTGTATTTAACCAGGTAAGCAATAATCAATAAACTGAGATCTGCCGATGGCCATCTGGTGTCTGCGTCTCCCTTCTCCAACACACACCTCCCTCAAATGACTCTATAATGTTTAGTCAGATCTTGTCTCTACTGAAGAAGTAAACTTTACTTGTCTCATGGTAGTTAACAGTGTGTGACAATTGCAAAAAAAAATGTTGACATTTAAAGGAAATAATTACTCATTTTTTACTGTATATGGGACATATACATTGAACACATGTTTTATATGTAGATGGTTGTGAAATACACAGGCACTTCCATCTCGGCTAGACTGAATGTGTGCCCTAGCATAGCCTGAGTAATTAATGCAGCAGAACCCAAGTGGCTTCTTTGTCTCACTGCTCCTAAATACAGGGGTTCAGTCTGCTACCCCACACTGTTTATGCACACCTCCTGCAAGTGGGAGGTTCCAAGCATTCGAGCTCCTCCTCTTCCATTTCCTTTCCTTGACTTTTGTCTCTTACACTGTATTGCTTTGGGAGCTTTTCAGATTCCTCTCCATGAGTCAAAGCATCTAGCAATAAAATAATGCAATGAAGTAGAGCTTTCTGCTGGGATAAAGAGCTAGATCAGCTGAGCAAAGAGTCCAGCAGGAAGGTGTGAGGAGGAGGAAGTGAGACTGCAGGGAAGGGAGGAAAGAGAAATTAAACCTTTCCCCCTTCAACAGCAGTGAGCTTTTAGTTCAGCTTAATTCCCTGTGGAAGCAGAGCCCAGAGGTCAGGCTAACCAGTCAGAACCCTCCTACCCTCCACACCAGCTGCGTGATCGGTAGGATTGCTGCCCAAGGTGTAACTTATCATCAATAACTGTAGAGATTTCAATGCATCCAGCAGAACAAATAGGACAAAAAAAATTATGCAGGGGAAAAGAAACCAGACAAAAAAACCCTCACCCCACCCAAACTATGAAAGTCATCTAAAATTCCACTCTCTGGAAAGCTGAAGATACCAGTTGTCATTGACCTATCTTTGGTGCACAAAATAATAGCCATCTTTTAACTACAGAGACAAATGTATAGAGTTCATTCCTCTGGGGAAAAGAACAGTCTAATACTCTAACAAAGCCTAATCTAAACCACCAAGAAAAACCATGGATAGCATATAAAATACCCTTTACAAAGAGGGGCTGGGTAGGAAATGACAATATATTGAAAGGGGACTTAATTAGTGAACTTCATTGCAGCATAAATTAAAATGTAGAAATTAAAGTATTCTATACTTTAAAAACACAAAACACTTACAAGGATAGTAAAGATTTTAAACAGGCCATATGTAAAATTAGTTGGTTTCCCAGAATGAATTGTTCATGGTGTATTTAGTTTCTTACCAAATAAATCTTAGAACAAGATCTTAAACTAGAAATTCATCTTAGTATGATTTTGAGAAGAGAGATCTTCATGTCTCAATTTGAAAATTTTTACTAGGCTGAATGACATGTTTTCTCTTAACTAAATAATTTTTTAAAATGTATGTTGGTATTTCAATTTAGATTAAAACATGAATTTTTTTCAATCTGCCAGCTTCACTCCCTTTGCTAAATCTTCCTTTTGGATGATTTCCAAATTTTTTTTCAAAAACCCATTGATTTAAAGGTGTTGCCAGCTACTCCAAGGTTTAACTCATTCTAAACCTATTTTCATACCAAGATCTAACTTCTTTTATAGATCTGCTTTTCTATAGATTGTTTTCCTTAAGGAAAGAGAAGGAAAAATTTTAAATCACTGGAAGAATGTTAGCCATTAGCATTTTCTTTTATAAATCAGACACATTATTTATTAAAAGTCAATACAAATTCTGTCATTGATTTCAAATGAGTTACTACTCGAGTCTATTCATCTGTAAGAAATTAATATAGAAACAGTGAAGCAAAGCACTACTTTGCTAAGTACAGATCTAAATATTACCTGAAAAAGTAATAAACAAAAAAATCTGACAAAAACACAATGAAAACTTCACCCATTTAATATAAAATTCCCAGATCTGTTCTATCTTAGGAAGACTAGTATTATTGTTGCTTTATACATAATGTTTTGCTGAAAAGACACTATTAATTAATTCAGCTCCAATTTACTGACAACTAACAAGCAATCAACAGGGGGGGGAAAAGACATGGAGATAACTTCTCCTCACACAACTTACTGAAACACTGAAGTTCAGAAGAGTATAAGCTGAAAAGGATATAAGAAAAAGCATCAGCTCTCCTAGAGCTGAACACAGGAACCCAGCCGCTAGTTTGAAACCAGTTCAAATTAAAAGTTCCAGAACCAATGTTTTGAGTCAGGGAATTTACTGTTTTCAGTACATAAATGTTTATATGCTGATTTTACTTCTCACAAATAATGACTGCCCTGTTCTGTTCATTCTAGCTCAATATGCCTGAGATAATATTTAAAACCTGTCAGACTGCTACAAAAGTGTTATTTTACCATATTATGATGATTTCAAGCATTGGGACTGAAACTACCAAAATCTGCATAAATATAGGCGATATATACATAGATATATTTAATCAGCACAAGGACTCAGGGAAAGATGAGACCTGAATATGCTCTATTTTGATTTTTAATTTTCCCTTTGCAAGAGAATTGAGACAATATAGTGTGAGGGGAAAAAAAAAGGAGGCAGTTTTGATACCATTCTTGTTACTCTTAGTGATCAATTCAATCTTAAAAACAGAGTAGAATTAAAATTCAATTTATACCTCTAGATTTTTTTTTTACTCATTAAAAACTACCTGCTTAACTGAATTTTGTGTCTCAACTTTAAGAATAATATATGAGGAGGTTTCGTGAACAGAATGGCTTTTAAAAAGCATAAACCTGTGCTCTGTATTTTTTTAAAAACTCATCTGCTATTCTGAAGACAAAAATAGACTTTCCTTTTTAAAAATAGCCCTCAGGAGCCAACACAGCAACTGAGTGAAGCACAAGAATGCAAAGGATTTCAGCTTGTCAACAGATGAAACTTAAGAGAAAAACCCATCCCTCAGAAGAGGGTCTTCAACACCTCAGTGATTAGACTTGCAGCACACCTCTCATTGAGACAGGATTGTAAGAATGTTTCCAAAAACAGATTAAAAGGAGGAAGAGGAGAATTACACAGGGCACTGGGAAATTTTCTATTTCCTTTTAATATGGTACATCTCAGAGAATGTCATATCACTCCACCCCTTGATAAGAAAAATGCAGAGTCCAACTACTCATCTGCCCTCCAGTATCAGCATTCAAGAAGAAAATGTGAGTTAATTAGAAGAGTCAGGAGAGAGCAGTAATGAGTGGTTTGTAGCTCATGCTCTTGTAGAGAAACCTTCAAGGCACAAGGCAAATCATGACTAAGTTATAGCTGCAGTGAGATCTGCCTCATGCACTAATGTAGATGCCAAAACTAGGCATACTAAAAATTTTGGCTTTAGAATTATTTCAGGAAAATATATAGAAGGGTCTTCTAAAGAAGGTCTATATTTCCAAGTAGACATGAGAAACAAAGGAGACATGGAAGACACTGGATAGGTCTTCAAAAACACTGGGTGAAAACAAGGTGGAGGAAAGGGGTAAAACACACTTGGGTAGGGATTTAATTTATAAAAAAAATAACACCACTGCCAGCATCAGTAAACTATAATTAAAACAATGCATTAGAAATTAATCCAGCATATATAACCCCACCTTTGTAATGTCATTATCATTACAATTTCTATGACATTTAAGAACTTAATTCCTAGGACTTCTATTAAAATTTCTAATATAGTGACATCAGATGCAAAAAGCAACCCCCTACACTTTTATTTCCTTATATATCCAGATGCCTAAAAACCTATGTTGTCTTCCAGTCCAGAGACAAACATATGCAGATGGTGAAGATCAATTTCACCCTCGAGAGAGTATTAATGGATCTGATAAATTCATTCTCTAGGAAGGTAAAAATCTGCTTCCAGACCATCACGGAAACTGCAGTGGTGGACAATTGGCTGATATAAGGTAGCACTGGCTATTAAATTACTGAGCTGTATCAGCTGCCACACACAGGATGGTGACAACAGGAAAACTGAAATGGGTAGGGTGGACAACAAGCATCATTCCTTGAGCATCAGAACTTCACTAGGCTGCAGAGTGAGTCTCCCCCAAAACAACATATACAGGAGTGTGGATTCTGTCTAATTACCACTAGTAAGGAAGCAAGACATATTAATTATTTACACTTTACAACTATTAGAAGATTTCAGATTTAGTAGTGAGCAAGCCTGCAGGTTAAAATGACCATCAAAATTAAAATAGTGGGTTTTGCATCTAATTGCACGTCAAAGTCAATTTTGTCCTTTGGAAATTACAGCATGAAGGTCAAAAATATAAGTAAAATTAAAATATCGGAGGACCTCAAGGCAAAATAATGTTTTCTTTACTTGGCTCTTTATGGCAAAAGATATCCCAATGTAAGCTTGTTCCCAGATGCAAGCAGCTGCTACACACACATTTGTCCAGGAAACACATGGTTAGAAATATACACTCCTAATTTTAGTGAAGATGAATATTTTAAGGCCATCCTGGAGTGAAATCAGAATACAAATGTTAAAACTGGCTTCTGTTCATCCATATACAACGTGACAAGAATTTGCTTACTCTAGGACTGCAGAGGAAGCTTTTAAGACCATGCATATTTCACCATCTGCTTTTCTGCTACTTTGCAAAATTCTAGTGACATGAACTAGTTATTACTTCAGATACAGGAGGGTGAGTGAGGGAATGCTAACTCTGTTATCCATGACTTTTAATCTTGGTAAAACCAAACTAGTAACCAGAAACTTCAGATGAGCATGGAGCCAGGAACCAAGAATATTCAATGGAGAGAGATTCAACTTACAATTAAATCTTGAATAAGTGAAATTGAAAGTATCCTCTTGGTGCCATTTTCCACAACTACTCCAAGCCAATTAAGTGCACCCCAGTACCACAAATAACTCTGTCCTCCATGCCAGTAGCTTACGAAGGCAAAGGTGAGGGCTGTAGATAACAGTGTTCCAAGCAAACTGGCCTGAGATCCTCCCATTGGAACATAGATGTACCTGCAGGTGAAATGACAAATAAGCAATAAAGTTAGAGATTTCACAGAAATCTCAGAAAAATATCCACCACAGAACAAATGTGCCAATTTGTACCATAAAAAAAGAATGTGGAAAACTACCTGACATGCTCTATTTACAGAGCCTCTGCCTATTTTCTGCAAAGCTGTAGACCACTTCATGAAATATGTGCATGTACCATTTGGCAAAAGGACATTTTTGTGGTCCTGGGAACTCTGCATTAGGCAAATATATAGCCCAAATTATATTCTCAAAACTGCAAATAGCAAATATTCAGATTTTTTAAACTGGAATAGTTCTAAGTCAACTACAGAAATTACCTGTAATCTTTATGTTAAATTATAAGATTTTTAACAAAAAAATTTAAAACATTATATAAAGTCATATGCAGTCACAACCCATAGACTGTTTCTCATATGTCAGAAATGTAGATGCTTGCAAACATACTATTACTAAAAGGTTGTAATTTCTTTCTTTTTCAATATTTCATTAAAAATTATGTGAACTGTAAATATTTCCCATCTGGTTCTTCTATTATACTCTCAGGATCATATCAGTCTGATGACCTTTGGAGCAGTCATACCAAAAAAAAGAGCCTGGAAATCCATATGAAGCACTCTGTATGCAATTATATTCTGCATTCAAACTGAATGCAGGAGTCATAACCTTAGTCATTAACTGAGTGCTTATAAGTGTCCAGAAAGCAGTGTTCCTTCAGAAATAATACTAGAAGCAATGGGATTCTGAAAGCTGACACTATTTTGTGGGTCATTTCACTTCCACCCTGACGAGCTACATCCACTCCCATCATTTTCTGATTAAGGCATGACCACTGGCCAGACATTGTCTGAAAGAGTTGCATATTTCTGACAACGCTTTGAAGAAGCCCATCAGGCAGGGGAGTCACCACCCAGCTCATGGGTACCAGCAAGGAGATGTGGTAGCTGAGAATCACCAGTGACAGCTCTCCTCAGCTGTCATTCCTTTGGCATGACACTCTGTACTCATATTTGAGATGATTCCTACTTGCTAGGATAATTCAAGGATTTTTTTTTTTTCCAGTGAAATTTTTATCTCTGGCTATCGGTTTTCATATTCAGAGGTAAATATTATCTAAACATTTTAAAAGGAAAATTAGCATACTGCTTTACTCCTAATCTTAGGAAGTAAGAAAATAAATAATGGGGTAAAATACAGTGATGAACATCATTACAGGGTAAACAAATAAGTCATTAAAAAAGCAAGTGTCAAATGCTCCAAATTCTTTCTTAGTATAACATCAATACACCTTTTTACTTCAATCTGCTACAGGGAACATCTGCTTACATGTTTTTCAGTATAGGTTTGCTTTTTAACTAAGCACATGAAAATAAATAGAAATTAAGATCAATAGTTTCTATTTATGTTGTGCTTTTCTTCTCTCTCCCCTTCCTATGTTTGAACAGTGTGGCAGTAACAGACACTTGCAATTGCAATCAATTAATCTAATGGCAGAGAGGTTCATCTTAGCAGTCTGCAAGCAATGAATTTCCTGCAGGGTTGTGGCACTGAGGGTAAAGACAGCACAGCCACAGACACTGCTGCTTCAGCAAATTCCTTCTGCACCAAGGACTACAGACACGAAAGACTAAGCAGCTCAGTACTCTTAGGACAGACTTTCCCAGCACCTTTCCTCTCCCTTTTTGAAGGCTGCTCAGTTTCTTTTTTCAGCAGCACCCATTCCGTCAGCAGCTCCCCTCACAGGCACGGCAGCACCTTGTTTCACAGAACTGCACCCTGAGGAGCCCAAAGCAGAACACCGCCAGCCCTGCCGTGCTCAGCAAAGCTCTCTGTTGGACATTTAGGGATTTACTTGCCACCTGATTCATGCTTGTCAATTCACAGAACTGTCTGGGACCCACAACGACCATCAAGTCCAGTCCTTTAGTGAATGGCCCATAGGGGATCAAACCCACAACCTTGGTCCTATCAGCACCATGCTCCAGCCAACAGAGCTCATCTCTGAAAAGCAGCATTTCAGACACATCTCTGTGACAGAGATCTGACTTCAATCGCCAGAGAAACCTCTCTGCTGACCCCATAGGGCTCTGGGTTAAATCCATGCCACAGAAGGCAGCTTTTCTGCAGAGGTATCTTCAGATTTCTGTACGGTTCCCTTCCCCTCACTGACACTGCTGTGCAGGCTCCAGCCATCTTGCCAGGCAGCCTCTACTGGTAATGACAATGCCAGGAAGAGCTCAGCAGCATCAACACATTTGTTTCCAACTGCAGCTCAGTTTAGGTTGGCCAGAAGGGCTTTCAGTTTACAGTACAGAGAAAAACAGGCTATTTTCTGATTTTTAGTGTTTAACAACAGCAGCTAGATAATTGAGCAGCAACGACTCATAATTCTGATGAATGTTAAAGGTTAGTGAAGTTTTAGCTCCTAGTGAGGCTGATGGCAAATGTGCAACTGAAAATCCACAATCTGAAGATCTGTTTGAAGAACAGAAGCCAAAAGGAATAACAGAATTTTTACTAGCACTTTGACCTTCCCCTCCAGTACTGTGGAGAGCCTGCCTCCCTGCCCAGAGGAGAAATGGAAAGCAGAAAGCAATGCCTCTCTCCTTCCCTGCCAGTGCCATAAGAAAATGGACAGGCATCTGGCTGCCATTTCTTGTCCCAAGGGAAATAACCACTCTCAGATCTCGTGGTTTTGCCTTCCCCTGTCAAGGCATTCCCAGCAGCAATTTTAAAGTGGTTTAAAACTTAAAATTATAATAACTGATAAATGTTGAGTAATTTCTCTTGAAAAGTGTGAAGAGCGATTCTGTAAGTTCCTGTATTTTTCATACAGAAAAATCTAATGGAAAAAGTCATTACTACATTACAGAACACATCAGGAAAAAAAAAGTATTTGCTACTTTATCATCCATGCATATCATATTCATGTGATGCATGAGTACATACACTGCTGCACTGGCAGGCCTGCAGACAAGCAACAGGCAGCTCAGTGGGCAGCCAGGGCAGAGCCTGGCTCAAGACTTTGTGCTCTCTGATAACCAAAATGCTCTGATAACCAAAACTGTCTTGCAGAAGAACCATGCCAGAACTCTCATTGCTCCAAAGATGCATTTTGCTTATTTTAGAGCAACCTGCTCTAAAATAAGCAGTTTAGAATCTAATTTTTCTATATTTCCCCTAGGTGTTTACACAGAAGAGTACGCATTTGATTACAAAAAGCTACACAAACACAAGTGTGAGGGAGAATAACATGAAAAACATTATTAAGCCTGATGATAGAGGAAATATATTAGTTCTGTATTACCATCTACAACACAACACACACTTTGGAACCAACAATTTGTTGTGGTTTAACCTTGTCCAGCATCTACACCCCACACAGCCCCTTGTTCACCCTTCCCTATGGGATGGGGAAGAAAAGGACCCTCTTACAGTGCATTCAGAAAGTTGTGCTTCCCTCCAATTTGCAAAAAAAACCTGTGAGGAGGGAAGGAAGGAAGGAGGTAGGGAAAGAATTTAAGGGGTAATGGCTACTACAAATTGATACCTTTTATATCTGCATGTTTCCCAGCTTTTCTTCTTACCAGTACTTCCACCTACCTGCAATCTCTTTGTACTGTAAACCCTGTACTGTACTCAGGGTTGACACAAATGGAGAGGTTGCTGTAGAACATGCTGACCTGCTGCACCATAAGTAGAACAGCATTACATAAATACCTCATGTTAAGCTTCCATGCAGCTTTTAAGATTATTCCCATTTCTAATCACAGGAAATCCACACACAAGTTCAAAATCCCCGGTTTGGGGACTATTAGTACATGAAAGTAACCATGGGTACTCATGGCAGCCTAACACAACTCAAAGGAACACCCCTGTAGCAGAGTTTCTTAACAGCTCTTAAACAGATGACACATTTATTCTATATGCATAAGGAAGTCAGAAAAGCTTAAAAATGTGGCACCAATATACAACAAATTTATCTTAACTCACATACAGAAAAGGAAAGCTCAGCTGTTACTTGGTGGTCAATGAGCCAAAGGTAGACTAATAAAGAAAAGCAGGAAAGTATTTTGCAAAGAGAAAAGGATGTTGAGTTAAGTAGATTTGAGGGTAGTAATTGGCTATGTGCCTCCATGTTGTGTTAGAGGAATGACCACCAATGGTTCCCCTTAAGATCCATGAAAATTACATACAAGAAGATTAGACCTGTGGAAAATGCTTAGTATCCAAACATGCAGGCTAAGTGAGTATTTTAAAAAAATTTTTTAACTTAGGGGGCCAAAAGTGACAAAACTTCAAAGGAGAAATTTGAAGGTGAAAGAACAGAGATCTCTAGGCAGACTATCAGAGAGGAGCATGTGAACGCCACAGGCCAGGCTTTGCCAACCCCTGGGCTGAGGCTGGCTAGACCTCACTTAAGGACAACAAGGAAAGTTACTTCATGCTGTCAGAAAAAAAGTTATGCATGTAACATGGAGAGAAGGGGGAAGAGAATTCCATGTCATTAAAATCCCAAAACATCTGGGGTGTGTTTGAAGCACATAAATACAAATACTGAGTGAACGCTATATAGTAAAAATTATTGGCATACACACCCCTCCACACACCTGACATGACTAAACATACCTTCCTAGCCTTCCCCTCCCAAGGCAAAGATATCAGTCTTAACCATATTCCTGTTTTCTATCTTTCTATTTCTATTTTGATTTCAAACTAAAACTCACATGCAATTAAGCATGCTACTTTCACAAACAAAGCATACTGTGTATGTGTCTTCCCCCAAGTGCATTACTTTTAGTTCAGATACAGCCATTTAAAGGACCTTATCCACAGCCAGCAAGCTGTTTAATTTACTCAACTTATCTTAATTTTAACTCACTACATGAACATTAGAAAATTGGAAGAAATATGCAAATGGTACCATTTAATTCCCTACAGTAATGCAAACACAAACATAAAAGCTGAAATATTCAAACGTGACATTTACTTACAGAGAATACCTTTTAAATCCAATAACCATTTTGTTAGTTTTCTTAAAGTTATAATCTCCAGAACAATCATAAGAGTTCTGACAACCATTCCCTTGAAAAACACAGAGTTTCATTTCTTTTAATGATACTACATTACATAGTTTTTATGCTGGTAACTTCAGAAAACCTCTAAGAGGAGCATTTTTAATCAGTTAAGAATCATTCAGGAGGGCTATTATTCTTTGAGACCTCCACATACTACTCTTACTTGCACATGCATGTAAATTTAAATATATTTAAATCTTGAAGTAAGTGCAAATAAAGAACCTGTTTAACTTCTGCTCTGTCTAGGACCTTAGTCATACAGCAAAAATACATGCTATCCATGATATTTTCTCCTCTCCTAGGCATTGGTCGTGAAGCGTCTAATCAAGAAAGAGTTGAAATGTTTAAAAAAAAAAAAAAAAAAAAAAGAGGATTTTGTGATTTATTTCAGGTAATACTTGATGCTCAAAATTCCAATGTCTCTGTAAGTTTCAAAGCATTTGCAGGTTAAATGTGTGACTATCATACTGTTCTGGATTGGGCAATTACAGAAACAACATAGCAAAAGTTTTAAAAGCGATAATGCACTCTCCTATATTGCATTCTGACAACAGAAATTGTTTCAGGCTCTGTACAGAGAGAGTGTTCATTTGTGGACATGTGTGAAAAATCTTGTCCAGGCAACATTATGCTGGTGCTGCGTTTCCTTAATTAATTTCTTTTTAACACTCTCTTCATGGCCTTAAACCATTTACTTTTTTTTTCTGCTGCATAATAAAAAGAGGTCAGGCAGAGCTCTGCAAATTCTTACTTCTGGGTGAGTTCTCATGAGTCCTGTTTTGTGACTTCAAGCTGTCACTGACTTGAATGGAGCTACACAGAATGCATAAAGAAAGCACACCTGTAAGTCTTTTCAAGATTAGGTCCTACAGGATTAAATCTGTTTTAAATCACAGAAACATCTCCCATAAACATGCCTTTGAAGGCTGAGCCACTCATATTTGCACCTGAAATAAAGAAATAACCAAGGATATTTGGAACACCATTTTGCAAAGTTTCCATTAGGAGACTAAGCCTTCTTCTGTGAAACTCCATTTCTCACAGTCTAACAATTTTTCTAGCTATTGGCAAAGCTTTTTAAGCTCTATAAGACTCTCTCACCTCACCAGCTTAACCTGATGTTTAGAGACCTTGGCAAATGCAGACCCTTTAAAATATTTAAACCAATGTTGGCTGAAGGCAAGTCTTGTTGCATTGCCACAGAAATGTTTAATGAGAAATTAGGTCCATTTGGTTTACAAAGCATTAATGAGAATATTCATATGCGAGAACACTCAGCTTTACAAATATGACCTGAATTCTCATTCGCTTCACGACTGTTAGCATGTTTCCCAGCAAAGACTGAGTGTGAAGTTTCCTACTAAAAAAATCGAGAAGTGTTTAAAGTACTTTTCTTCCCCTGCATTCAACACAAAAAATTATATGAGTCAAGTCCATATGTCAAGGGGCAGATAACTGCAGAGTACTGAATAAATCATTCTGAATTCACTCTTCCAAGGAAGCTCATGTTTTCAAAGAGATCCATTTATTTTAAATGAAATTTTAATCTAAATCATATTACTTCCTTCTAATAGAAAAAGTTTCATTACTGATGGACTGCTGTGTTTAGTTTTCTTCCATTTGTATCTAGGAAAGCAAGAAAGCCTGCCTACCACCACCTGTCTGTCATCAAAAGCAAAACTACCAGTCAGCTGCCTTTGATCAGAATGGAAATGGGAGAGCTTCCAGATGACCAAAGAGCCAAAAGACTAAAGGTTATAGCATTAAGTTCAAACCAGCACCCCAAACATTTTGCTGACACTAGAAGCCTAGATGTTATTGCCAAAACAAGATAGAGTTAAATGCCTACAGCTCAGCTACTGGGTGGGAGAGGGTTGTGTCCCCCAAATGGCACTCTTGTCTCCTCCCATAAAGAGCCTACAGAGATCCCTGAAGCTGTTCTGAGCTTAACTCCCTTCAGGGGCCTAGTTCACTCCTGATAGTCACAATATACCTACCGTGTGCTGATGATATTTAGGCTCAGCAGCACAACAAGCAGGCTATACACTCCTTTGAAAACATAGCTAGAAGAGGGATATATTAATAGCATTGTCACACTCTGCTTATAAAATGGTAGAGGTCAGGCTCTTTGCCAGGGAGACCAACATATCTTGTCTCTCAGAGGAATGCTCCAGCTGTCTGTTACCAGGCTGCCACCAGGCAGAAAAGAAAATGAGATTCAAAGACTGAATATGCAGAAAAAAAACAAGTCTGGGGCTAGGGCATTACTCAGAGAGATGCAGATATTCCAGTCCAGCTTTCTGCATCAGGAGTTGCTCATTGTGCCCTAAACGATCATTAGACAAAATGCATAAGCAACACCATGAACAAAATAATTCTTTCTCCCCGCCTATTTTACTTACTTTTTCCAGCTCTTATAATGGATGTGAAAGACAACACAGAGAAATTTTCAGCTCCCTTGAAGTTGCAAAATAGAGCTTAAAGACTAATTAGCAGATTAGAATAAAAGAAGGTACCATTTCTCTCAAACCCACCTCTATTGTTAATCCTGCTATGTTTTTGTCAGCCACTGAAGTAGACAGTACTTTAAAAGACGACTGCATACCAAAGATTAAAGTTTATTCCAGATGACCAGATTTAAAGGATATCCCAAAATAGGATCCAGATTGAGAACTATACTGGGACAGAAGCAGCTTCATTTGTAACAGAAAAGAGACGTCAGAATAGATAGTAAGTGCCCTAAGTGAGGTAATTGAATCTAAGGCTCTGAAGTCAGATGTTTCAGCACAGAAGTCTGGTTACTTTAACACAGGTATTGGAAGAAAACATCTGGATAGATTCTAAGTATGGTTTCAGCGCAGTGCATGCTCACAAAACAATTTGGAAGGAGAAGTGTTTGTCATCGATCAAACATGGGACACAAACATTACACTTACTGGAAGCAGTACAAAAAACAGCTGAAGTTGCAACTAGGCACTGTAGAACACACCAGACAAATAAAATGTGGAAATGAGCCAAAGTCTGGAAATGACTTCGCCAACAGGGCATCTAAAGAGGCTGCAGAAAAAGGCATCCACAGTTTGATACCACAACAAGAGATTAGTCTACCAGATATTGGTCCAGAATGTAGTGGAAAAGACTGTCAGCTAATTGAAGCATCAGAAGCTTGATTCTGCCCCAGTGGATGGGCAGTCACCCCTTCTGGACAAGTAATAGTTCCCAAGACAATTATGAAAGAAAGTAGACAGAGAGCACCAGTTTACACATTAGAGTGCAGAAAAGTCTTTAAAATACTTAAGAAAGATAGTGATTACCTCCAAGATGATTGGAATTGTATATTCAAAGGCTCAGAAGTGTAGTACATATAAAAGAAATAATCCCAATACTGAAAACAAAGTGGTAACAGGGACTATCAAATCTGGTAACTCCCCAGGAGATTATTGGCAAATTGACTTTACAGAACTTCCATATATAAAGAGAGCTATAAATATCTTTCAGTATCAGTGGATAACTTTTCTGGGTGGTCTGAAGTGGTTCCCTGTTAGAGCAACAAGCCAAAGGAAGCAAAAATGTTGTTAAATAACTCCTGGCTTTGGATTTCCTTTTGGGATGTCACCAGGCAGAAGGTCTAATTTTACAGCAAAAATAGTGGAACGAGTTAGCATGGAATCCTGTGGGAATTACATACTCCCTTACTGACCACAACCTAGCAAAAAAGCAGAAAGGATGAATTACAATATTAAGATGCAACTCAGTAAAATCTGTCAAGAAACCTCATTGGCTCTCAATTGCTTTGTTGAGAACTAGGATCCAACCTAAGGGCATGGAAAAACAAAGCCCCTACAAGCTGCTCTATGGTCAGCCCTATCAAACTCCACACATCCCAAGGGATGTGCATGTTAAAGGTGGGGCAAGACCCCAATAACTACCTCACATCTTTAGGTAAAACACTGCAGGAATTATGGCAGGCAGCTGTTTTCACCAGACTGGTGGGATTGGATGCACCAGCACACAAATTCCAACCATGAAACTGGGTTTAACTTAGGGATAGGAATCCAGCACCTCTTCAGTCAAAGTCAAAGGGACCCAACCAAATACTGTTAACCACATATACTGCAGTAAAACTAAACAGTAAAGAACCTTGGGTTCATTATTCTAGAATCAAAAAGCTCTGTAGAAAACAGAATTATCATCCCCAACACAAAAAATGAGGAAAGAGAATGAGTAACCTTTTAACTAAATTATTATTTATACCTTAATTAGCTAATCAAAATCTTTGTTCACCAGAAAGATTTCTAGAGTTTCGCCAAGGGATTAGACATGAAAATTCTTATGAAAATTTAAAGATCAAATGTAACTAATTGCTGGATATGTTCTCAAATAATGTTGGGAGGAACAGGGTTCCCTTAGATGTTCTACTCAATGGGGTGGCAATAACTTTATTAATGGGCTATGATTTTTAATGGAGTCAGTAAAGGAATAGTTAAAGAAACTGCACAATAGAACAGTGAAACACAATTATAAATTTAAGAAGATTTAATAACATTCCCCTTAAGAAGAAACCTAAAACTATGGTAGAGGTCATAATGGGAAAGGATTTACTTGCTTTAATTTTACTCAAAATATAAATAGAACTTGAAGTGCTGAGACAAATCGGTGCCAGTATTGTACCACTCCCAGCCGCAATGCCACTATGGAACTCCATTGGCCTCATGGCACCAAGCACACAACAGAAACACATGAAGGAGCCCAAGATCCACCAGCAGTGCAATAGTGGGAAACAGGAAATCACACCTCTGGTACTGGGAATGGGACCCACTGGATATGTGGAGACAATGATTATAAATGGCCTCCTAAACAATGATTTGGTGTCTGTTCCAAGCAGTATTAATGCCTCCCCTTGAGGTACTTTGGCACCAGTGAGGAAGACTTAGGACCAGGAGAACACTTTCCATCCAGGAAGTCCAGGACAATCTGCAAGAAACTCCTCTGATTTTGGGAAGATTACAATTCACTCTTTGCCCCGTGTGTATTGCCTATGGAATTTCTATTGACAAGCTAAATAGATTATTAGAAGTGGCATACTATCAAAATATCAAAGAACATATCCTATGAGCTCTAACAAACATGAATGGTGACTGTACAGAACTACATAACCTTAGATTATCTGCTTGCTAGCCAGGGAGGAATAGATGCTACTTTAGGACAGGAGTGTTGCATTTACATCAGCGATGGGTTTGAAGCCCAACAGAGAGGAATCATCCCAACAGAAAGAGCAGTAGACGACTAGCAGGAAGAGGAACATTCCTCTTGGTGGCATTGGCTTACTTTATGGCTACCAAATTGGAGACTGCTACGAAGTGCACTCTTGGCAGTCATTGTAATCATTGTAGCACATGTATTGGCTTGTATTAGGATTCAGTGTTATAGATGTTATAACACTTTGTGCTGGAAAAGGAAGTATTGAGACTTGCCTGAAAGAGACATAGTCTCAAGAAAAGGGGGGACTTGACAGACAACACAGGGAATAGAAACTTTCGGCTCCCTTAAAGAATATAAAAGTAGACACACAGAATGTTAAACATACTTGGAAGCAGTGGATAAATAGATAATGAGGAACCTAAGATTTTGTGGAAAAACCTGGATTTTGTGGAAAAGTTATATAACAAGAAACAACAATGCATGCCCTAAGAGAAGTTCAAGGCAACGCCATTTAAAAAACTGGGGTCTCTCAGTAGATATATATGACCACTTTAAACCCCTTTAGCTGACCATCTAGGACCATCAAAGTACTTCCAGTAAGAGGCAGAGGCATGCAAATGAGTTCTAAGAAAAGGGATGTTTATGTATTAGCTAGGAAGTACATTGCAATTAATGTGTATGATCACAATGGATTAAATACTTTTGTAAAGTTTCACAACGCACATTTGATCAGAGGAAAAATCCTCCAAATGTGTCCAGCGCTGTAATAAAGAATGCCTGTTTTCTAATATATCAAATTGTGTTAGCAAGTTTATAATCTGGACTATTTCTATATCAGAGGGTGCAACTCAAAATTCAGAACTCTGCATACCTCAACTGGAGGCTGCATAGGCATAATTCTCCCACACAAATAAACACTTTGCAACAAATCTCTGCCCTTGTCATCTCCCCTATCTTCATAGGAGTACATTCACAACAGTACATTTTACAGCAGTTTTCAACTACAGCTGAAGCAACACAGACCAGTTCTTCCTCTGCATGTGACTGCACATATCAAACTGTGTGGTACAGTTAGTGAAAAACTGTTAAGTATGTGTCATTTGTTGCTTTGACCACACCAAGAATAAAGTACTGTGTTTTCTCCCTTCTCTTAGAAAGCTGATTTAAATTCCATAGGTGTAAGCACAAGCTATTTAGCCATTCTACTAATCTTAGTATGCCAGGTACATCAGAAAAAAATGTGGATTCATCCACATGTGTGAATTCAGTTGTTTAAAATACACTCTTCACCATGTACTTAAGAGCTACCTTTTCCAGCATGCCTCTGTCAAAGGAGTGCATGAAATGCAGTCACTACAACAGAACCTATTTATTTTCCTTATTAAACCACTTTTGCTTGGAGACAAGGTGATAAAATTAAATAGCCCTCTAAAATTTGCTAGGTAACAGAAAGACTGTTTAATCTTTCCAGACTCCTTTGTGGATAGTTTGATGATTCTTTTGCATTTTTATATCATTTGTACACATACATGTCAAAGGGCATTGTTAGTATCCACAGACCACACAGCAGTTTCACCAAACCATTAAATACCTTTGCTTCACTGGACTGCATAGTTCTATAGAGAAACAGAAATCAAGACATCAGAAAACTTTCACTTGGGGGCATTCAGAAATACAAATTTTTGTGTGACCAGAATAATGATTGAAGTCCCAAAGTCAGTGAAGACTCAGTAATTGTTATAATCTTCAAATTATAAACCAACATCAACAAAATGTACTTCAATGGATCTCTGAAGTAAAGGCATGTAATTAATGAAATGTAGAAATACAGAGGAGACGTTGCATAAATGTGGCAGGAAATGTGACGGATATCAAATTATCAGCTTAAGGAAAGCATAGCATTACATATTCCTCCAAACTGTGCATGTGCACAAAGTTTGAAGAGTTATATTTTTGATATTATTCCAAACGGAGTAATTCACTCACCTCTCCTGAGTTCACAATTCTTAGAAAATGCACTTTGCAATTCTGGGAAATTACTATTTATAAAGTACAGCCAAGGCATTGAGATGTCTAGGCAAAACTGAGATCAGTAAGATTATACAGCACTTTCCACAATAAAGGACTTCTCCACACTCTCCAGCCTGTGTCAAAAACCCTTCAAACACCAGCAGAGTTAAATCGCCTCTGGTGTATAATACAATACACATTTATCAGCCTAAATCAATGTTGCCTGATTGTTATATAAGTGAGAATGAACATAAATTTAATTAAGCAAAGTGAAGCAAAATATTTACTTCCATTGAAGTAGCACCCTTAAATTATGATGATCTTTTTTTCTTATTTGTAAAAAAATAACAGACATATTCTCCTAACAACCACCAGGAATAGGGTTCACTCCAGGTAGCAACTTAAGTGGAAAATGGCAGTTCCTGTGAAGTCAGTAGCAACAGGGGCTAGAGTTAAACAAACCAGTAAGTTTTAAATATACAGCAGGAAATTATTCCAGCGCAAAGGTAGAACTTGAGAAAGAAATACTGTAGTTACAGCCAGAAATTTTAATATATATGTAAGGATGGGGAAGAAATTGTAAAAAAAAATGGGACAAAAACCAGGTGCATACTTAAGGAAAATGGAATGGTAAAAGTGCCAGGGGAATATCATCAGTTAAGGTGTCATGGAAAGTTAAGTATAAAAGTACCATAAATCTTATCCTATTGCAACGCCGAGCTGTTTATCTCTCTATTTATCTAAAAGTAGAATTTTTGTTAGAAAGACGGAACAAATAATGATCCTCATGAAAAGCCCCAAGAGGGTGAATTAACAAAACTAGTTTTAAATTTTAAGTACAAATGTAGGCCAGAAAAGACAGAAAGCAGGTTAAAGACCTGTTGTCGCACAGCGACAAGTTGCCAGTGAAAGAGACAGGACAAATTGCTTGGATGCAATAAGCCGATTTTATTGATACAGAACTCAGTATTTATACCTTTTTTGCAGTTACTAAAAATAGATACTTATGTAAGCTAATGGATACTTATGTAAGCAGTGATCACTATAACGACTATATATATGTTTCTTCATAATATTGCAAAACTAGAAGTTAGGACTGACCAGCACAGGTACATTCCAAGAGTTCTTCTTACTCATGCTAACTACTTTGTGGTAGGCCTCACAGCCTGCCACGGTTTGTGGCTTAGCATAATTGCTGCTTCCACTTCTGTCATGAGTTGAGCAGTGCTCGCAGTTCTGCTCTCTAGCTGTATCCCCACAAAGACCATTAAGGATGTCAGCAGCATTCTAGCCAGCGTGCCCTGATGAAATTCTCTGAAAGGTATTCAAGGAAGTGTCTGGTTTACACATTGGGCCACCAGTGCTTTTTTTTCATGTTTTCCTCTTCTTGAGATTTCAACAGAGGGTAAAAAGCAAATAAACTCCTTTTCTTTCTTCAAAAGTAGGAACAACCAACAAGAATCAGAAAATTTCATCCAGCTTGGGAACTACTTAGCAAATTCCTGGTGGTACTTGGGAACACACTATGAAATCGTAGCTCATGCTCAGCACATCCTTAGGACTGAGGGCTAGCCAGCTAAGAAATAAGAGCATTCAAAGAGGTAAGGTAGCTTCAAAGTGTTTATTGGAATCACCCACACCAAAGTGGTTTATTTTTCCTGAAAAACCTCAAGAAAAAACCACATCTGTCATTTAAAATCTAACCAGCAATCTCTAGAATGTCGTGATAAGATAGTTATGGATTAGCTTTTAAACTGTTAGAATTTTTCACCAAATATTGAACAAAGCATTTAAACTGCTTCAATATTCAATAACTCAGCAACAGGATGCAAGTACCTCCCTGGGCTTAAAGCTCCACACCTGGAGAGAATCAGACAGTAAAAATTTCCTCAAAAAAATGCAGTTTTGCCATGAGGCAGTGAAGATGACCAAAAAAAAAAAAAA
>VWZN01009488.1:342465-362979 GCA_013396955.1 Regulus satrapa
AAAAGTGGATGCCCAAGCAGACAATGTCACACCACAATAAAAGCAAACATGAGGCACCCCAAACCATGGCTGATGCTGGATGGAGGTGGAACATCTGTCCTTTACTCCAGCCTCAACTGGAAGGCAATAGGCAACCACTGCTCTCAGCTATTGATTTTCCACCATCTTGCAGAGAGTGGTCCTTCACTGGAAAATGGCTTTTCCCAGTCACAAATCATCACCCCTAAAGGGTATCACTCAACATGGAGAGCTGCAAGCAGAGTATTGTCCAACGCTTTCTGCCTTCACACTACAGCAGATCTCCATGATCACCTTTCCTTTCCAGGCAGGCTACTTCAGAAGGAAGGATGTGGAGGTACAGCATCCATCAGCTCCTGGCCAAGACCAAAAACTAAGAAGCAATGAAAAGATACCTGAATTTCAGGTGTACCCTCACCATTGATTTGACTCTTTACCCTGAAGCAGACTAGAAGTGCTCAGCCAGTTTAAGGAGTAGTCTCCTGTTCTCTCCTAAACTTCAAAACTCTGTTATGATCTCATACAGTGGCAGAGCAGAACTGTATGCAAAAAGCCAAATGTAATTATGTGGGATCAAGCATGTTGATGACATCCTGGAACCTTTCTGTTTACAGTGCAAATGTTTTGTTTGACAGCACCACTGCAGAGATTGATAATGATGGTCCATCTCTACAGTACTGTTTACTAATGCTCAGCGAGAATTAATGTGAAGTTGAGTAGGCATAAAATGATACTTTCTCATTTTTACTTGCTCACACATTTGACCATTACTAATGCAAAGGTGCTTTCTCTTGTTTCTCACTGTTTTCTACAAAGTAAATACCGTTTAGTCCCACAACAGTAGCCCACTCCATCCTCTTCTTGTGACCATCTGGCAATTCTATAATTGTCTCAGTCTCCATTCTATCCTGTAAAGTGAGAACAAAGATGTGTTTCTTTGCTCCTAAAAGAAAAAGCCAGACCATACTTTGTTATTGTCAGCAATATTTTTTATCAGTTTCAGATAGATAAGGATCTGTATTATGTACTTGTTTTCATTTCCAAGCACCTTTTGCATCAAGCATCCTCTGCTCTACCCCTAAAATTAGCCAAACGAAATATTTTCAAAATGTGAGGATTGAAGAATTAGAAAGATTTCTTGACCTTTCACAGTTACAGAAATCATGCTACAATTAACTGCTATTTCAAGAGAAAAAAAAAATTGAATAATTGTGTATTTATACTTTTTTTCTATATATATTCACACTAATGCTCTGCCTGGACCCTTGCAGAATAACTGTACATAATTATGACCTGGCTGAAGAGCTTCCATCTTTTAAGCCTTCCTGCATGTTTATTCTTATTATGCTTCCACAATCTATTGATATTTTTACTTACATATTTATTGAGAAGTAATTCTCTTAATAGGGTAGAGAAACCATCAGTGCAAAGCTTTAACATTAAGGCTGCCAGTTAAATCCTCTTCTGAACATATATATGGTACTAGCTTTGCAGCTAAACTGTAAGGTATCAGCATCAAGCTCCAATTTTCTTTAAGGAACAAACATACAAACACTGTTCTGTAAATCTCAGACTCTCCACTGTGCCTTTATGGGACAAGCAGAGCATATGACACAGCTTCCTAAGGTAAACCGTCTTGGACAGCCCTTGTTCCCTCACTCCATCATCACCTCTCCTCAGAGCTGAAATGTACAAGCTGCTGGGGCTACTCCTGAGATCTCAATAGGCAATGGCTTTTCTGCCCCTGCCTGGCATAATGAGAAAGGTTGGAAATCAAAAGATCTGAACATGAATTCATTTAAGCAAGCTCCAAAATCCCTTTAAAGCTATAGGAGACAGCATAAAGCCAATAACAGACAGTGTTACAACCTCTAAAAAATCCACTGCTGGCAGAAGGTTGAGGATTTCCAGCAGGGCTGCTGCCATTCAGAACTGAAGGCGATTTTCAGCTCCTAGTGTAACAACCACAAAGAATGAAGAAAAGTGAATGCAGGCAACATTTAAATTATAAATTGAGTTTTACACATAATTCTAGTTGTGTAATACATATTTCTTCACAACGATAATGCCTGTGTTCAACAGGATCTTTGCACAGGACAGATATGCTTTGCTAGCTGTATCTGAGAAAGAAAATCTGTTCATAATTATCATACAGCATTTTTTAACCTTGTTAATAGAGTTCAGTATTCAATCTGAGTACATTCTCTGATGGTAGCCTAGCAGTGATTCCTGTGACTCTTGTTTTGCTGAATAGGTAGAGTTTAAATCAATAGCAAGGGCATTTTTCTCCATCTTCTACCTTCAGCTGCCTTTGCTGAATGCTCTTTCCCAAGGAAAGTTGCAATGGGAAAAAATCACAACACATTTTAACTCAGAATTCTTGAAAGATAAAATCATCAAGAAAACATATTTATGATCAATTTTTTGGTTTTGTAAACCAAACATAGGGAGAATACTTTTTGTGTGCTGCAGGCTTGATTCCTCCATCCTAGGTTTTTTTGCACTGGGTGCAAACAAGATGAAAAAATGGACTGCATCAATTGTTTACTGTGTAATATATTCAACAGATTCACTTCTGTCCTGTTTTATTTAAAACTGAAGTGTAATATTAAAAATTAACATCCCAGCATTACTTCAGTATCCCTTCAAATGTAGTCATTGAGATTAAGTAACTAAGAAAGCATTCTCTTTCCATATTCCTTATAGCAAGAAATAAAGCAGCAAAAAGCTTTTGTTGAATCCAAGCTTTTTATCTTCTCTGTACATAATCCTACAAGGATTAACAATACCACACAGCCATGTCAGACTGTAGATAGTATCAAAAATCAGGCAGCAGCCTGCACAGAGTGCTTGGCATGTGAGACAAGCCTGTCCTGTCTATATTTCAAAATTTTCTAGTTGATAACACTACTTAGGTTTAACATTTTGCTAGTTCAGACAAAATCATTACAGTACAAACCCTGTTCTGCCATTACTGGCTCTGAAAGCCATTATGTGAAAGAACAAGACAAGTGATGTGAGTACAAACCAGTGGTGTATTTAAACTCTAATGGTCCCATGTTAGGCACAGACCTGTCTTGCTTAATTGGACAGCATGTACATGCTTAACAACAGACACATGTACTAACATAACATGTAGAACCCAAACATTTTGAAGTGATCCAAGGTGCTTTCCATTCATACAGTCACCCTCTTTTTAAACAAGTAGTAGCTGACAGCACTTCTCTGTTTCTCACAGGCCCCTGGACTGCACAGACACCAATATACTCACCGCTCCAAGTTTGTCTCTTATTTGCCATGCCAGGAGGGCTCTCTCAGAAACCAAACAGCTTTAGGACTACCACTCACCAAATCTAAAGCACACAGAATGATCCAGCACTTAGTACAAAGTATTCAACTATCCCGTCCCTGCCTCCGGAAAAGGTCACAAACTAGGACAGCATCGTGACTTGCACAGCGCAGTTCTACCTTCCTCAAGACAATATCAAATGTTCCTGACTCAACACTCAGCGTATCTCACACTTTGGCAAGAAGCCCTGGGCAGGGTTTTACCTTGGTTTCATTTCTGAGGAAGTCTTGGTATCTCTTTGCCAGGTCACGCTGTACTGGGCTTATCAGCACTCTAAGGAGCACGCAAGGCCTGTATCCCACCAGCTATCATTCCGCTAACTCCATGCAAATTTCTCCACATACACGTGAGAGAGAAAAGGAAAGAAAATGTCCTGAGGTGACTTTATGATGCTGGTATCTCCACCATCTGTCTTTTTGCTCAGAAATGGGTCTTGTAGCTTTAAGCTAGGCCCAGAGAGAGAGAGAGAGAAGGGGGAGCAGTGGAATTTTTTCATTATGCATTTAATACATAGAGATAAGAAGTCAGCTTTCTCCGAGCTCGTGGCAATGCTCTCTGAGTTCTCCACCACAGGGAGAGTGAGAGAAATGCAGAGTTTTTCTTAGTTTTTTGCTGGTTTTCCTCATTAGCTATGGCAAGTAAGATTTTTCCAGGCCTGCTTTTTTTTTTCTGGAACTGTTCGGCCTCTCTCTGGTCCAAGACACCAGGAACATACTTTTAGGAATTTCCCTTCCACATTTGTCCCAAACCAGGGCAGAAGAGAATGTTTTATTGACAGCACTTGATTAGTTCAGAGCATTGCCTCTCATTTGTGTTTGCTACTGGCAAGGGATGATCAAATATACAAAATATTCAAGCTGTCAAACATTCTTTATTGGCCTCTATTAAAATATGAAAATAATTACTTGACATGTCCACCTTCAAATCCTAGGCTTTCTGAAGTTATCATTATTCTGACATTAGCAACAGAAATAACATGACTAAACAAATTCCCTGAACCACTTCATCTAGTCCCCATCAGCTTCATCTAATAGCTAAGTGATTGAACTCAAACTTCAAAGCAAACACAGATAAGGATCCATCTAATTGTGATGGCACCATTTGCAAGCACCCTACTTCTGCTCATCAGCAGGTTTGCAGTAGTAGAGAAAAGACTGCGAAAAGAATTCATGTGGAGATGAACTGCAGAAGGCAAAAAGCCAGCATACTTTTTTTATTTCTTTCCAGCATCATTTTCTTCCTATACAACTAAAATACAGGACTCAATTTATGCAAATTAAAGCAGAGTGAAGAAGGAATGACAGACAGAAATTAAGTGTATCCTAGAAATTTGACCAATAATTATGGAAATGGATTCACTACCCATATGGTAGTTAGGTTTTTAAATTATATCATAATTATTCAAATGCAACAGACCTTGCCATGTATAACTCTTAAGAACTGCATGTACAGTAGAAAGAACAGATTACTGACTGTTTGCAAGCTGAAAGTTGATTATGCTGAAACATTGCATACTGAGGAATAATATGTTCTGACTCAGTGAGAATGAGCTGACTGGAGACAAGGTGAGACACTAATTAAAATCTGTGTAGCACCTGGAATTAAAAAGTGATTTAAGTCCAAAGTGTCAATATTATCAATGTAAGAACATATAGGAAGAACACAGCTAGTAGTTTTTTATTCTCTAGACTCTTCAGCTTATCTATAAATTCCCTACTGATGTGCCAAAGATTTTTTCTAACAAATTTCTAGCCTTTTCTAAAGAAATACTATTATTTTCTTCTGCTTATTTCAGAAAGTTACTTTCAAGGCAGATAAATTACCAGGTTGCAATCAGTCCTAAAACACATAGGAAAATATCTTTCAAATATGCAATCTGATCTAATAGGGTTAAGCAAAGCTTCACATACACTGATGCATGAAATAGATACATGGAAAGCCATACTACATCAGATAGCAAATTATCAAGATTTGTCATAACTGTCATGGTTAAAATGCAGATTCTGTTCTGTCCTACAAGAAAGTTACACTGAATATCATCTTAACATAGTTTCTTCTTTGCAAGTCATGTGTCATTCAGAATACTATATCTATTCAAAACAATACTCAAAAGACCTCTGTTCTAAAGTCAATTTCAGGCACTGGTAAGTGTTCTGTATTTTATTTGAAACAGTCTGTGCTTGTTCAAACATTATTCCTTGTTCTACAAGAACTCTTTACCCTAGACACATGCTAAGTATCTGCACTCTGGTTGAGCCTTAAAAAAACAAAGTATCTATGAACAACCAAACAAAGAAACCCACAACTATTCAAAACGGAACCCACCATGCTCTGTAGCTTATTTACTCATCAGAGACGGACAACTGTGTGTGCAATACAGCACAGCAGTAAGGCACAAAGGGAGACTGCGTACGTTTTCCAAAATGCATAGAGAAAAAGATCATGCCATGGCCCTTAGTTTGGGTAGATGCTCTCTACCACAGTGTGGCTTTATTACCAAATAAATTAAACTGCTGGAAAGATCAATCTTCAACCTGCATGTAGAAAGATCCATTATCTTTGAGGGTTAGGGTTGCTGGCCCTGGTTGGCCTCTCACATCTTCACAATGAAATATTTTGGGTCTCTCAGCCCCACAGGGCTCAAAATTTGAACTTGATTAGTACTGAATAGGGTAGAAGCATACAGAATGTTAGTGGCATGTGGTAGTGAAAATAATTCAGTACTCAATACCAACTGGACCATTCCATGTACGTCATCACACTGTGGCACTCTATCCAGGAACAAAGGTTCTCAGCAGCAAAAGCTAAAAAAAGACAGAGCATTCTGTGAGTGTAACAACGAGGCTTCAAGGACACACTACATTGTGCTGAAGACTGAAACTAGAGACTATCAAGAGTGTCTGAATGGTATAAAAAGGAATCAGTGGAAAAAATACAAAACATTAAACAAAATCAAGCAGTGTTGCCCCAGAATCTAGTTCCAAATCCTGTCCTGTCCTCCCCTGACACTTGAATCATATAAGTTAGTACTTGACTGCACCACAGGAGGAAATTACATGTTTTATTTCCCATTATACTTTTGTAACTATGTATGAAAATAGGGATGCCATCTATAGATATGAAACTTTGTATAATGACAGCCTACAAACATGATATGTCACCAAAGGAGAAAACAAAGATGACAGGGAGGTTGAAAACAGCCTAAATCAATCCATTGCAAAGATAATAAGAACCATCCTCAAAGTCACCCTTCCAGGGTAAAGCCAATTGTTTGTAATTTGTAACTGCATCTAAACACTTATTCTGGGAGGCAGGGAAGCATGCACATCATCTTCTGTTGCCAAAATGAGCAGAGCTTGCCCCCATTCCCACCCAAAAAAAGGTACAGCACTGAATAACAGTGGACAACCAGCATGAACCATAGGAGTTTACACTTCTAGTATTTCCATATGCATTTGATGTGTACCCATAGTTCAACACAGATATTTTTAGAGAAACCTTGAACTGCTCATCAGAGTACAGGAACACTTCCCATGCCATGGAAACACAGGGAAGTAATAAATGCTTCAAGTCAACCACCATGCCATGTATGCTGTCAATCAGTGCCATGTCTGTTCCAGCCACCTACACGGAAGTTAATGAGGTGGACTTTCAAAATGTGAGAAAGTAGACTGGGGAATATGCCAGGTAGGGCTGATAGACATGGAGCAGACACTGTAATTAACTGGAATTAATGGTCATCCTTGCTACTACTGTATTTTATCATCACCATCAAGAACTAGTCTTAGACAGTGGCTAGAGAAAGACACCACAGCACTAAGCAGGTGAGCTGAATGGGCAAACCCAGAAGTTAGGAGTGGCAGGAATTATAAAAGTTAGGGAAAAAGAATCTGACTTAGAATGAGAAAAAAGNATAAAACTTAATACATTTAATTTTTAAAAATTCTATTCATTTGATGGACACTGCAAATCACACTAGAAAAGTTTGGTATGATACTACAAAAGGTACCAAACAAGTACTGGAGGACTTTCCAAACAGTTTAATACTAAGAGCTCTAAAGGAATGGAAAGATTATGCAAGTTTCAACCTCACTCCATAGCAAAAGCAATGGGTGTGAACACTGAGTTAAACTAACTCAGGCTAATGTAGCAATTGCTTAAAAGCTCCCTTCTTTAGGATACATTGGAAGGTTTTAAATGGTCAATGTTGCAGTAACTAATAGACTCAGAACCTTATACTAAAAATAATGCAGTAACACAAGACCCATCTGCAGAAAAAATCCTAAATTAACTTATGAATCCTATACAATTCCTTTGAACAGGGACAGGGGGATTCCTTTCTTTGTCCAGAAGATAGCCACACAGGCCACTATACTGGTCTCACCTTACAGAAATTCCTTCTCAAAACAAAGATTTAGTAAGCAGGCTCACAGAATGGTCTAAAGAGCCATCATAATATGTAGGATGAATTGAGCCCTGGTAGTTTAGATGAACAGCATTTTCTTTGCAGCCAGATTCCTGAGAACTGGTAGCTTCTCAGTACTACCAGAGCCAAATGTTCCTGAAACAAAACTATCCCACTGCATCTATTTGAGAGAACAACTTATAGCCAAAAACCTGATTTAAGTTCAGATGCAAAGCCATAGCCTTCAACTGCAAGTGGTGCAAAAATGCTGAAGATCAGCTGAGGAACAATACTCTTAGCTAAATCATCAAGAGGAACCTATTTCACAGTAGCTCTTGAATAACTCAAAAAGAGACTTTCTGAAGACCTTTTCCAAGGGAAGTTTCTCCTTTCCCAGATCATAAAGGTAGGATTAGAATATCCATTCATTTTTGCCTTTATTTAAATAATTGAGTCTGTCAACTAAAGTGGTTATGGCAGTCTTCTGCCAGGGCTGAAAGACAGGGTGATAAGCTTCACATAGTTAATTACAGCAGCAACCATCCTGAATCCTCTCAGAATCTGTTTCATAGAAATATCACTTTTCTGTGGAATAATTACCTCTTACATGCCCAATCCTATTCCTGACAGGCTTATTTTAATGCTCTGACATTTTAATGCCATCTGCCTCCAAGAAGCCCAGCCTGACACGCTGTCAGAACTCAATCCACGCACCATCTTCCTACTCCTCATCATTTCACTCTTCCCCTGAATACAGAGGAATTGCTTCTCCAATGCCCAGTGTTATGATTTACCATTTGGCAGCATGAGTTAGGAGGTGCTTCTATAAACAAACCACAGCAATTCTCAGCCTATTTGTGCATGTTGTGACCATGGTTTCTGAAGAGGAATCAAAGCCCATTGCTCTTGGAAGCACCAAATCACCTTAGACCGTGTTTTCTTGTCATTTGTGTATGCAGCAGAAATAATGCACAGTCCTGTTTTCTTCTCTTTCTAAGCCCATGGCAATAGAGGAAAAAATCTCCTTTAGTCTTACTTACCTCCAACCAGCAAAGGGGCAGATATGACAAAATAATTAAGTGCCTTCAGTCAGACAGGACTAGTTGATGCTCTTACCTTCCCTTTCTAAAACCTTGCCTACAGAAACAGAGAAGAGACACCACAGAGACAAAAATTGTCTTAGACAACTTGTACAGTAGGAACAGATTTTATTTCTCTCCTGCCCTCTGTTTGTTTCACCTTATTGCTCCCCCATTTTGTATTTCCTGATACCTTTCATAGGTCTAGTGATCGACAACATGTATTGTCCATTTCTAACAGGTCTGCAGGATCACTGCTGCAACAGTGCTTCCCTCCCTGCAGGCTGTCACTAACAAATTTTGTGAGCTGACATTTCTCACAAAGTCAGCAGAATTGTGCACTGCACAACCAGTTGCCAGGTGCACATATATAAATATTTAATCGATACCTTTTTGTTTAGTAGCAACAACTCAAAAAAGCACAGATGGAATGATACCAAACCCAGAATAAATTAATAAGACAGATAATAACTATTTTATTACATATAAAAAGAATAAATCATCTCTTTGGAGATCACTTTCATTTCTTTGTATTAAAAAAAAAAAATTATTAAGTATCTTTCAACAAACATCACACTGATTTCTGAAAATCCCAACCAAGCTGAAAATCCCAAACCAACAAAAAAAGAGGAGGCCACGTTTATCATCCAGTGTGCTTCTAGAGTAATTTGGGAGCTGTCATCACTAATATAATTTTGTAAGGGTTAGTACTAAATTGATTACANCTAATTGCTTTTCACAAGTTCCAGTAATTTTTCAGAGAGGTTTTCATTTTTGAGACAAAGAACCTCAAAGCCCATTAAAAATCTAAGGCAAAGTTTGATACTGACAGTAAAAAACCATTAGATGGTAATGTTGGCTGCCTGAAATTGTCTATCACATATTANCCCCCATCCCTACTTAATATTGATCATAAATTAAAATATAGGGAAAAGAAAGACACATGCTCAACAAAGAATATTGATTTCAAATGCTTCTGTAATTTGTTTCAGGACAACTATTTTTACATTTTCGTATAATTTACAGTGTATTTTGTTCAAAAGAAAGCAATAAATGGGGAATAATCTTTTGGTGAAAGCTCTCAAGCCTGCTCTGGGGACTCAGCATGCTTGGGTAGCTCTCTGAAACACCTCTGCTCTGATGCAGGCAGTGTGGGGAACAAACAGGAGGAGCCAGAAGCCTCTGTGCAGTTACATGGCTGGAGTGCTGGGAGGGATGGATGCAGACTTTTCAGGAAGGACAGCATGGGAAGGCCTGGGCAGGGATTTGTTCCCTGTGAAAGAGCAGGTAGAGTTCATGGAGCTGTGCCTGGGGATGGGTGCTCCTGTTACAGACCTCCTGACCTCACGGCAGCATTCAGACAAGGCAGCATCGGAGTGCATTAATGACAAGTTCCCAGCACGGGGAACCAACAAGGAAAGATGTTCTGCTGGATGGACCTCATACTTACAAACAGCAAAGAACTGGTCAGAGACATGGAAGTCAGTCCCAGCCTGAGCTGCAGTAGCTATGTGATCTCGAGATGAGGGACCAAGGCAGAAAGCAAAACCACAACCCTGGATTTCAGGAGAGCAGACAGCATCCTTTACAGAGATATGTTTATAAGAACTTCATGGGATACAGCCCTGGAGAGAAGAGGAGTCTAGGAAAGCTGGCTGATATTCAGGGATCACCACCTCCAGCTCAGGAAAGGTCCATCCTGACAAATAAGAAATTAAGCAAAAGCAACATGTGAGAGCAAGGAGCTCCTTACTGAACTCAGACCTCAAAAGGAGGCTTAAAAGAGGTGCAAGTACTAATTTCATTGTTAGTCTTCAGAGACTTATGAGCCTGAACAATGGGATATTTAGATTGCTGGTTTATTTTTAAATAATCATTCTAACAAAACTAGGGTCTACAGCATGCACCTCTGGGCAGACTTTTGCATTGGCAGTTCTTGAGGGCAGCATTAGGAGATAAAATCAGTTTTTGATAGAGAAGCAAAACATTCCTTTCTATAAAACATACAGAAACAAGCAAACAAACATACAAAGTTGACAATCTCAACACAAACATGATCTTGGAACAGATATAATTTCAGAGTCTGAAGCTATATGTTATGAGGACAGGAAAAAAAAAAAGCATAAAGTGCTGACCCAATATAATGGCATTAATAACTTTGTAATTAGGAGAAAATAACTTTTTTATGAGCAGGAAAAAAAAAAAATCACTTTATTCCAATAAAGTGATTTCAGGGCATGTTCAGGTGGGAATCATGAATTTCTTCACAGAAAGGTTTGTCAAGCATTAGAATGGGCTGCCCAGGGCAGTGGTGAAATCACCACGCCTAGAATTCTTTAAGAAATTACTGGACCTTGGCACTTAGTGCTCTGGTCTAGTTGACAACATGGCGAGTGGCCAAGGGTCAGACTCAATAATCTTGCAAGTCAGACTTTGCCTAAATTATTCTGCGATTCATAAGAAAGTGGACTAAAATTTACTCACAAATACACACCATTATTCATGTTCCTATGGTTTTAAAGAAGTTATTTTATCACTATGAACTGGAACAAAAATGTCAAGTGATCAATCCTGTGAACTGATGATTAAATATTTAATAACTACAAAGTTNACCTTTTTGTTTAGTAGCAACAACTCAAAAAAGCACAGATGGAATGATACCAAACCCAGAATAAATTAATAAGACAGATAATAACTATTTTATTACATATAAAAAGAATAAATCATCTCTTTGGAGATCACTTTCATTTCTTTGTATTAAAAAAAAAAAATTATTAAGTATCTTTCAACAAACATCACACTGATTTCTGAAAATCCCAACCAAGCTGAAAATCCCAAACCAACAAAAAAAGAGGAGGCCACGTTTATCATCCAGTGTGCTTCTAGAGTAATTTGGGAGCTGTCATCACTAATATAATTTTGTAAGGGTTAGTACTAAATTGATTACACAGAAAGGGAACCCCATACCTACTTAATATTGATCATAAATTAAAATATAGGGAAAAGAAAGACACATGCTCAACAAAGAATATTGATTTCAAATGCTTCTGTAATTTGTTTCAGGACAACTATTTTTACATTTTCGTATAATTTACAGTGTATTTTGTTCAAAAGAAAGCAATAAATGGGGAATAATCTTTTGGTGAAAGCTCTCAAGCCTGCTCTGGGGACTCAGCATGCTTGGGTAGCTCTCTGAAACACCTCTGCTCTGATGCAGGCAGTGTGGGGAACAAACAGGAGGAGCCAGAAGCCTCTGTGCAGTTACATGGCTGGAGTGCTGGGAGGGATGGATGCAGACTTTTCAGGAAGGACAGCATGGGAAGGCCTGGGCAGGGATTTGTTCCCTGTGAAAGAGCAGGTAGAGTTCATGGAGCTGTGCCTGGGGATGGGTGCTCCTGTTACAGACCTCCTGACCTCACGGCAGCATTCAGACAAGGCAGCATCGGAGTGCATTAATGACAAGTTCCCAGCACGGGGAACCAACAAGGAAAGATGTTCTGCTGGATGGACCTCATACTTACAAACAGCAAAGAACTGGTCAGAGACATGGAAGTCAGTCCCAGCCTGAGCTGCAGTAGCTATGTGATCTCGAGATGAGGGACCAAGGCAGAAAGCAAAACCACAACCCTGGATTTCAGGAGAGCAGACAGCATCCTTTACAGAGATATGTTTATAAGAACTTCATGGGATACAGCCCTGGAGAGAAGAGGAGTCTAGGAAAGCTGGCTGATATTCAGGGATCACCACCTCCAGCTCAGGAAAGGTCCATCCTGACAAATAAGAAATTAAGCAAAAGCAACATGTGAGAGCAAGGAGCTCCTTACTGAACTCAGACCTCAAAAGGAGGCTTAAAAGAGGTGCAAGTACTAATTTCATTGTTAGTCTTCAGAGACTTATGAGCCTGAACAATGGGATATTTAGATTGCTGGTTTATTTTTAAATAATCATTCTAACAAAACTAGGGTCTACAGCATGCACCTCTGGGCAGACTTTTGCATTGGCAGTTCTTGAGGGCAGCATTAGGAGATAAAATCAGTTTTTGATAGAGAAGCAAAACATTCCTTTCTATAAAACATACAGAAACAAGCAAACAAACATACAAAGTTGACAATCTCAACACAAACATGATCTTGGAACAGATATAATTTCAGAGTCTGAAGCTATATGTTATGAGGACAGGAAAAAAAAAAAGCATAAAGTGCTGACCCAATATAATGGCATTAATAACTTTGTAATTAGGAGAAAATAACTTTTTTATGAGCAGGAAAAAAAAAAAATCACTTTATTCCAATAAAGTGATTTCAGGGCATGTTCAGGTGGGAATCATGAATTTCTTCACAGAAAGGTTTGTCAAGCATTAGAATGGGCTGCCCAGGGCAGTGGTGAAATCACCACGCCTAGAATTCTTTAAGAAATTACTGGACCTTGGCACTTAGTGCTCTGGTCTAGTTGACAACATGGCGAGTGGCCAAGGGTCAGACTCAATAATCTTGCAAGTCAGACTTTGCCTAAATTATTCTGCGATTCATAAGAAAGTGGACTAAAATTTACTCACAAATACACACCATTATTCATGTTCCTATGGTTTTAAAGAAGTTATTTTATCACTATGAACTGGAACAAAAATGTCAAGTGATCAATCCTGTGAACTGATGATTAAATATTTAATAACTACAAAGTTAGTCATAACAGTGTTTCCTACTCTGCCCTCAAGTGTCTTCATAGGACACAGGAGAGGAGTCTGGATACTGTGACCACCCTGCACAGGCTCTGGAAGGTCTGCACTACTTCAGAGAAATGATAATGACCACATCAGGATGAAGCTGGATCCAGGACACTGAGGTTAACCAGTACAAAGATATGTCAGCTTTCTGTGATTAAATAATTTGTCAGTTTGATCCCCAGAAGGAGCTGTGCTCCTCCAACTTTAGCAAAAGCTGTGACTCCTACACATTCACTTCCACAGCTGAAACATCTTAATGAAAGATATCATTATTTTTGTAATTTCCTTCTGAACTCTTCAGAGACACCATCAGCTGAAGTGAGACACTTTTGCCTGAATATGGCTTTCTGAGCCTTTTGTCAGGTGGAAGAAATTTGAGAAAAATTTCAAGCCTTCCCCATTGATTTGTTCTATGCACATGACAGCACTTAATAAAACCTTTCTCCTAGTTTAAGGTGGACCAAGGTTTTGTCTTTCACCACTTCAACACAAGAGGAGAAAAATAAACAACAAAAAAAAACCAAAAAAAAACAAAACCAAAAACAACTCACACTGAAAAGAGCAATGTTAGGCACAAAAGTATTTCTGACTGGGACAAAGGGCATGTATGGTATGAGACACACACTTTCTGACACTACTTTTTGTTCTCTGTGCCTATAACCTTCACACCCTTCTCTAAGCACTGTCCAAAAATCAACAAAGGTTAATATTCTGCAGTATAGGTAGCTTCCCTCCTAGCACCAAAATATCTTTTACCTTGGTGACATGAATAAGATCACATCTTCTTTGAGCAATTGCTGTATAACTGTGTTAGATCTGCAGTTTTGCTGGCATGCACCATAAATCTTCTACCAAGATTGCAATCAGAAATTCAGAGTCTCATAGAACCATTAGGCTGGAAAAGACTAGCAAGATCAAGTCCAGCTTCTGGCTGAACACCACCTTGTCAACTAGACCACATTGTGAAGTGCCATGTCCACTTGTTTTATGATCACTTCTAGGAATGCTAAATCAACCACTTCCCTGGGGAGCCTGTTCCAAAGCTTAACCACACTTTCAGTGAAGAACACTTTTTTCTAATATCCAGCTTGAGCCTCCCCAGTACAACCTGAAGCCATTTCCCCTTCTCCTGTCACTTGTTGCCTGTTAGAGACCAACCCTCACCTTGCCACAAGCTCCTTTCAGATAGCTGTGGAAGGCAATAAAGTCTCTCCTGAGCCTTCTTTTCTCCAGATTGAATAACCCCTGTGCTGTCAGCTGCTCCTCATAGAACTTAAATTTCAGACCCTTCAATCAGAGTCAATTCAATCACAACTTCTCAGTTATAGCTGTGCTAAATTATCACTATTAATTTTTGAGAATCAAAAACCAAAAGAAAGCTTGCATATCATATCTACACAAAAGTACAAATAACAGAAGATTGTTCTGCAGGAACAATTTCTGCCTGCTGTACAAAACACTTTGTCCTATCAAGTTTGATCTTCCATAGAGAAGTGAAATCCTGACGGTTTCTATAAAATTTCTTGACTTGAAGTCAGGGATTAAATACTACCTGTTATAACAAGTTCTGCAGGCAGTGGAAAACCTGCGTAAGACAACACCCCTGTACTACCACAAAATAAAAAGGCAAAAACATCAATAAGAAATTCAAAAATCATTCATTATAACAATTGTTCCTGTGTCATGCAAAGCTCTGATCAGACATTTTAAAACATCAACAAACCTTCAGTTCTGGAATCTAGAACAAGAGAAGGAAGGGAAAAGCTCCAGAGGTGGCTATCCACCTCTGATGAACCAGGATTGTTGCCCATAAAAGCAGTGACGAAGTGAAGAAAAACCTGGAAACAGCTATTCTTAAAACCAGACTGAATTCAGGACAAGTGGTACTGTAATAAACAATAGACCACTGGAGGACTACTAGAAGTTATTCTCCAACTCCAAGTAAGTCAAGTGCGATAAAAGCATTCAGATAGTAAATGTGGTGTTGTATCTAATCACTGAAACAAAGTTAACCCAAGAAAATAATTTGGTTTTAAATTACTTAAACAGTTTGTTCATTTAATAAAAACTAAAGAGCACTAACCCTTCCTGCTGAGTTTAAACTTAATTACTGTGGTGCTAGCATACAGAGAACCATCTTGAAATAATAGTCTAGAATTAAAATACAAACACGAAGCATTATCACCAAATTTTATCACACAGGTTTCTTCAAATTGTCTCAGATTATATAAAATATGCCTTTTCTATTTGCAATTGTTATTTTGTGAGAAATTAATTAGAAAGGTAAATTAACCCCTACACTGGCCTTCTTTTCTTCTGGTAAATCTAATGTTGAAGTCTAATGATTTCTACATAAAACCAATATTTCCTTTGACATTCCTTTTTGTCAGTTCTGCAGATTCAGAGACGGTTGTTTTAAGAAGGCCACCTGTATTTTGACAACAGGTTGTATCATCCAAAAAGTAGGAAACACTGCATTCCCAATTTAAGCACTACTAAGTGTTTAAACCACAAGCTGGAAGATGCCATTCTTCAGAAATTCAGGAGTGTATTTTGTCCAGGCATGGCTTGCTACTAGTGTTACAGACAGTTATTTGGAAGCACACACTTTATTCTTGCAGTGAGAATGAATGTAAAATCCCTCTTTATGCTGATCATACAAATATTGGCCTATTGGTTGCCACTAGATAATCAATAACTTAAAATGCTATTTTTAATGAGTTATTTTGTTAGTCCAGTTCAAATCACAGTGAGGGGAAGAAATCATAACTATCATCGAAACATGTTTCCACAGAGAGAGGGAGAGAAAGAGGATAAAACAGGTTTCCATGGTTACTTTGCTAACCATCCTGATTTTGCTGTTTACATAGTTTATAAACAAGACACTATCAACAAGAAGAAATTAAATATTTATTAAGATCTACATTACAGAAAGCTCCCACCATATGTCACGCCTGTTTCAACAGCTGACTGTCCAGTGGAGCCCTAAGACACACTGACACCTTCTCACTGCTGGTGCTACCACATACATTATATAGGACAGGCCCCCACTGAATGTGCACAGAGGAAGCCCTTGACCCAAGTTTATTTACTAACATTTCATCAGTAATTTATTTTCTGTAGAAGATGATGCCTTGCCTTGAAATGAATGATAAAACTGCAGATTTCTCACATGTAAGTAAAAGCTCTTGCTTGGCTATCAGCTAAAACCTACTGATCATCAAAGGCTGCTCTCCAGCTCTATTCCATTTCAACAGTTGCCATTTCAATCATTTACTTCTAAAGCAAAGGAAGTTCTTTTCATCTCAAGTCATCACTGTAAATGAAAGGTTAATTCTGTGTAACAGCACTTTGAAGCAAAAATGTCATCTAAATCAGGTCATTTTTATCTCCTATAAACTTTTATTTTAACTAGGCTTCTTATTGCCTGGGGGAGGAATGACAACTAACTTTGTGGTACTACTAGTACTGGGGAGATTCCAGACATGCCATCAAAAGCTCAGTAGTTTTATGTGGAGAACCCAGTTTGGAAAATTATGGACGTATTTTGGATACCTCATTCAGTTAAGAGGCAGGTCCCATACACACAGCCATCTCACAGCACAGCTCACTTCGAGGGTGACAGCAGTCCTGATCTCAGAAAAAGGTGCTAATTAAAATCATTGAATCGTTTAGTTTGTAAAAGACTCTTAGGATAATCAAGTCCAACCAATGACCCAACACTGCTGACCCAACATCAAACCTTGTCCCTGAGAATTATGACTACATGTCTTTTAAATACCTCCAGGGATGGTGACTCAAGCAGTACAGTACAGTCTACTTACATAGCATTCAGAGACAGATTTTTTTTTTTTTTTCTAAGAAGCAACTTTTTCCTGCTGTGTTGTAGCCAAAGAGCATCCTGGAAACTTGCATAGCTTAAACACTATCATCAGCCCGTCTACCATCCTACAGGCAAGCTTCTATATTCCACTGTTGCTTTGTGTTTGCAAAAATTTCTGTCCATGAACACACTTACTCTGTTAGGCAATCTGTGAATTTTGCAGAGATCAGCTAATCTCTTCTCCATGGCAGGATCATCTCTACTTAGATTACTCTTGAACAATATTTGCCCCTGAGTTATACCTACACTCTGAGGGCATTCAAATGAGAACATTTACCTGAGCAAGACACCGCCTGTTTTGAATCTCCACTTCCACCCACTTACGAAATACATTTTACATATATACGTATATTTCTCATACACATATGCACACATGCACACATATATATGAGTAACTCAAAGAAAAACACTACTGTTCTTTGAATTCTAATGTCAATTATTTATGACTGGTCAAAAAATGTAGACAGTATTTAAAACTACTGTGTTTCACTGGCTTCACTAGTAAATGTCCAATATTTAATATTTGCAGAGCAATAGTCTAATCCAGATTTGCAAAGCAATTCATTGTACCAAAATGCTAGATACATTTTAAATAATCTCTAAAGCTACCACAACCGTCTCTGAAAGCACTGGCACATGGAATACTGTTATCCCTATAGCTACAAGAGATAATGTTCATTACTTAGCATTAGTATTCACAAAAAAATTGTAGAGCAATACTTATTACTTATACATCCTGATTCTCTTTACATCAGTCAAGGCATAATTCTTCTTTATTTAATGGATTATTTTTTTTTTTTTTTTTAAGTTTGGGGTTACATCACATAATTTAGGCAAGCAAACTGCATTTTGCTGTTCACATGGAACAGAGCAGCAGAGGCTGGTTAGAAAGCGGAGTCAACTTTTCAAGTATCCAGCTATGTTGCTTGGAAGAAAGTGATAAATCTTCTCTGGGACAAAAGAAGCAAGAACCATATGACAGCTGACAGTAAGAATTATCCTTTGGTTGCTATGACCTTAACTCGTTCTTCAGCACTGCATGGAAGTACTGCAATAACGTTTTGGGGATAGAATAGGAAGCCTACAGCATGTTATTTCACTCACTTATTTCAGACAGTAAGATAAATAGAAGCCTGAAGCTTTTGACCATTCATTCCTTCAAAAGCACGAAATCTACACAATTATTTATTTGTCACCTCTAAGATGGAAGTCTGCATGAAATTTTGATTCACATAGCCTAATCTCTTTAGGAGCCAGAAAAGGAATTCCCCTTAAACAGCACATATTTGCAAAGATGTTGATTTGTGTATTTTATACATGCTTTCTTGATTTTACCCGAGCTGCTTAAAAGATCACTTTTTACTACAGTTTCCTATCTACATATATAACCCACCTAAATATATGCAATTAGGAGCACACACAGACTGAAATCACTTTATTTCTTTTTTTTTTTTTTTTTGACTCTAAATTCCTATCTGCAATAGGACAAGTCTAAATCCAATAGTTACCTCCTGTCCTGTTTTATCATGTGTTCTTGGTGTTACATAAAGTGCTTATACTAAACATCACTGAGCTCTTATATAGCATTCTTAATCCACAGATCTCAAAGTACTTTACAAAAGATGACCATTATCCTGCTTCATCTATGAAAAGAAAAAAAAATTGACACCTTAGGGTGAAATTTGGATCCCACCAAATTCCCATAGTCCACAGTGAAGCTGGAATTGCACCTCCCATCACAGTACCACTGGCCAGCCAGAACAGCATTCATCTCTGCAGATGGATTCCAGAGCCTCCCATAACACTGAGGCCTGTAAGTTGCCCTCAGCAATTCCATACACCACTTAGGCATCAATCCAGAGAGAATATGGCTTTCAATATGGTCTCTTATTCAGCTTGACAATCACTAAAACGCCTCCCATCCCACACAGGCAGCACTTTTAAATGGTGTACTTTACCTTTCTCCTCCTTACAGCTCTAAACACACCAACATTATATCAGTGATGGAAACAACTGAGTCAAGCGCTGTGCTTGGGCTTTCTTACCGAAATCAATACTGCTTCAGACAGATACATTGGTACCAATGATGCTTCCACTCAGGTGTCTCAAAGTATTTTCACCTCCACACAAACTCTAAAACTACCTGAGCTAGGGGTAACTAGGTATGAGTTATCAAATCTTCTGCTTCATCCTTTCCTCTTTTTGATTTGTTTCCCATGTTCTCTCTTTGCACCTTGCTCTAAGTTAGATGTTTAAACTCATAGACTGCCTTAATTCTATAAACTCTCCTGTACTATTCAAAGAACCTAGAACCAAGTACTGGAGATAAGGACTAAAAGCACACCGTGTACTAACAACCACACAGTTTACCAGGGTATTAATCTGATTGAAACTGCCAGACACTGCTGCATGGCCATAAAAGAAGGATGGCCTCCCACTACTTCAATAATGCATCTGATAATGTTCTATCCAGATATCATGACATGAGAAGCCTTTGTAGCTTACAACTTTGCATTAAATTTAGGGGTTATTGCTTTGATATGCTGTATCACAACCATACCTCAAATCTACTTCTAGACCCAGGCAAGGTGAAGCAAGCTGTACACGAAGATGAGCCAAAGAGCCATGATTGTCACAAAAGTATTCAGAATACTTTCATTTCCATAACACTCCACACAATAAAGTAGCCAAGGAAGAGAAAGACATGCAAGCTTCCCTGCCAACAGGGATAAAGGGAATAATTCTGTACTCTCTGGCACTAAGCTAGATAAGTTATTCTGAGCAGCTCTTCCTAGAATCTCATGTGTTATATGAACAACCTGATCTGCTGCTTTCAGGAAGAAAAAGGTGCAAAAAGTAGAGGAGATGGTATAACAGACTGCATCTTCTGGAACGCAGACTTCCTAAAACGGGACCACCTTCTAAAAAACCCAGCCTGGTGGGCTCCCATGTCACTGCCCAGGACGCTCCAGAGGAGGCCAAGCGCGATGCCCCGAGGCGCGGCGGGGCGGGCGGCGCAGCCCGGGGCTGCTGCCAGCGGCGGCTCCGCTGCGCTCC
>VWZN01009488.1:363295-403328 GCA_013396955.1 Regulus satrapa
GCTGCCAGCGGCGGCTCCGCTCCGCTCCCGGGCCGGCAGCGGCACCGCGCAGCCGCTCCCGCCGGCACCCAGGGGTTTATTGCCCCGTACGCGGCAGGGGACACAGGGCGGCAAGTTCGTCACACGGTCCTTTCTCGGCGTGGGGACGGACAGCAAGCGCAGAGCAGGAGCAGGGCCGGCGACGAAGATTCAGTCTGAGGCGCGTGCTGACTAAAATGTCATTTACTGAACTGTATACTACTAATTTACCAGAAGCTGGAGTAGAAAAGAGTACTTTTTTTTTTCCTGGCTCTGGTCTACATCACAACAATTCCAATTTGAAGAGCGTGTGGGTTTCTGCAACACATACAAAACATAGAACAGCTTTGAGACTGAAGTTTATACCAGCCCTATCCTCCTATGTAGAAGTTGTACTCATGTCTCTCAGCATGCTAAAGTACAAATATGGACGACAAGAAGAAAAAAAGACAAGGTTAAGAGGGTAAAAGACAGGAGAATTAACCAAAACAACATACAAAATTAAGATGATCTCTGTAAATTTTCATCCTAGGTCATACAAAAATTTACACATGCTTTGCTTTAACTGGAAGTGTTTGGGAGAAGTTGATGCAATACATAAAAAGATTGCTTATGTAATGAATTTTTTTTTTAATATATTCAACTTTTGTGAGACTGAAATAATGATTGCTTCATCTATAAAAGATCCAAAGTCCCTCAGATGAAAATTACATGTAAACGCCAGCCAAATTCTGGCACTTAGGGTTAGGGACAAAAGGTTCCTGGGACATAACTTCCTATACTACACAATTAATAAATTCTGAATCCTTCAAATCACAGGTGGTTCAAGACTGCTGGGCAGACACTGTCTTCCAATACACTGAAATGCAAGCTCCGTTAAAATACTCAGTAAAATTATTTAAGAGTAGCATGAACTGAATCTTTAAATACTTCATGTTTCACAGTGTATTTCTTACTCATAGATAGTAACTCAAACAGCCTGAAACAAAAATAACAAACTGTTTCAATTCACAGTTGCAACACATAAACATGAGATCTGTATATTGTTAATCCCAATTTCCCCACTTCAACAGTTTAAGTTAAATATCACATTTACATAACATTTCATAAAGATTCAGTTTTGTTTATACAAACCCTAGCCTTATTTTTGCAACACGCTCAATGCTAATTCATTATATAACAACAGATTGTTTGCTGCTTTAAAAAAATAAAACCTTCATTCTGAGAAGGTGTTTGAGAGACTGCAATTCCTCTGAAGCAATTTTGCACCCAATCTTTATTAAGTTTTGTTTCTTTGGATTTTTTTAGACCTTGACTTAACAAGGTATTTTGGACACTGTCCCACTCTAAGACTCCTCAACTGATTTTATACATCGTGGTCCCTTGTACAGTTCACACTTGTGCTCAATACACACACAGAGAGAACAGTCACAGAGCCTCCTAATGCATTCCACAGGAGTTTAGTTATAGACTTTTAGCAGTGGTCACACTGGTGTAAAATTTGGAACATTTTAGAAGCTCCCAAGCACTATACAGCTTTTTGGTTTTTACTGAGGTTTTTTGTTTGGTTTTTTTTTTTTTTTTTTTTTTTTTTTTTTTTTTTTTTTTTTTTTTTTTTTTTTTTTTTTAATTAATACCACTTCACTCTTATCACTGCTTTCAATAGGAACACATTTAGACCAGTGCTGACCCATTCAAAAATTGGAAACAACAGTGAACATTGCAAAACTTCTAGTGCATTTGAAAGCAGAGCTCACAGGAGTCTGCATTGCAGCTGAATGTAACCACAGGATTTTATAAAAAGAGCTATATTTTTCAACTTCTCCACACAGACATCTCTATCAATAGATTTTTAAAACTTAAAAATTATTTTTGCAGAAACCCTAAGGCCTCATATTGAAAGTCAGAAAGAATTCTCTAAGCTGCTATCAGTACTTCTTCACAACAATTAAATAAATACTTTGACCTTAAAATTACATATAAATTAGACATGAAGCCAATTCAATCACATCTACCAATTATTACAATTGTGTTTATTACCAACAAGACTACATATTTAGGTTTAATACATGCTAACAGCCACAGAATTTCAAGTAAGTCCCTACAAAAGCTATCTCCAGCATACCACACCACATCTACATCACAATATTCACAAAGATGGGAGGAATCACCCCATCCTTTTGTTCCTCTTAGCTCCTGGCTAAGGAGGCATTATTTCAGTGGGCCTTCTTTTCCAAAGAGATGTTTTTGTAATACAACCTGGAAACAGTGCATTTCTGTGTTAATCTGCTCCACAACCTTGCATCACAGCTGGACTCTGACTGAAAACACTGCTTCTGCTATCTCCACTGTTCCAGAGGAGTACAAAAATTCCAGGAATTCAAGACTACTGAATGCTTACTAGAGTATCTTGCAAGCCTCCTTGCTTTGCTTAAAGGTTAGGGATTGGATGCTGAAATGACCCAAAAGATAATTCAAGTACGGCAGTTACACAGTTATATTCTACAACCAGTGGTCCTACCTGCACATGACAAACAAGTTACCAGCATCCCTGGATCCTTCCCCAGGAAGTCTATCAGTAGATTAAGTGGAATGACACAATGCACCACTTGCATCATTGGCAGTTTTTACTGTCTACATTACTTTGATGATTACAGATAGAAATAAATTGTTTTCCTTCATCCAAGGAAACAGATCTTGAAACACAGAAACACATTTCTGTTTACTCAATACAGCACTTCTGTGCCAACACCAATCCAACTGAGAAAAATGAGATAGATACATAAATTGTCATAGACATCCCACAAGTTATACTGAAGAGTAATTTTTTTTTTTTTCCAGTAGGTCTCCCATTGACACATAAAAGCCAAATAGACCTGCTCCAACCAGTCATTCAGGACTTTCAGGGAAAGCAGTACAAAGCTTTGGCAATACTGGTTAGGATTAACTTCATTTGGAATAGACCATCCAAATCAACACAATGCAAAATTATTCTTTAGGGCACTACATTTTCCTCAAGGTGTCTGAAGGAAGGTGAGTGCAGCACTGTGGCCATATTTTATGGCAAAAGGCATGAGGCTACATGCCAACTAAAATGACAGCTTGAAAAGAGAAACCCCAAAGGCAAAATAAAACTGCACAGGGCACAGGAAGACAAAGCTGGTGTACTTGTATCCACGCCACCTATCAGAAACACGTGGCCTATTGGTGTGAAGGATCCCAGGAACCACACCCAGATTTTTGTTCTTAGGAAAACACTTTGGTTTGCTTCAGAAGATAGCTTGGGCACTCACTGTTATGAGACTTGGGACTGTTCAGCTTAAAGAAGGCTCTAGGGAGACCTTACTGCAATCCTTCAAGATTAAAAGGGGGTTTACAGGAAAGATGGGGACAGATTGTTGAATAGAGCCTGCTGCAATTGAACAAGGGATAATGGCTTCAAGCTAAAAGAGGGTAGATTCAAACAGAAGGAAAATATTTCTTATTACAACAAGGTGATGAAACACTGGAACAAGTTGCCCAGAGAGGCAGTAGATACCTCATGCCTAGAAATATCTGAGGTCAAGTTAGACAAGGCCCTGAGCAATCTGACCTAGTTGAAGCTGTACCTGGTCATTCCAGGGTAATTCTTAATGGCCGCTTAGAACAAAAACTACTGTATGATTTTGACTGCTGTGTTTGCTTTAAGGCTCACTAGGTACTCAGGACACAGAGTGAACCAAAAAGTCCAATTTCTTGACAAAACAAAGGAAAAAAAATGCATCCTTGGGATAGCTAGCACTTTCAAAGGCAGTGGTGTCTATCCGCATACCTTTATCAATGCTGCTGGAGAAGCACTTCAAGACCTGTGTGCACTAAAGAGAAAGAGGAAGCTCAGCAGTTTGGGGGTTATTATTGTGGAAATTTTGGGGTAGGTTGGGGTCTTTTGGTCAGTTGTTTTTGTGGGGATTTTTTTCAGTACAGTGATTAAAAGATCTGTTTGGGTTTCTTTTTAAGGAGGAGCGTAATATTTCCTCAGCTTGAGACAGCTTGAACATATGGGATCCCATGGGATTCCAGAGCAAACTAATACAGGAGTAGAGCCAGATGATGAACAGATTTTCCCATTTCTTTTTTCATAATTATACCTTAGAACCATAATCCCCTCTTTCACCATGGGATCATTCTGCCCTTACACAGAGGTGCCCTTTTCCTAAGTAAAAATCAGTAGAGGTCACCACACAGTAGATTTTGATCCTAGAGATAAACTATGCTGTGTTTTACCTGTGAGAACTAAAAAAAAGGTGATTTCCAAGTTTTGTACTCAGAGTACCTTTGCACCCAAGACTATGCTAACCTAAATAATCTGCAGCTCTAAACGAGGTAAAGTAATTGCATACCATGGGGTGAGCTGAGAGCACTGCTAACAGATGGATGCCATTCGGAGACCCTGGGGGTGCGTGGTCCTGCAGCTCTCTTCAAAGCCAGGTCTGTACTGAAATGAGTATGATTCACACCTTTTCAAAGGCACAGCAGAGCTGAAAGTGTAGAGAATTTTCAAAAGAATCATGCCTGCAGGAACTGTCATTCTTCCCCACTGTCCTCATCAGTGCTGTCCTAAAGGAAGCACTGTTTGGCATCAGGACTGTAAATATTCCCACAAATTCACAATTATATTTCATCCAATGGCCTGTTCTCAGCACTGGATGAAATGCCTAGATAAAATAGTTTCAGTGAGCAAAGAGCAACAGGCAGCCTTCTCTTACTCTTTCTCCTCTAAATTGCTATGCTAAAGGCTATTTCTATATATTTTTAACTCTAAAAATAAACCTATTGTTCCATTCTGAGAATGCTCCGATTTAGGAGAAAAAGGGTTGCTTTTCCTGCAGTCACATTGGAAAAATATTACTACATTTGTATAGTACTCACGTGATTTAAATATGTTGGTGAATAATTTTGGTAATTCTAGTAGTAATAAATAGGTTCTTTCACATCACTGTGAGAAAACACTAGGAAAATAAACTTCCAAGTATAGTAGTATATTTTCCGCTACTACTATCAAACCCCAGTCTTCATCACAAAAGTACTTATCCTTCCCTGGTGAGTTTCTAGGATCTCTGCTTCAAATATAATGGTATAGCTAACAAATGTTCAAATCCAGATCCCCACACTTGACTTTCACAAATCTAAGTTACATGACACCATTTAATTTCAGCTTGCAAGTAGTAATTAAAAACCTAGTCCCAGAATCCAGTTCAGTCCAAGTCACAAGACATTGTTAGCCACTACAGTATAATATATACCTACTTGAAAATATGAGATTTTTAAACTTTTCCAAGCTATCTTAAAATAGTATCAGAAGCACAGTTCAAGACATAGATGTGTGTACAGAAATTATTTTCTATTAATCTTGTATTAAGAACACAGAAAAATCCCCGTGTAGTTGTAATTCTCTGCAATACTTTGTGTCATGCTCCACTTGAGGAAGTCACTGACTGTGTATACCAGGCTAAGAGCACATCCAATCCTAGTTCCTTCAATCAGCATTTAATTAGGCAGATTGTCCTTTTAGCAGAGACAATTTTTAGTTCTGCTAGCCCCACACTTTGTTTTTGCAAGTGTCATACTGGGTTCTGCTCCATGGCAGGGTCAAGTCATTATACTTAATACAATATATTTTGGATTTGGATTTCAAATCCCACCTCATAGACTTTCAATGCTTCCTGCAACTCAGGTTTGTATGGGTTGAGGTTTTTTTCTTTCTTACTGTTTTATTTCACATGGAAATGAAAACTGAACAGGAGAGTATAACATGTATGACAGATACTTTATGAACACAGGAGATGAACTGCAATTTCTAGGCCAAAAAAGGGCATTAACTTTCAGACCAACAAGAGATCAACACCAAGTCTGTTTCCTACTCCAAAGTTACCTACGTAAAGGATATTTTGTTTTTTTTTAACTTAAGGAAACACCAAGAAAAACTCATTCTGGTACAAGAGAAGAGAAAATTACTTCCTCCTTAGCAGCAGTTACAGAGAAAGCAGATGATATCATTAACAGAGGTGGGTAATAGGCTGAAAATGTCTCAGTTGAAGTTAGAAGAAGAACTGCACAGGACACTGCTAGCTTTGGAAAAAAAAAAAATCAAATGAGTCTAAGATGATGTTCAACTCATGCCAATTCCATGACTATTTGCAGTCCAGGATCACACAAATGTACAACTTAAATACTGCATCTCCTTGGGATGTAAAGCAATGCTGGATGAGAGAATAATATCTTATTACACTCCTTGTATGAAGCAAATTAAAATATTTTATGGCAGAAGCATTACCAGGCATTCAAATTTAGTACATCAATGCTTACCATGATTCTAGTCTTGGTTAAGTAGTTGTACACATTCCCAGAAGACTTTCTTGGACACTGTAATTCTTTTATAAAGTAGCATCTTTAAAACCATGTCTTAATATGATGATTCAAATTTCTTACAGAAATTATTTACAAACAAAATCTGCTTGCCAAAATACAGATGTAACTAATTTTTGTAGAACTGATACCAGAACTTATATATTCATTTGTCTAAGAACTCTAAAACACAAATACATTCAGTAATATTGACAATATGCCTTTAATTAAGGGAGCTATCTGTTAAACACTGTAATGTTACACCGTAAGAAATACACAAAATAACCCTAACTTTAGAAAGTCTACAGCTCAAAGGTTATGAGAAGTGGGTGCCCTGTGCAACCTTCAAACAAACCAAATTTTCCTTGTGACGTAGGTTTGTATGAGCTCATATCTTGAACCAAAAACCATGGCATTAAAGCCACAAGAACTCATGTGTGAAGGCTTCAGAGCGTCTTTATCCAGGAGATATGATGAAGCAGCCGAAAATTAGAGTTCAGCACCAAAGCAAACTCAAGGAAAGGCTGACATCACCTGATCCTTATTGTGGGACTCTGGTTCATACATACTGGATTAATTCTTCCAAGGAAGAGTTCTTCACTGATAGACATTTCAGTGGATGAAATAACTGATAGAATTCATTCTCTAAGTGCCCAAAGACCACAGAAAAATTAATCATTCATCTTTACACTTCTTTGTAAAGATCAGTAGATGGTAATACGTGTTTTATTAAAAATGAAGTCAAATACATTCATGGTGAACATCTGTGACTCTGCCCATATAAACTCTAAATAGCAAAAACAGTTTCTCAGTGTAGAATTCAAACGCATTAACCTCCCTTTTCTTACTGAAGTGCCCTGCTTTAATTGCTTTATCCCTCTAAATATCATCAACCAAAGCACTCAATGATTCCACTTTCCTTATTCTTCTTCAGAATGGTCCATTTGACGAATTGAATAAATTGTTTATTCTATTGAGAATGTAAGACTTCCCTCCACATTCCAAATTTTCTATAAAGTTCAAGCCCTTTTAACAAGGTATGAAGGTACTAGAGTTACCAGCAGAAAATTTTTTTAAAGCTTTTCTTCAGTACAAGAAGAATTAAAGATTTTCACAGCCACTGAAATTTCCTGAGTCACGTTAACCCAAAGAAGTTCATTACAGAGGGACATTGGGTAGATAGCCGAGACAAATAATAAAAGTTTTTCAAACTAAAATTTCAAAAGAAGAACTTCCTATGAAAAGTATAAATAGTGAATGCACACAGTGATTTCTACTTATAACACCAGAAATGCTTTTGAACATGTTTCCTGGTTTTTGCTGGGATAGGATCTATTTCCTTTACAGCAGCTAGTAAGGGGCCCTGCTTTGGATTTGTGCTGAAAACACAGGGATGCTTTTGTTAGTGCAGAGCAGCACCTGCACAGAGTCAAGGCCTGCTTTGCTCCTCACACCTATAATGAGAAGTAAACGGGGGGGGGTCCACAAGGGGAAGAGAGGGAAGGGACAAGTGATCCCCAGAGATATCCCATGACCTATGCTGTCGCACTTGGAGTATCAAGCTGGGGAAAGAAGGAAGCAGCGGGGGGATGTTCCCAGCATGACATTTGTCTTCCTAAGACACCATTACACATGATGGAGTGAACTAATTCCTTGTTTTGCTTTGCTTGTGTGTGGCTCAGCTTCTACTTTCACTATTAAACTGTTATGTCATCCCAGAACTCTTCTCAGTTTGACCCTTCCAGTTGTCCCCCATCCCGGTGAGCATGTATGGAGCCTGGCTGTCAGCTGAGGCTGAACCACAACAAGATGGGAGTGCAAGTCAAAGCAAGTATTGGCTTACCTGACCAGGAAGCGATGCAGCCCAACGTCAAAACTTCTGTAAGAAAAAAAAAAAAAGCCGCCAAATTTTAATTATTAAAAAATAACGTTGAGTATTGTAAAAACACTGTGTTTCAAAACTAATACAAAACAAAATTAACAAATAATATGAAATATAAAGTTACTAGAATGGATAAAGCAAAGAGCAAAATTGTTACACACGATTTCCTTTCTGCAATGACACATGAAATTTAAGATGATCATCATAAGAAAAGATTTAGGTGCATGTTATAAAGCTCCCAAATCTCTTGTTGGAGTATTTATTCAATAAAGAATTAACATTCAGCATATTATAAAACACATAAAACATAGAATGTGTATATACTGTTACAGGAAATAATGTAAGCATCCTGGTCACCAGCATATTTTCTGTCATATGCAAGTAGATCTTCTGTGCAAAATTGTTGTGAAATCTCTTTCCCCTTTTCTGGTCTGTACTGCACTAAAATGCAAGAAACTGCTGCAAATTCTTTCCACAATAAAGAACCACCAAAAAAAAGCCCTTATGTCTCCTTCAAATATAGAATTTCCAAGAAGCAGACCTTGCAAGTGTGTTCCACTCACATCAGTAAGGAAAATAACTTGGAGGACTTCTGACAGTAAGTACAAGTTAGATCACGTTAAATTACAAGAAGCATTTCTGAAATCCTCAGCCCTAAAATAACATACAATGACAGTAACTGTCACCATTTCTTCCCCTTCTCTGGTTCCTCCATTCCTAAGATAACTCAGAGAACCAAGCTCATGAACAGTGTACTAGCAAATCCTTGATACTACAGGAAGGTATCTGCTGATTTGAGACATTTACTTAGTATCTGAAGTATGTGCCAGCCTTATGGGACTATCCAAATTATCCCAGATTAACTGTGTGTATAATGGCACAGGTGGAAAACACAAGTTACACCTGGTAATGATCTTGTTCTGGAATGGGCTCATATTTCACATACACAGAAAACATTTTGGTATATACTAAGCTCTTGAGCATTCTGTTTCACAAAATCTAATTGGTCATTTTGAGTACAATACAGTTTTATTTGAACAGCACTGGTTGGTGTGTGCTGCTTTCTAACTGAAAGAGCAAGAGAAATCATCAGACAGTTAATGACATCCTGATAACAGAAGACAGATAAAGAGCTGCAGAAATTCTAGGACTTAACAGGGAAGGAAAGTCTACTTTTCAACGGGGTAGAGAGAAGAACAACAAATTTCTCACTGAAAAGCTGCCTTTCAACAGAAAAAAACATCCTGCCAGAAACATGTCATCATTAGAGCTGTATTTTTCACTGCCCTTTCCCGAGATCATTCCACCTTTTATACTATTGTTATATTACTATGCAATTAAACTGCATGAAGTGCATCCAGTTACCTTTCTGCATTCCTCCTGCCTGGCTACATAAATTTTTTTGGCTCACTCTCTCTACTAAAATATTGTGTGTTGTAAAGAAAGTTTTCTGCATTGGAGCTGGGCACAGTCTGTATTTTTAGCTCTGAAAGCCTTTTCTTTCTAGGACTAAGCACTCAATATATTTGCACTGGGATGAAGAGAAGAAGAAACTTGCAGTTTCAGGAGACAGCTGTATGCAAAACAGCCATCCTGGACATCTTCAGCCAGGCTGATCATTTCAAGTTCTCCCAGCTGTTCTCCATGGCAATCACCAAACCTGCTACAGACTCTGATGGGACACACACATGCCGACCTTCTTCTGGACAGGGATGTGGACATAAAAACATCACTACATTTGACGCTGAACCAAAAGCCAAAGGACTGGGCTTAACAAAAGCATAAAAAGTGAATAACTTGAGATATCAGAGCTGAAGGAGATTGTGGTGGACAAAGCTGAGACAGAGTGGGTTCAGACAGGGAGGGAAAACAAGACTGCTTGCTGTAGATGCCATGACATGCCACCTTTTTCCCTTATTTTTCACTCTTTCCAAAACATTGTTTTAAAGGCATATATATTTATATAAAATATTTATCTTAAACACTTGCTATTAGAATAGTTGTGTAAGTTTATTTCATAGGTGCTTTAACTACTGGATATTTTGTGGAAATATATTTAATAAGTATTAAAAATAAACATGCGTAGAACCAATTTATTAGAATAAATAATTTATTAGAATAAAGAAGGAAAACTTAGCAGAGCCTCACCAGACATATTTCAGCCTACACAGACAGGCCCATTATTCTTCAGTTTGATTCTGTACTGATACATTTCAACAGTACACTCAGGAACCTTAGTTCTAAACAGTGCAAGCAGTCCTTAAAGATATAACTACACTATGACCAACAGAATTTTGAGATTATACAGCATCGTCTGAGTGTGCAGCTAGATCTTAAAGACACCTCAAGAAAGTATCATTGATTATTTCCAAAAGCATGAATATCAAGGCTGAACATGTTCAACTTGTAAATGGGAGGAGGGGTTGCATTACTTAAGGCTATGGATTGTCTCCATAGACCTTGTGCAAAGCACACTGAAAGAAAGCACTGTGGGAGGCTGGTTTTGACGAAACACTACACGGACACTTTTGGCTATTCTTGTTCATATTTAAATACATACTGCAGTTAAGTTGAGAACTAAAATGAAAATACAGTGAGAAGCAGCAATGGAGAGAGATCTAGCAGAGGCAATTAATTCCTTCATTCTCAGATGAAAATGTTAAAAAGGTTAGGTAAAAAAAGGGTTTGTACAGCAGTGTTAAGGCTGCAACTTGGGATGATATAAGCAACTTCATTAAATGAAGCAGAAGAACAAATAATCCCAATATATTTCCATTTGAAATTTCATAGTGACCCCTTCAACAGAGGACTCCACCCATCAGGCATGGCAGTGTCCCCACAATCAGCACAGAATTAGACCTGCCACATGTACACTGACAGGATTATCTACGGCCTATAAAATACCCCCATATTTACTTGATGTTACAACCAAGTTTATAAACAACTTCACACAGTTTAAGCCCTGAAGTTCCCTGTAAACTACAGGATTTAACTCATAGTTCTTGCAATTCAGAGTGCCTCAACTACTTAACTTTCAGAAATCCTATAATAAGCAAAATTTTTCAAAATAAACCTTTTCATTAAAATCTAAAATAACAAGAGAAAAGATCCTCAGCAATACAAGTAAAATTTATTTACTTAATTAAAAAATTAAGTTAAATTCTCCACAATGCTCAAATGTCTATAGTTATATAGTATTTCACATTTTGAAGAAATAAGTAAAATCTAGTTTATCAAAATAGCAATGGTCTTAGAACAAAGCAAAATCTTAAGTAGCCAAGGGAACAGTAAAGGGGAGATGTATTTAAGCTCAATTTCATAAAAATTATAGACAATACAGACAATTTGATAAACATTTATTTTTATAAAAGCATTCCTAATTCTGCTTCTCTGAAGGGCAGTTTTGGATGACAATTCTTACATGACACTCATGCTTTTCTAAAGCATGGAAGCTCTAGTCTGATACAATTCAACAAACATTACACATACAATCCTTCATAATCAAACTTGTCTTTTCTTGTAGTTGTAGTACATCGAGTACAGAGTGGTGACCAATAATATTCATACACTAAACCAACAAAAACCTTTTCCAAAATACAAGCTTTGAAAACGTACCTGCAGGAGAAAGATGTATGATTGCATGCAAAGGCCTCAAAATCATTTCAGATGTGCAATTTCTGCTCTGAAAGCTAAATGCATCATGCAACAACCTGTCTTCAAAGTTTCATTCAGAACAAAAATGATGGAGGAAAAATTTTAAAATTGTAAGCACATAGCATCCAGTGGATTCTTTATAATCTCACATTCCACAAAGCTGTGCCTTCCTTTAACTGAAGTCTAAATACTGGTTCCGCAAAAGAGGACTTGTGTGAGGCTCTAATACACAGCTTTTTTTATTCAATCAAGTTATGCCAGTCTATGGTACTTAAGGACTTGGTCCCACAGATTGCCTAGATGAAAACTACTACTCATTAGCTGTATCAGGGATTACAATTCACAATTTCAGTATGATGACTAAAGGACACTGATGTCACAAGGTCTGATTGTGAGATCTCATTCCCAAGGATTTACAATGATACCAAAAAATGTAAATACTGAGCACATGTCAAGATTACAAGAATCAACTTAAAGTTAAGCCAGCTACTAGAGGCATATTTTATGCTACCACTTGCAGTAATTTCAATTGCCTAACTCTGATTTTGTACATCCATATTTATAAGCTATGTGCTGAAGAGAAACCAGTACAGCTTTATTTTTTGTCACTTCCCCCCCTCCCCCCTCGCCCCCCCAAGGACTGCTGGGATGCACACTACTCCTGAAAACAAAGTACAGCAAATCATGTGGTATGCAGAGCATCATCTGGGAAGTATCTGGCTAACCACGGACTTCAGAAAGATGTTCACTGCAAGTAGTCAGTACATCAGCACTCGAAATCAGATAGTGGCCTGGTTCTTACTTTAGGCCCTACCTTCAGGGGAGTACACCTACATAGCTAGTTTGCCATTTGTAAAATAAAAAAATAAAATAAGATAATATAAAAATCAGTAATGTAGACGAAGACAGAGAAATGTGACACTGTGTACCCAGAGACTGCACTGCATTGTAGACAGAAATATCCCAGACACCTTAAAAACCGTCATGTTGCCACTGAACATAAATAACTCCGAATGCAGAAAGGAATGGTGTAATTTCTATAAGCAGGACAGAACTTTGCTGGAGCAAACAATGTAACTGCATTTAAATGACTTCAAATCAGCCTGGTTGCCATTTATGGCAGTGATGAAATCCAACAAGTGGGTTATTTATTATAGCTTTGATACTCTGGGTATTCAAAGTCTCTTTTAAAAAGCATTGTAGGTGCTGCAATGTTTCAACAACGATTCTTGGACCTTTTTTTTAAAATGTGGCTGAACTTGAAAGTCAAACTCATCTCCTTATCCTCAGAGTAGCCTGTCCTATTTAATTGCAGAAGACCAGCACTTGTTTGCAAGACCAGCACTTCCATTAGCTGTCTTTGCAAATAAATGTGGCACTTAGCCAGTGAGCTGCTGACCAAGTCTCTCCCACACCAGAATAGTTTCCACTGGAGTCTGAATGACAGCTGCCTTCTCTGACAAAGCACTCAAGTTGCTTCAGTGTCCCTCTTTCTCAAGCAATCCCTTAGAGCAGGGATGCACAATAGACTCCGTAAAAGGAATTCCCCTTTTTTTTCCCAGAACTACTTTTCTGGGTTCTCCTATATCTGCTCATGTTTTTTCCAATGCTGGCTGCGGCAACCTCCCCAGCAGACAATGCCTTAAAGATGAGTGCTTCCAAATTTCAAATAACTACAAGTGTGCAATGTGAATCTGAAATTATTTTAGAGTCTTGTCTGAAGAGTTAGATTACTACCAGGAAAGCAGATACTAAAGTCTATATGCAAGTTTTTTCAGTGCTGTTATTTAATGTCTCAATGAGCTATAAAACTCCGCTAAAGCAAATCCCCCGGAGGGGGTACAGCCTATCAAACTGAATAAGTATTTTTCAAGCAGTGACTGCTAGCAATTGATTCACTATCATCTTCATTATTAAATAAACATCTGGGAAAGCCATCTATATTTTTAAAAGACACTTTTTCCCGTCCATGGCTTGCATTCATTCAGTTTCCCGCAAGCTTGCTATGAAGGTGTAGATTTAAGGTAAGACTTGTTTCTTCATTAAGAGGCAGCTCAATTCTTCATCTAAATAACATAAGTCTTCATACTAGAATACACTATTTAGAAAGCTGATGCGCAACTTCAAATAGAAAAACAACAATTAAATTGCCACAGAAGATTTTGCAGGAGAGATAAATACAGAAAGCAAACTGAAAATATTCACTTTAACTGTGAATATTGTGTAGCAGTATTAGTTTTTTAAAATAAAAACAGAAACGCCTGATGAAAAATGTAATAAATGTAATCCAGTCCAATATAATAATCTGTTTGGATGCACCTATTACCTAAACTATAGAATAGGCTTTTGGACACTGAGCACTTAAAGTCAGATTTTAACATTTTTCTGGTGACTCTGCCACATACAAGGATGTTCCTGGAACTCTCATTTTTGAGATTGGCCTTTCAATTTGTGCAAGACACTTGGTGAATTCCACCCACATACAGATTTTAGTCTGCCCACTGATATGATAGTGAAATTGGGAACAAATGCATATATTGAGCTATTTTGGCATTCCTACCATTCTTCAAATCCTATTATTTCCCATGTGTCTCAAATCTTACCATGCAGCATAGAAAAAACCAAATCAGCTCAATCCAATGATAAAATTTATGTTTAAGTAAATTCAATTTTCTTGTAAACATCAATATCTTAAGAACTTGCTAGGCCTAAATCTCAAACTTCAATGGACTCTTTTGTTTGCAAGCTTTGGCTTTAACCATCTGCAACGCAGCAAACTAGTAGCAGTTTGCTTTTATTTCAATGTAAAAATGCACGTAAGAGTAAAAATAAAAATCTATGCTGTTTGAAAGAGAAAATATGAAGACAGTCAAATGCTTTCATGCCATATATTTCTTGTTACAGAAATAAGCAGAATTTGTGTACACATGAAGATCTCTTTATCATTCTCTGACAGCTGCTTAAGGACACTGGAATTTTAACACTTCATGCTTAGACAAAACACTCTGAATCTCTGGAATGATTCAGCAGTACCCCAACTTGCCTTTTGGTTTAGAATAACCATTATTAGAATAACCAAAGCTGCCACATGGTTGTGCCTGTACTGGATGCCTCCATGCAGAGGTTCCTGCTCAGGGTTGTAAGTGCTCCACAACACCAATAACACAAATGCACCAACATTTACATCCCTTCATAGAAACAGTCCTCTGAGATGTGTGATCACTTTAAGGTAAAACCCTGAACATTTTATTTGGGAAGTATTTACTGCATAGCATCACAGGGAGGAGCTAGGGCTTCCTGTACCCATGGAAATGGTGAAAATCTACAGTGAAACCCTGACACCATCAAAACTAGCATGGAACCCTTACTGATTTCAAGGGAGGCAGAAATATACCTGGACTGACTCTGTATAGTGCAGGATACAGTCCAACTTCGGTGCACATTTTGTTAGATACACTTTCATCTCCAAGTAGAAACTATTAGTAAGTCTCAAAGCTTTATCTGCAGTGTCACAGTTATTAGCTGGGAATTCAAGCTGGAGACCTGCACAGTAAAAATAACCTACAGTGAGATATCCACAAGGAGAAAACTCTTTTGAGGACCACAGAAAAACACTTCACAATGCTACTGGCCTCCAGCCTACAAACTGAACTCATACCCTAAAATACGCTTTGTTGCTTTATTTCAGTTTAAATGCATAACTTGTATTCTATCGAAAAGCCTAGGGAAAGCTGTAATGATTCTAATGACTCCTTCTCAACCCTGTAATCTTCTGGACAGAAAGAAAAGCAGAACTTTCAGCAGGCATCAGCCATTGTCAGTGTTTATGTAAATTGCACACAAGTCCGCCTACTTGGGAGGCATTAAAATAACAAATTGGTTCTGCTTCTCACATATCCAATCATTGGATCTTGGTGATACAGCTCAGCAAACATATTTTTAAAAGGAGAAGTCTCATGTATAGTCTGTTAATCTCTCCTACAACCCTTCAGAAGAAATATTACTTTAATTTTATACCTTTCCCAATTCTTCAAAAGCCTATGGTAGCTCATGGAGGGTGGATGAAACCTAATGCCCATTAGTGGCAAACTCTCATAGGGAAAGTTCTCCCTTAGTCTTTGTCACGTAAGACTCCTGCACTGCAGTGCGATTGTCCAATTACTGTGAGATCTCTATCGTTACTGTAAACAGAGCAAACAAGTTTATTAACAACCATTACTCATTTTCTACAGTGGTTGTGAGCAGGCAGAGTGCTGCTTGCCAAGTGTGAGCAGCAGTAATAGTCTGTATCAAATACAGTCAGCAATGGGCTTCACAGGTGAAGAGCAGTAGGTGGGCTTAGCTTAATTGTCAAAAACCCCAGCACATTCAAATTACAATGACAATGCAGTCATTACACAAATTCCCAATAATTACATTATTTGGACTCAAGAAGGATTAGGGTCCCTTATTACTGCATTTCTTTTTACACTCCAGAGTAATAGATTTTTTTTTCTGTATTGAAGAGATTTAAGGAGCCTTTCAAGCTTTGATATAACCAGCAGATTGAACTGTACGGTACAGTAGGTAACTGCAGCATGCACCAACTTAGCTGACATCAAAAGCAATTAGATGTTTTGTTTCCATCAGTGAGAGAGAGAATGGCTAACCAGTCCAGAAATTTCAGGTGACATCTTAGCTGGAAACATCACAGATCAATACTCAGCTTTAAGCATCACCACCAGTAAATAAAAAATACAGTAAAATGGGGACACTTATTTTTAAACCTTAAAACAAGTTATTCCACAATTAAAGACATGCACTAATTCTGCAATTAAATGGCCACATTTTTGGCTATTTAAGCAAAGAAGCTGAAGTATTCAGGCAATAATTGGCAAGCAATATTGGCAGGTGCAATATTTAGAGGTTACTTATAACTCCACAGCCTAAGGAGAGCTTTCCTCTATGCCAGCTGTCAGTCCACGCTGTGACTGTGTATTTAACACCAAATCATTGTGCTTAGGAATACCACAGGAGTTGTAGAGATCAAGGAGATACAGGGAGACCTGCCTGACATTCAACTTTATGTATCAACAGAAGGAAGAACACTGTCCTTTCCAAAATTCACACTCAGCACCTTGAAAGAGCATGTTAAAATCTTCTCAGGAATGAAAACTTAACATTCTTGAAGTGTTTTAAAGCACAACACCTACCTAGGCACACAAGCTTCCCATGACACAACTGGTTTTATGCATGTTATTTTTACTACTGATTTGGGATCTGATCCAGTGCACTTGTAAAGACAGGACAAGAAACTTAAACCTATGACTTCACATTGTTAAAGTCTGCAGACAAGGTCTTCTGCACACTTTGGCAATAATCTTAAATTTCAATAAAATTCTCCTTTCCTCATGAGCACTAGGCTGCTTCAACACTGTGGGCATAACTTACTTAGTATTTAGTTCAAATATCCTTTTAAATAATCTTTTCTCATATTTAAGATATCACCTCCAAAACACAGTAAGGAAAAGATACCTTTTGATTTTGGAATAGAAATGTTACAGCATTAACATTTTTTTAAGTCTAAAACTGTGATAAAAACAAGGTTATTTTGTTCACTAAGAAAGTAAAATGAGATGTAGAACCTTTGTTTGTGCTTACTTAAAGACATGTTAGAACGTTGTGGTTTGCGCCTGCATAAGCAATGTTGAAACATTGTACTTTTGTGCTTGCTTGTGGTTTGTACTCGCTTAAGGTATGTTACAGGACATGCTCATGTTTAGAATGAGTTGCCCAGTTCTGGTTCGGTGCGGCAGTTGGCGGGGGCCCGCTCTGGGCGAAGCGCCTTCACCATGTCGGGAGGGGTTTACAAGAGGAGACCTCGGCACATGCACAGAGTACTAGCCTAAAGATACGTCACCAGAGGTATAAAAAAAAGGAGAAGCGGGAACTGGTTCGGTGCGGCAGTTGGCGGAGCCTGAAGGAACATAGGGCTCCCCTGTCGCCCAGCGCTGGGTTTTTTTGCCTATACCTTGCTTGCTTGCTCTAATTAATAAATTTTCAATTTATTCAAAATTCAAAACTGATTTGGGTGCGTAAATTTATCTCAAAACCAGTGAGAAGCTAGGTAATTAAAAGATATATATTCTACCTGATACCCTGTCTACAACATACTAGACAACCTTCTTCTTTGAAAATATCAAAGCGCAAAAATATACCAGAAAAAACAATCCTAAACTCTAGAGGAAAGGGAAATATGAGTAAGTGTATCCTTCCTTTTCTTGTCTCTCAGTTCCAGCTGCTCAGTACATCTAATCACAAACATGGAGTAGGGTGCTTTCAAAAACAAAGCTGTCTAGAACTGTAGGACAAACACAAAAGAAATCACCTGGAAAACACCTGATCTTCTTGAAGCTGACTTGTAGGCCATTCATAGCACTGAAATGAGATTCTCTGGTCATAGTAAAAGTAGGCTTGTCCAGCACCCCTGGCTCTAACCCCCAGACAGACCCTCTACCCAGGCACAGAACCTCAGAGGAGGTCTTCCTACAGCTTTGGAAAGCAGCTGCTGCAACCCTTTCCACAGCAAAGTGGGCAGCAGGTGTGAGCCACAGATCTGGATGAGCCATTCAAATTTCTACCAGGCTTTGGGCGATTCATGCTGAATCCCTCTTTCTATCTGCCATGGAGATGTGGAGCTTCTTTTCACTGCCTACCTTTCCTTCCCTCCTGCAAATTTTCAAGGTTTGCTAATTTAACTACTCCTAAAAATACCTGCCATGCAAAGAAGTTTAACCTATCATACTTCCTTTTTGCCCTGCAATTACATCCAAATGACAGGTTGCACAACAGCAATTTGCTGTTATCGCTAACATGCAATGAGAGAACTAAACTCATAGGAAGGAGAAATTTAGGGAGAAAATCTGCTATCTCCTATTTTAGACCATCCATCAGCCTATTCAGAAACACCACAACAAAAGAGCACTACAAGACCCAAACAGAAAGAGTGAAGCTTTCACCTTTTGTTAGACTACAAGCCCCTAAACACACAAAGGCACATTACCCTGAGCCCAGAGGCAGGGATGTCATCCTGACTGCACAGATCTGCAGCACAGCTACAGTTACTACTGTTACACACAATTACGTTTGTGTTCACTTGTGCCAAACACTGTCAATTTGGGAATTTAAGGAGGCAAGCTTTACAAGTCAAGCACTGACAAACTCCACTTCTGATTTTATTTAAATTTCCTTATTAGTAGTATTTTACAAAGCCTTCCAGCATCTTTCTTGTCTTGATATACTTAACAAGCTAATTCCCAAGATTATTTATTCCACTACTAAAAATCAGAAGCCCAAACAACAGAAAGTACCAGAGTCAAACTGGTTGAGACCAGCCCTCTGAACATCAAGGTGTTGTGCTTCTGCACATTTCAAATCAGTCCATGATCAGAAATGACTAGGGGATTCATGTCATGCTGTTACCACAGCATGGCAAAACATATCTAACTAATGTGTTCAACATTCCTGTTGCAGAGACACACTGCGTAACAGTATTTAAAAAAAAAAAAACCAAAATGGAAGTATGATTATTTTTCCATGAACAGCAGCTGAGCTAACTGCTATCCTAATTTACAAACTGGCAAGTTCCTCTGTGAAATACATTGCCAAGATAATTTACCAATATGTCAAAACTGATACAGGATTTGGTTTTGTACTATCTTTTGTTTCTGAAGTTTCCAAACCATTACTCCTCCAATAGGATACTTTCCCATATTGAAGTTCAAATTTGCAAGGTTCAGCAGTAGCACAACTTCTAGTTGCACTGCACAATTCATCCCCCCCACCCAAGAAGTTGTATGGCAAGCAGCAGCCTTGACTAATTCTTTAAAAGCACAAGTTTCCAACAACATTGGTTCTCTCCCACAATTCATTACCTTGCTTTTCACCTTGGTAAAAAAACCCTAAGTTTTAAATTCATCATGGCTTAAGGTAAAGCAGACCTCAAAAACTAAGATTGCCACTGAACTGCTATCCTTTCTTCATCAGGAGCTCAGAGACTCCTTTTTGCAGCCATAATAGAGCTTTTGAATAGTGTATTTATCATGCATTTATTAGCTATGCAGCTGCATATTTAGCAAGCTAATGATATCCTGGTAAAATGAAACCAGAGTAACACATTCAACACCTGTATTTGTCTTGAGACAGCAAACAAAATTGATAATTTTTTCACTCCAGAGATTGTCCTGATTAAATGTGAATTAGGGAGACCCTATCATAGGCCTGATAACTTTTTAAAGTCTTTTATTTTTAGGTTTGAAAGGACACAATTTAGTTTATTGTTTAGTACCATTAACAGAGAGGCATACTACTTGATCTGGTTTTTTTAACACCTGCTTTACTTTTCAGCTCTAGAGAAACTTTAGACAAGTTTAGACACACTGTGGTATCTTTCTTACTTTCCTGACTGAAAGCTCTTCCATTTGCTGTATCACAGTGAATTATGTCAGCATGTACTGACTAGAAGTGACACTGGTCTGGACAGATTGGATCAAAAGCTTTGTTGTTGTGCTCAAAGGACACCAGGTGGTGGTGTAAGGCTCCTTAGTAGCATATTTGCATTCCTTACATTGTGACACTCATGTTATCTTTCTCTCCAGGATACCTTCTCTCCTTCAAAATGTGCACTGCTAAAAGTTTTGAGACAAAAAATAGTAATATTTGGCCTTGGAAAGTCCAGCTAACGTGTTTCTGACAGTATTCTCCAGTGGATTCCAGCAAGAAGGGGAAGAGTAAGCCAAGCATACACAAGCACTTTTCTTCTGAGCAGTGTCCCTGATGCCAGATAGAAGAGTGGTGTAACTCCATGTCATCTGGATCATTCTAATCCACTCCATTTCCTAACCTGACCCTAAGAAGTTTTCAACTAGCTTTACCAGATTACCATTTAATGAAAATGGTCTGGTACAAATTACACTCTATCAGTTTAAAGTTAGACATGGCATTATTAATATTGAAATTTGATACACTGAAAGTCATCAGGAACATTCTTGTTGAAGTATTCTATTCACAAACTACCAAAATGCATTTAGAACTTTAGGGAAACACAGTGTCATGCTTAATAAGGCTTCACAACATGAGCCATTTACTTTCCTCTTTTTTCAGTTGTTTCAGGCTAAAACCATAATTAGCAAACTTTCTGTTCTGTTCATTCATATAGTTGAGAAACAAGGGCTATTCCTACTTCTAACACAACATTCCTATACAACATACCAATCAATGTACCACATTAGACTGCAAAGTCTCTGACAAGAATGTTTGAAGAGTTTAACTGTAAAGGCATAAGGACATAATAATTCAGGGAATTCACAAAGCTCCTTAGATAACTGAGAATGACCCATAACACAGCAGCTAGAGAAAAGCCTACTACTAAAGAGCTTTGAGAGCAAGAAATTAAGTCAGGTATATATTAGGTGACTTTTTTCAATATTCAAAGCAAACAAATTCAATCTGTGAAATAATTTTATTACTTTGGGCAATGAATGCTTGATATAAATTAAATAATTGGGCAAAAGATAAATATCAGCACCTGACAGTTTTTTCTTCTAACAGAAAAGTTTTCCACTTAGATATGAGTTTTAGTTTTCGTACAAGAGTTATGAATATTTTAAGGAATGCCCAATTTTTTAACTGTGATTCACCACACACACTTGCAGGCACAGAGCACCTTTTCATGACCTGGCACAGCACCCTGTCATTAGGGTTTGTGCTGAAGTTCACTTTCAGTTAGCAACTCCAGTGCAATACACAGCTTCCCTGGAATAAGAACTGACAAAGGGGGAAAACTGCTGCTGCTTGCAACTCTGCCTACTAGGGCCTACAGTCCAAGAGATGCTGCTCTCATGAGAGCACCTGATAAAAATGACAGATTACTATATTAACTCTGTGGGTCGTAAGTTCAACTTATGAACAAACTCTGAAAGAGCATTTAAACCAAAGCAGTTTTTAGTATTTCAAACAATTTTTAATAATTCATCTGTTTTCTACACTCTTTTCCTGCTGCATTTCCTTGAATACTTCAGATCCACACTTGCCAACTATTATAAACTATAAAGCCTTCTTGTTGCAAGTAGCTTCAAGTTGAAAAAAAAATTTAAATCTCATTCAATAAAACTCTGATAACATCAGCCCCACTGTTTTTATGGCTAAAATTAAAAGCTTTATTCATATTGCAGTGCAGTCAGAGAAAAGATGGAGTAAGCACTGTTATGAAAGGCTCTACACTAATACACTAAACAGGAGAGAAGCCTCTGCACTAAAACTGACAAGTCTAAATAATTAGGGGATTTTTTTAGAAGTCTGGGGCACAGAATCCCACAGCCTGAAGGAATATTGGATAGTGCAGAGGAAAACAAGGAGAGAAGTCAAGTGAATCTACTCTTACACAGAAGGTAAACATGAAGCAGAATCCACCTAGGAGACAGTTTTTGGTGAAAATATTTCAGTGAACACTGATTTAAAGCAAATATAAGACACAAAATTCATAGGTTTTTGAAGAAATATTGTGCTTAAACTCCCTTAAAAGCAAAGCAGATTCAGAAATTCATCCTACTTTATAAACAAGTACCATTTTCATAGTATTTTTAACGTGTTCAAGACTTCCTCTACCATATAACACTACATGTTAAAAAATTATAATTACAGCTTTCCTCATGTGATTAACCCAGCATTCTTTCTCAGCGTTTGGAAGGATTTCAAGTTGAAGTGTGGGGTTTAGACCCAGACTGGAAAAAAAATCATTTAATAGATAACTGCAAAAAATAATTGCTATATTAACTAGGTAGGCTGAATCTAGTAATTAAAAGGATGAAAATGCTGAAATGGGTATTTGCCCTTATCCCTCCAGTGTGAAAAAGTAACCATCAAGCTGAAGTCTATTTAAAAAGCCCCAAAGATGAACAATAGGAGTGAGAGAAAAAGCACAAGGACAGGAAAGCAAACGCATGTGAGCAGGAACACGCATGCATACTCCTACTGACTGCCATTATCAGTAATAAACGGCCTGCAAAGCAACAGTGACTAACCTCCACATTTTAGTGAAACTGTGCATCAGGCTCACACAGCAAGGCAGAGCTGGAGGTTTGAGTCCATCCATTTGAAGGAGGAGGCCAGGAACACCATACAGAACCAGATATTTCACATAAAAGAAAAGGACTTGAGCTAAAGCCAGGCCACCTAGAAGAAAAAAAAACAACAAAATATACTTTAAACAAGTCCTGAAACATTTCTTAAAAATTTTTAATACTAATTGATACCTCCAAACAGCAATTATTCCAAGAACTAAGGCAAACACCATTGTTTGATGGTATATATAACATTTGCCTCTTCGTAAGAGACACAGTACACAAGCCCATGCATTTATGACATTAGGCACACATACAAAATTGTATCATCATTCCAGCATGAAGGCACAAATACATATCTGTAGTTCCACTCTCAATAGCCTCTGGACTGTGGGTGTTGACTATGAAAAAAAAACCCCAACAGACTTCCATTGACCTAAAAATCAGAATATACCAATATAAGCAATGAACATTTACCACAGGGACAGTAAATTTAACTTTGCAAAACAATCCCAACCAACCACTCTACACTTGTTGCTCCCAGAACAGCAATAAACAGAGGTTATAGCTGCACGTTATCCTGACATCCCCACAAACATTCCATGCCCCATCAGATTATTTGAGTCCCCAGAAAATACCCCATACAAGATCCCCTTCTCCTATATCCAAGGCACAGAAAACTGGAACTCCACCTTGCATAACGCTTAAAGTATACTTCAGTTTTTAAACCTACAGACAAAGGCCTCCTTAAGGTCCTGCAGCTGCTTTACTTCCAAAGGAAAAATTTTGTCAGAGTGCTTGCTCACAACCTCAGGTTATGACACAAACTCCAGCATCTTACACAGATCTGAGATGAAAATAATACATATTCCCATTGTTCATGCAAGTAACAGCCTTAGAATGCATTGTAATGGAAGATGATTCCTACTAATATTCTAAATATTTTCTGTTGAACAAAGTGGTATTGACCAATAAGTAAAAATATAGTAAAAAGCAGAGGCCAACACCTTTACAGAAACTGGTGAGGTCACTCCTGAAGGACCCAATGACTTCAGTCATCATTTTCTCCGACAGTTGACATATGGCAAATCTCACCAGAAAGAAGAAAAACTAAAACTATGCATCAATAGAGGAAAAAATTATAAAATGCAATTGCTACACCTCTCCTACCATTCCAGTGCTCTGCTTTTGCTCAGTTATATTACCTAGCTTGACTAAAGGACTTTAGACATTCAAAACAATTTTAAAGCCTTTCAGGAGACTGTTCTGGGAGACAAAGTTTTTATTCTGACTGCAGCAGTACAATTCCATGAACATTTAAGCAACCTGTCTTTATTTGGGGAGTGGGAGAAAATCCCTATTGCATTTTGCTGACTAATGAGCATACTCTGGATTACAACCTAAAGCTAAGCATTAAAAATTAATCTACTGTATAACAATCTAGAGTAACATTCTGGCACTAATAATGTAAAATGTAAAACTCCTGCTGTCCCACACATGGCCAGTATTTTGCTACAAAAATAAATCATTTTTAGTTTTGATATCATAATCATGTGCACAATAAGAAACAGTTGTGCCATACAAGATAAAAATTGATGTTAGAACAAAATACTGAGGCATGAAGCTTATGTTATTTTACTACAGGGAAGCAGGCATCGAGTATTCAATAACATTTTTCCCCAGAGGAAAATAAACAATCAGAAGCACAATTTGGATACTAGTCAATTAGCTCCACATTAGATTACTGCTAAATCATCTGTACAGACAAATTTCTGCTTTAATTCCCTTCTCATTCAGTGTCTCTTTTCTGACAAATTTTATTGGAAAGCTGAACACCGACACCCACACAAACCAATTATGAAGATCACAGCTGTCTGTGCAGTAGTAAAATTCAAAATTCTTTGGCTGTGTTTGATGGAAAGGTATTTAGAAACAGGCTTCCACTCTGAGACCCGAAAAATCAATACATTTGATTTTAAACATAATGATGAAATATTGAGTTCATGGACATAAAGTCATAATATGCAACTTGTGGAAAAATAGCTTGTGGAAAAAAGGCATTTTTACCATCTCAAATAACACACATATAGGTTGTTATTACTGTAACTAACAGGCAGCTCAGTAGCACTGGCACCTTAAACAGAAATATCACATCACAGTCACAACTAGCACACAGGAGCTACTCCGAGTGGCAATTCCAAGACTCACAAAAACAACAGCACAAAGGTCCCTACCAAAATACACAGATCAAGCTCTCACTGGTCTTGAACTCATGCCAGCAGTAGGAGAGTTCTGACCATGCAGGGAAAACCAAGGGGACAAACTAAGATTCACAGCCACACAATAACTGGGCTGCACTGGCAACAGGCACAGGCTTTAAATCTTCTTGCATACCTGAGACATTCCAGCTGCTTTGCATTTGCTCCATTCTAGCACAAAGCAGCCAGAAGCAGACTGCTTCACCTGATTTAGAAGCATGAAATTAACAGTCAAATTCACTAACAATATCATGTAATTTCTTCTCTAATATTGGATATAATAATTCCCACACACACACACGAGCATTATTTCAAATTAGAAACAACCCATATCAGATGTACGTTATAACACTTAGGAGGAAAAAGTACTGCAAAGATTCTATCTTTTCTCCAGAAAAAAATTGATTNAGAGTGTGTTAAGGGATAAAATATCAAGGTAAAGTACCTGATCCTAATCCCATGCATTTCAACAGTCAAGCTATTTGAAGTCCCAGGCTAAAGCAATTTACTTTTGTAGAAGCTGGTATCTTCAATTTATCATCTTCCAGATCCTAAAAATATTCTAGGCTTTCTTATGCTTTAAAAATGTATTTATAGGCCTTCAAATATTTTCCTGAAGTTTACTGCAATACTGCATTTCCTAAGTTTTATAGAGCTTTGAAACAAAGATGATGACGAATTAGAATATTCACATGACTTTATTTTAATCTACATATTCTCAAAATTCTGACTGGTATTGTTTTACAGAAGTTAGTAAATAAAATACTTTCATAACCAAGCAACAAAACGCTTACATCCAGGTATTACAAAGCACACTTGACATTTTTCTGTCCTTAAGCCATCACCAAAAGTCATGGCCAACTGTAACTTAGAAGGCAATTTTATTAGGAGCACAATATCACAACTTTACCCTTTTTGCAGCTACATTGACCCTATGGCATTAGTGATTGTAGATGCTTGTTTCTGTCAAGTACCAGGACAGGTTTCACTAGAAAACAGAGATAAATATGCAGTCACATTTCAAAAGGGTTACTGACACATGGCAGAAGTCTAATAGGAAGCAGACTTGTATAACAGCTCAGAATTCAGGGTCATATCATCAAATTCAAGATATCCCAGTTTTCCAGCAGCACACAACAAGCAAGAAACATCCTTCTGTGGATGGAGTAGTGGCAGGAAAGCACCTCAGTGTTAGTCCTACAGGCTAAGTGCTTATTTTTAGAGAAAGCTGAATGGACACAAAGGTCCCAAAGTGAAATTAACTTAAACAAGATTAAACAGAGCTGTCAAGGGACTCTCAGTCAAGGCATAGACTAGTCTTCCAAGTTAAAGTAAACCAGAGGGCTTTTCAAGCACCCATATGCTTTGAAGACACCCACCATAAATACTCCCAAGGACTTTGAGAAATTTGGTCCAGTGGAAGGAATGCCCATAGCAAAAGGTTTGGAATTAGATGCTCTTTAAGGTCCCTTCCAACCCAAACCATTATATGAAAATATCTACTGTAAGCTTTACATTCAAGAGTAAATACTTGCAGGAAAAGGCTCTCTAAATAAACCAAGAGTTACCACATTGCACTGGTTTTTAACTGGGATAGAGTCAATTTTCTTCATATTGGCCAGTGTGGGGCCATGTTTTGGATTTGTGCTGAAAACAGTGTTGATGAATGAAAGTACAGAGATGTTTTTGTCACTACAAGCTTTAAGAGAGTCAAAGGTCTTTTCTGCTGCTCAGCCCCGGCCAGTGAAAAGGTAAAGGCACACAACTACCTTGGAGGAGACACAGCCAGCACAACTGACCCCAACTAACCCAAGGAGTATCCCATATCATCTGCTCATGCTTAGCCTATAAATCTGGGGGAATAAGAAAGGGGGGATGTTCATGGTGACAACATTTGTCTTCCTAAGTAACCACTGCACATGATGGAGCCCAGCTTTCCTGGGGCAGACCCAACAACTGCCTGCCCAGAGAAGTGGGGCATCAATTCCTTGTTTTGCTTTGCTTGCACATGCAGCTTTTTGTTTACCCATTAAACTGTCCTTATCTCAATCCATAAATTCTCAGTTTTATCCTTCCAATTCTCTTCCCACCTCTCCAAGAAAAGAAAAGGAGTGGGCAGCTGCGTGGTGCTCAGTTTCTAGCTGGGATTAAGCCATAACACGCATGAGTAAAAAGAAAAGTTGTCATAGAAGTAGGTTGTCAATACAATCTTGAAATTTAGCCTACAGGAAAGATGAGAAAAACAAAAATTACACACATGAACACTTCTTTCTACAAAACAGAGAACAACTTAATATTTCAGAAAAAAAAAATCTAAGTTTTCTGATTCATGTTTATATTTCCAGTTTTCAAAACAAACCTCAAAATGCCAAATATTTAATCAATTTCTCCTTATTATTATCTGCCAGGATGGGAAAAACCTCAGACTCCCCTTAGTATTTCATTATTACTTAAATGAACAGATACCCTGATTTCAGTAGCAAAACGCTGCACGATTCTGAAAAAAAACACAGAAATCTATTTCCTGTCTGTGGGTCTATCACAAACACCTGAAAACATATAAAAACCAGCACCCTACACCAAATTTACAGAGACTACTCTGCAGGCCTCACGGTCAAAGGAGAATATACATAACATTTCTTCTTCTAACAAACTAAAACATGGGACCAGCAACTACATATTAAACCATGTGGGCTCCCCCCACCTTTGAACAGATCATATTCTAGACTGACTTACATGCCACTCATATGAAAATACCCTTTTGAAGTAGTGGAGACCAGTTAATAATTAAAACAGTGATAGCTAATTGACACTACCGTTTGCATGCTTCACTAGAACAAAAGGACTGCACATGCTTAGGATCAATACATTAAACCCACAGAGAATTCACAACATTCTATCCTGTGTGTACATCCCAGATGCACAACTATACATCACACACCTCTGACAAAGCACAGACAGATTCCTAGTAAAATATATCTTCACAACTACAGGATCTATTGCTATCTGCATTAATCCAGTACAACAATTATATTCAGCAACATATTTTCATACACACTCCTGTCTTTCATCATTCCCTGTACCTTGTCAGATGCAAGTGAAGCTCTGCTCAGATGAGCAGAGATAAGTAGATGGTGCTGAATCACCAGGATAAATGTGAAGCATCATCGGGGAAATACAGGCAGTGCTTCTTTCAACATCTGCATTTTCAGAATCAGACTTAATACACAAATGACCTAGCAGCACACATTTTGATTTCTATAGAATAGAATGCACCTCAGCAGAGTGAGTTTTACCATTGATAGTCTACATTGTCATAGAAAAGAAAAAAAGATTTTCAATGTAAGCTCTTTCAACCAATGCTATTAAGCTCCCCATTACCACATGTCAGTGCATTTTTCATTCAGCTGCAGAAGCTTGAAGAAAAGACATTGAAAAGGATCACCAATCTACCTATCTTTTACTCATCTCTTTTCTCTTGCTCAATTACATACCATATACAAAAATTACTCTGCAGAACGGATGGCCTCTGATCAGGCCCAGTGTAGCTATTTTTCTGGTATGCTGCAATTCATCAGGATACCGGATTACTGGAATTCACAGGGGCTTTTATTCTTGGTGCCTGCAAACCTACATTTTACAGTGTAAAATGTAAAGGAGGAAAGTTATTCCAAATTAACATTGAAAATGAGAAGAATGAACTATCATGGCTTCCATTAACATGGAATATGGGTCTTCCTGCTGTGTCATAAATTCTGAAAGCATCCAATTTCTTCAGCCAATCTGACTGATGCTACCAGAATGAGATGCAGAACTAACACAAAATCATGGAATTGCTATAAACACTGCATTTGATTGTCATCATTAAAAAATCACAAATGCCCTGCTATTGCTCAGTATGTCAATAGCTAACTATCCACAGACACATTTGTGGAGAGAGACACAATGATTTGGGAATTGTGGAAAATGCTCACATTCTCCAAACAATGGCTTCCTGGAACCAATAAATAACAGTTCTCTGATTGCACAGTGGACATATTTAAATTAATTCTGTGAACTGAAGGACTATACATATGTAGCAAACAGGCACAGAGTTGGATACAGCCCTATCATAGTCATCATTCTGTTTTGGATGTGGGACCTAATACCTGGTTATTGAAGAACTATATTGGACCACTTGGTATGCTGCTGCTTCTAGAAACTCATTTGCCTCTGATTCCATCCACACAAGAGAAAAATACTTCTATTACTGCTGGGTAACAGTCTCCCAGGTACTATTTTTTAAATTTTATACCTGTGTGTTCTTAGCAATGTTAGTTTAAGTCACTTTAGCATTTCTGCTTTACATGGTCATAAATGGCACTGTTATATCCTAGCATTTTTTAACAAGCATTGTAACTCAGTCAGGGTTTAGCTTTGGGGTATTTTTTTTTTTATTTATTGATTGTCTCACCTTACAGGAACACCATGCAGCAATGCAGAACACACTGTATCTTCACAGTCATTAGGAGTAGACTGACATTGCCCTTAGGTACTGAGAGCAAAATCTCACAGCAGTGCTGTCCTGCCTGCACTGCTGGCATTTATTGTCCATTGTTCCAAGTTATCCCAGAAAAAAAATGCAGTAGCAGATATAAGCTCCCTAATTAGAGGTGACTGCAGAACAGCCTCACAGGCTTTCCCTTAACAGGCTATCAAGGCAGCCAGGACTCACAGTGCAAATAGGTGTTCCATGCTGTTTTGAAGCTGCTGTAGTGAAACAGGAAATCCAAAAGGAACAAACTCCATCAGTGCAGAAAGGCTTATATACCACAGATAATCCTCCTGAGTCAACAGCAAGCTGCTTCCTTGGTCTTAAGGCTCAGTTACCTGATGAAATTAGCTCCAATCACACAGCATGCAAAGTAACAGAGGGGAGTGTTTGTCTCTGTACAGGAACTGGTGTAGAAGCATGGTAAGATCCACAAGGATCCAATAAGACTTCATAGTAAATTATTACCAGTATCCATACTCATATATTGGTCGCTCCCTAAAAGCAAGTCACAACAGTGGCCTATCACTGATTTGAGTCTAAGAAAACCTATATCATCATTGTGATAAAACCTGTAGAGAAAACATTAAGTGACTGACTTCTAGCTCAAAATCTCATTTATAGTATATTTTAAACACCTGCCTCCATTACTACAAAAAACAAAGCTCAGTGAAAGTAGGGTTACATTTTGAGTACACCTCTCCTAAAGGCAGGGTTCTCCACAGGCAGCCTGTTAAAATACAATCATTTAATTTGAAATCAGGCATATTTACAGTTCAAACTTGTTCTAACAATGGCTTTCATCTCCTGTTGCTTTGAGCCATTTTCACTTTTTCTAACCCTCTGTTCAAAACTTGTTTTAATTCTTAGGATAACACACTTTATTTTATCAAATAAATAGACAGCTTAGCTATTGTCTATAAAGTAACTCTCTCCCCACCCCATGAAATCAACACTGGTAGTCTTGAAGGAAGAGAAGACTCCACCAGTAGCAAAACAGCTGGAATATTTCACCCCTAATTCTGGAGCCTTCCCTGCATTTTCAAGTGGCCAGCTTTTTGTAACACGCACAAGCACTAGGAGCTAACAGATTTAACTCATCACTGAACTGACACTTAGAATAAAAAATGAAAACTCAGAATCCTTTTTCTAAATAAAAGTGAGTGAAGAGCAGAACAACCAACAAACCACTGAGGCAAACCTCTCCCTTTCTTGCTCTGCATCTGCCCTCCCTTTTTCAGGTACAAAAAGGACACACTAAAACATGCATCAAGGGTGCATGTATGCACAGGGGCACACAGTGAGTGCACATATTGCCCTCTGCTGACCAGAGTCCAATCATGTTCTCCAGCAGACGCACACTGTGGTGACACAGGGGAGCTCCAGCAAGTGCTGGGCAGGACTGCAGCAGTGTGTGTGTTCATCTCTGGTGCAAGAGACACCTCCTGCAAGTCAGCAACCACCGAGGCTTTTTCAGAACCCAGTTTTAAAGTCTGGGGTTTATTTGGGTTTTTTTTCTTCTTATCAGGTGATACAGCTGGGAAGTAGGGGCAGGAATCAAATTAACCACATATGCCAGTTGCTTACATACCATCACCTAGAGCTTTTGCTGATTTACACTGTTGGGCATTTTAATGAAATACCAGGGAGCTGCAGACAGAGTAGAAGTGGGGAAAGCCAAGCAGGAAAACAGAACTGAGAGGCATTGACTACTACTTTCAGGTTACCTCTTTTGTAAGTCCTTCCCTCTACTATTTTCACAAGTTGTCCTTTTACCTTTCAATGTGAATGCGAACTGGAAATATCAATCAGGAGATAAAAAAAAATCATTTTTAACATCTCCCCTCCTCCATCCCTACATCAAATAAACTCCTTTTAAGTGTTCACATCTATGACTTGAGGGGGAGAATCACTTTAGACCAAGGTTTAGAGAGATGCTCTAGACTGGAAGAAGTACAGAATATTTTTTAATTTAGGAAGTAGCTCAGTGAGTTCAACTAAGCTTATGGAGAATCTCATCTTTTGTTAAGAATCTGTAGACCACGTTTCTGACAGAGGCTGGCTATAATGTGCTACATTTAAGTACCTACAAATGAACTTCAAAGAGATACAGACTGGGATTCTTGAAGAGGGGGAAGAGGAAACATTTCTGATATTGTTTCCATACTCACCCAAGGCCCAGTAAGATGCAGATTCCAAAGGCAGAGCACTACTGTAGAGAGCATGGATATACATGAGGTGAATCATCAGCTCAGCCAGGCACCACCAAAAGAAAATACGAATTATGCCCACAATTAGGATGCTGAGATTGGTCTTCACACTGAAAGCTTCTTGTCTCCTCATCTAAGGAAGAAATAAAAAAGTTACCTGGCACAAAATTGACCATTTTATTTAAAATACTCATCCTGGGAACTTTTGACTACACCATTTGGAAATTCTAACACACTCTCAAGGGAGTGTCTGGTCTCTCCATTCTCAATCTCAGTAAGCAGTAGAAACCAACAAGAAACCAAACATGAATGCATATTGCACCAAATTGTCATTAAAAAGGCCAACTGTTGTTAACCTGAACAGAAACAGACATAAGACTTTAATTCCTGCAACTTGACCTCTGGAGATAATATAAAAAGATTACAGAAACTACAGCTATGAAGAAGGAGGTTTTCCAAGCAGGAGTCCTTCCAAACACAGGAACAATGACTGCTTACTCTTAAAATACCTCCAACTTCTATCAACTGCAGAGAATTGATTACTTGAGGACAGTTTGTAACTTTTCTCCCATAGCACTGCTGGAGTCAGCAAGATCTAATGGAAGTGCAAGTTAAATATCAGATAAGGCAAAGTTTTCAGCTGCACAGGCTTCTCAAGAGGCTCCAAACTCTTACACTGCTAACTACAGTAAACCTATTGGCATATTATTATTGCACCATCTTCCCACAATAAAAGAGAACAGAATCAAAAACCAGAAACATAGGATTGCCTAAAAATTCTGTCATGGTTATACATCTATTAGCATGTGCAACATTTCCTTTTCCAGTCTCTAACTGGCCATTAAAAATGCACATATAAGAGAAGAAACCAGCTCAGACCCTCAGTCCCAAGCGTAGTACAGTTAATATGCACACTCATTTGGAGGGTTCCTTTGTATTAGCTTGGAGACTACCATTTTTTCACAGAGATTTGCACAACAGGCCTTCAAACCCATGTCTAGAACTGCTATGCCTTGTTTGAACCCAGAAATTCAACAAGGCCAGTGACAAAGTATAAGTGTCTCATTTTTGCCTGGCAGTGGATGCCAATTGCCAGAACTTGCCACACTTGCCAGAACAAGTGTGGCAAGTATTACACACTTTGTATACAGCAGTTCACTGTCTCCAGCTTCAGAATTTCTGCTTCCCAGTGTGCTCAGCAGGAACCCTCATCCCAGTCTCAGCTTCAGTTAAGGGGTTCTGAGAGTGGTCTCTTCCAACAGCATCAATAAAAACTCTTTGTATTGTGCATTTTGAAGCAACTGCTGGGTACTGCAACCTTGAAACCTTTTTCTGCCCTCATCTGCCAAGAGCACTGACAAAACCTTTCAGCAAACCACCAAGAAACACATAAAGGTTGTCCAGTTAGTTACATCGTCTTCATGGCTTTAACCACACACATCTGTACATATTTAAGGAGAACTTTCTGCAAATACAGGCTTATCATTCTCAATCTTCCTTCTTCTTCTTACACCAAGAATACATGTGTGTTTTGGATAGTTCTTTGCTGAGCCACATCAGGTGAGCTCAGTTTCAAAGCAAGCCCCCCCCCCCCAGTTTTTCCTACCAGCTACCCTCAAGATGTTTTCAGCTTGGAGTCTCATATGTCTTGTGAAACAGTCTTGGAAAGAAAGCACAACTGTTCCTCTCCTGGAGTACAAGGATTGAGGTGTAATTTAACACACTTCAGAAGCTACAAAACAATAATTATTAAAAAATATTACCTCCATTTCTATGCAAGCCTATGCAGACTTTTCCTACAATATCCAGCCCAAGATAACATTCAAGTTGCATCTTCCAAAGCTTTCAAAGTGAAAACAAATGAACATAGGACTTTTCACTCAAGGATCCACCAGAATCTAGTTTCACTTTCATAAAGCCCAATATTAGCTTTGGCTTCAAAAGAAAATTCCCAAATATAAACAAAAGCTAGCAATCCCTAGGTTTCTTTGCTTAAACTGAAAAAGCAGTTTTGTAGTTTGAAATGTTCACTTATGCACTTTGACATAATAATTTTAACTATAGACACAACAGGCTGCGGTACCACTTCTTATTGTGTAAGAAAATATGAAAAGCAATAAAGGATGAAAACATGAACTTTTCCCATCACATAAAAAGCAAGCTGGAATAGAAGCCTGCAAGGAACTAAGAAAAGCACTCAGTACAGCTGAAGCATTCAGTACAGGCCTTATATTTTAAACAAGCTGCTCAGTTGAAGCAAAGTGCTTCTAGTAAGTCATCAGCTGTTCTCATATCAATGTGAGGAGAAACTGGAGTTTTCTGGAATTCTGAATACAATCTATCAGTTTTCTGTGACTCTGAAATCTGTCTCAGAGTTAACAGCAAGCTTATGCTGAAAACATCAGCTTTATTTCACCTGATGAAGAAGAAAACAAAAAAACAGTCCAGCAGCTGCATGCTAAAATTATGAGCATTCTCCAAATGTAGCAAAGCATGTCACTGGCTCCCTGGTTGAAGTGATGAATCTGATGTCAAAAAAGAACATCCTGTGAAGCAGAAGAACTTGGGAAGACAGGTTTGCCTTGAAAGCTGATATGCAGGACATCACAAAATTCCTCACGATACGCTCAAAACTGTCATGTTCCTATAGTATTATTTGTTAATTTTATAATTATGTGGAAGACAGCTTTAGACACCTAAACAACAACCACTGTTACCTGCTTACTGAATTCATCAAAATTCAGGAGGGGTCCATTGTGGAACGTAGGATAGTAAAACACATATGCCAGCATCCAGGGGAAGGAGTGGGATGACTTCTGGGTAGGTGCATGCCAGCAGTACTCCAGGCTGAAGCTCGTGCAGAAGAGGCAGCGGACAGACACAGTGAAGAGCAGCAGATAATACTCATTTTCAGTGTCATACCATTTTCTCTGGAAAACAAAACAAAGCCAGATCATGATGGTGCAATGATTTCCTCTATGGCAAGAAAGCAATGTCTACTCAGATCCCAACTTTTGGGGTCAGCGGCAGCAGGAAGAAACTAAAGCAAATAGCAGTGGGAATGAGAATCTCAAGTGAAGAGCACAAAACACATGAACAACAAGCACTGGCTTTTGATGGAGCAAGGTCCTCCAGAGCTACTGCAGCCAGCATAAAGAAACAGCTTGACTTCAGAAACATGTTAGGCCGTGAAGAACTAAGACAGCAGGAGAGACCCCAAATAAAACAGCATCTACCGCAGATTAAGTCCAGTGCTACAATATTCAAAGCAGTTGGCAACAATTGATAGCCAAGAGATTACTAGGGCTAAAGCTAAATGCAAGGAGAACCAGTCACTCCTGAGAAAACTTAAGGAAAAAAAGATTACTGAGTATTTATTGATTCTTTGACACTTGGTATCACACTTGTTGCCATCAACAAAAACCTATTGTCACAAAAAAACTTAGAAACATCAGCAAATGTAGCTTGGCTGACTGACAACTCATATTGAAGTAGGCCCTCTCCTCATCCGTGCAAATCACAAAACTGACCACACCCCTTGAAGAGATTCTACACACTCATTTCCCCTCCCCCTGAAGACCAGGACAACGACCCTTATAAAAAATGTCCAGTTTTCCCCGTTGGTCCAATAAAATACAACAGGACATTTCCTCACAACTGGTCAACAGTTTTTTCCATATCTGCAGTACCCAGGAAAAGCCAATAGAGAAAGGGCAAAACTGAGTGTGCTTACTGCTAACTGATGCAAGTAACTCATTTTGTATACTCATCAAAGTATTGGGGAAAGTCTCCTTATCTGCAGAAGTCACAGTCACCAGTAAGTACAGGCAGGTTTAACTGAATAACTCCTGGATACAAACCCAAAAACTAGCATGTTAAATTAGCATGATTAGAGTCCCAACAAAATGGGTTTAATAGAGCACTAGTGAAGTATTATCATACTCCAGCTCTAGTGAATACTACTTACACATTAAGGGACATACTTGTATTCCAACGCACTAGCCACCATGATAGAGAAATGTGACTTTTCTAACTGGAGAAGCTCCAGCATGAGTCACTGCAGTGCTACTGCTTAAGGTTTCTCAAGCCAACCCCGGCTTATATCAACTGAAGAGACAGTATGCTGCCACAGAGATAGATACCATTACAGACAACCACCACCATAATTAATTTGATGCTTAATTAGTCCTTCTCACATTACCTTGGTTTCTTCCAGGGCTGGTATGCGTAAAGTGGACAGAAGGATAAGGGAGCACAACCATGTCAGGAGTGACAGCTGAAACTGAGCCACAGCAAAGGAAATAGCTGCATGTAACAAAATGACAGCAAAGCCTTTGATTCCCAGCAACAACCAGCAGGCAGCCATTCCATAAACCATCAAGCACCATGGTTTATACTGTCAGAAAAAGAAAAGTTAACCATCTTTAGTTTAATTATAAAGGAAAAAGGTACTCAATACCTATGGCTGCCTACACAGGCTCTACAATAGAAACAAATATAGTCAACAAGGTGAGGCACACACATGAAAAAAAACACAGCACCTCAAGTGTATCCCTAAAACTGAAAGGGAAAATGTTTCTGCAGTAGCATTGCATGAAAACCAGAGCCTCCTTAATTTGAGGGAGAGCCTAACTTCTTCCTCTCCTTCCCCCCAAACTAGCAGGTGTGACACCAGACACAGAAAATTTCCCACAATTATGCAATCATTTAGCAATCACACCAAAACCCAAGCAGCCATCACTCTCCATACTTTCCTCATAAAGGAAAAACTGCACCCTTCTTATGTGTAAGTCAAACAGTCTCTTACCTGTACAGTCCAATGGCTTACAACAAGGCAGAGGGTTTTAGAGGTTGGAGGCTGAAGCCCCCAAACATTAAGGCAACCAACCCCCACACACAATTCACACCACAAAATGAGATTTACTACTCCTAGTGGCCTCAATGCAAAGCGTCCCATGTCCACAGTAAACAAACCCGCCAGAAACTCCCTGCTGTGAAGAAAATCCCTACATACCTTCTCCACCAAGAGCCAGGACATTTGTGATACCAGCAGGTGACCAGCCAGAAGCCACAGTATACGTTCCCTTCCCCATTCAATCCAGTAACTCCACTCGAAGTCCATGGGGTCCTGTGGCAGAAAGGGAACTGGTCACTAAGTGTATCTGGCCACAGGGGACATAGGAATACCTCTGTAATATGCCAGCTGTGTGGCACCCAACAGAACTCCCACATCCCATTTCAGCAATCCAGTGGGATCACTTACAGCAGTGAACTCAGCATCATTTTCACTTCCAGTGGGGCAAAGTTCAGGAAAACAGAGCTTTAGATGGTGTTGTGCGTCCCAAGCCTCACACTGGTGCTGAAGCTGAGCAACTTCAGCTCCTTGAAGAGATTCAGAGAGCAATTCTGCTCTGCCTTGGAAAATCAAGAACTTCAGTGGAAAGATGCTTTGCTGGAAGAAAAGTTAACTCCCCATATTTCAGAAAAGCCTTGCTGCAACCAGATTAGGTTGGTCAGCTGAGTTAGGTCAGCTGGAATTACTTGTGGCATGAGATTTTTATCTAATTTAGGTAAGAGGGATTAGCCGGTAGCCCTCTGTCCAACATAGAGCCTCAGTAAAAGTTCATTTTAACTGCCTTAAACCTTTCTAGAAAGTACATATCAAAAGTCCATTACCAGCAGTGATGGTAGGCCTAAACACCAAAACTTTTCAACAGACATGCATTTCTGCTTTTGCATAAGCTGACCTCAAGATCAGTTGCATTATTTGCTTTTGACCTCACAACCTTTTGAAGAAATCAAGCAAGGAGGGGTAGGGATGTGTTTTTTGGTTTGAGGTAGAAGACTGCCAGTTTTCTTACTGCTGCCTTTTTTTTTTTTTTTTAATACCAAGTGTGTTTCTTTAAAACCTTACACCTCAAAATCTGTCCTCCTCTATGCTGTACTACAGGCTGACCAAGAGAAAAACAATTTACAATTGACTTTAAGCATTATCCAGATCACTCAGTAACAAGAAGGGAGAAAAGGCTGCAGAGGGTGTCAAGATTGATCAGAGTTTTAAGGGGACCAGTAAAATAGAGGGTTATCAAGAGAGGCAGCAAAGGATAAACACTTAAGCCAGGGATCAAGAAAAGGAACAAAAGTTTGGGTATGATTCTTAGATCCAGACATACCCACCCATCTCTCTTCCCCATCAGAAACATCAAACTAAAATTAACTGTAAATATCCAAATCTGCACTTTACTATAAACTTCTACAGCTAAATCAGAAGCTTGGATGTGCAGAGGGCATGAGGCCACGATTACTGCCCCAAAATAAGATAGTGTCACTCCTACCTTTTTCAGCCCCTGAAAGAGAGTCCCTGGGTCCAGCCCAAACCTTTGGTCCATTGCAGCTTCATACTCTGTAGGGAAGAGTAAACCTTTGATAAGGACACAGCAGCCAGAGCAGGAAGTCAGGGGTGGGACGTCTGCTGCTCAAGAGCAACACATTCCCATGAGGTCTCCCCCATTGGGGATACCCATATCCAGGGAAGGACAAGTCAGCACATCATTTCTCACCAGGTGGGGGGGCCCAACTATGCCACAGCTCTGCCCCATAGCAATGGCAAAGTAATTTCCCAGAGGCAGTGTTTTGTTTCCTGCTGGCAAGGGGGACAGTAGCAGTACCCCACCTTTTACCACACAAGACCTGCACTCGCCATTTTTTAAGAACTGCCTGGTTTCACCCAGCAGAGCACAACGGGGACACAGACCTGAGAGTTGCCAGTACATCCAAAACAGGGAAAAGCTGCCCAGAGAAACTGCCTCTAGGGCCTGCTGCCACCATGCTATGCCACTTGTGCAGAAGACTTGCTGTATTCATGGGTGCACAGTTCTGTAGCCCTTCCACTGTCTGCAAATAACTTTCTGGCACTTCTGTTCTTCCCTTGAGTATTTTCAAGGGCCAGGTAGAGTCATTAATGTAGAATCTTGTGATTAAAGCCTAATGAGATGCTATATTCCCTGCAAAGCCTCTCTAGCTTATACTTTTGTAATATAACCTTTATTTCCATTTAAATACCAGTGTGCTATAACACTGCTTCTTTTAATCTACAAATTGTACTTAATTTGTTTAAAATCCCACCCTTGCTCTGCAATACATAGCTCTATATTAAGCCAGCACAGCAGCTACCAAGAGGCTACACAAGGCAGAAGTAGGAAACAACTGACAACAACAACAACAACTAGGAAACAAACTGACCACTAAGCTCTACAGACAACCCAACCATTGCTCTGAGTCCTGGACTCAGCACCAGAGCCCCTGGCAGGGAAACACCAACTTGCCCTAGGGCCTCTCCAGGTTCAGACCTGGCAAGTACCATCAAAAGGTACAGCTGCTTCTGAAGCACCCACCTGCAAGGAGCTGTTGGTGACTAACCAGGAAAAACAACTCGAATCCAATTTCTCTGAATTTTCCCTATCTGAGTGGCTGAGCTTCAGAGGTCTTCCCCGACCTTTTACCTGACAGCCACGTCCGAGGACAGCGTTACTGTGGGCCATTCCTAGCAGTCAAAGGCAAAAAAGCTCTGGGACAAAGCTCTCTGCCCAGGTGGCATCTGCCTAAAGATTCCTCCCACAGAGCAGGCTGGCAGCTGGGAAGAACACAGGGAGTCCTCGCACAGGAGCAAAGTAGAAACCAACCAGAGAGGAGAACACGCATCAAACAGCCTCGCCAGCCACGGGCGAGACGCTGTGCCCGAGCGAGCACGCCCACGCTGCGCACTTACTTCGGGACACTCGGTGCGCTTCGTAGAAGGCGTACAGGTGGGAGCCCACGGTCAGGAGCCCGTAGAGGCACAGTTCCCAGGCCGGCAGCAGCATCGGCACGGGAGCTGCTCCGGCCGGCCGCCTCCCTGCGGGCAAAGAGAGGACGGGAGCAGTTTCCCGGCGGGGGGGCAGACACGCACCGAGCCGCGGGACACTCCGCCTCGCTGTGCTCGGCTCAGAGGCGGCCCC
>VWZN01009488.1:410043-427466 GCA_013396955.1 Regulus satrapa
AAAAAAAAAAAAGAAAAAAGAAAATTTGCAATTGGAGGGACTGCAACCACAGGGATTTGGATGGAAGGGGTTTAAATTAAATTCACTGAAACTTGCCAAAATTATACTAATTGAAAGCTTGAAATCAGGGAACAAAGTCATTTGAAACAAAGAGGGAACATATAGACACATGGAAATGCTAAAAAAAACCACAAAATCTGCACCAAAATGAAAACTATACAAAGGCAATTGGGATGACATGAAGTGCAAGGAAATGGAACCAACCTTGCCTTAAATTTTTCTTAATTTAATTTGCAAGATTTCATTTCCTTTCATGAAAGGAAAATCTTCATTTCATGAAAGGAAATAAAATCTTGAAATCAGAAAAGAAACTGAAACAAACATGCTTGGAAGGAGATATGATAAAATGCACCAACAAAAAAAAAAACAAAAAAACAAACCCCAAAACAAACAAAAAAACCCCAAAAATTTGCAAATGAAGAGACTGCAGCCACAGGGATCTGGATGGAAAAACATTAAGTTAAATACACTGAAACTTGCCAAAATTATACTCACTGAAATCTTGAAATCAGGGAACAAAGACCATAAAAAAGACAGAAGAAATTGAGGAATGCAAATGCTTTAAAAAAAAAAAAAAATCTGCACTGAAGTGAAAACAATAAAAAGCCATTGGGATGACATTAAATGCAGAGAAATTAATCAAACCTTGCCAAATTTATCCTCGTTGAATTCACTAGATTTTATTACTTATCATGAAATTAAGAATGGATTGGAATGAAATTAAGTGCAGAAAAATGAAACAGAAGTTTGTAAAACTATATACTTTATGAAATCATTAGAAAATTGAAATATCAGTGTTTAATTTTCTTTCATGAAATAAAAATACCTTATTTTATGAAGGGGAATGAAATCTCAAGATTTAAATGAGTATAATAGTAAGTTTCAGCTCCTTTCATGGCACTTCATTCTACTGCATTTTAAAAATTTTCCTTTTTCTAAGTAATTTTATATTTTCCAATTTCATTTCCTTTCATTACATTTCCTTTCTTTTTCTTTCCCTTTCATTCCATGATTTCTCATTTCATTTCCTTTCATGAAATGAAATCTCAACATTTCATGAAACAGAATGAAATCTGAAGATTACAATGAGTATAATCTTACTAAGTCCCGGTTTATTTCACTGCTCTTTACTTCATTCTGTTCCACTGTTTTCGGTTTTTTCACCCTAACTGGTAAACAAGCTTGGGCCTGCAGCTTATATACCCATCTGCTTGTGTGGGCTTAGTCTTAAAGGTCTGGGAGCAGCAATGTTGTGACCCTGCCATGATTCTGTTGGCATGTGTTTTCCAGCCCCAGTGTCTCTGGAGCTCTGGGCTCTTTTCCTCTCTCCACCCTATCCCTAAGCCAAATGATATCTTGTTGATGGGGCTGTGGTCCACATCACCATGGGTGCTTCAGATTCGAATGATGCAGGAACAGCAAAGCTGGGGCTCTGCCTGGACTGCCTCGGCATGCCATTTCCAGCTGTGGTGTGCCTGGAGCTGTAGGCTCTTCTACTCTCTCAATCCTAACCCTAACAACAGCTTGGCACTGTGGCAGAGGTCCTTGTCTCCATAGGTGGCCCAGACTAGAAAAATCTGGAGAAGGCAACATTGGCACCCTGCCATGATGCCCTTGCAATGCTGTTTCTCAGCATCCAAGAGGTTCTTTTCCTCTCCAAATAATAACTTCAACTCTAACCCTATTGGCAGCTTGCCAGAGGTCTTCCTTGCCATAGGTGGTCCAGATTAAAAAGTGAGGAGACAGCAATGCTGGAGCCCTGCCGTGATGCCCTTGCAATGCCTTTTGAGAGGGACAGTGTTGTCCCTGGAGCTATAGGCCCTGCAGCTCTCTGACCCCTAACCCTAATGGCAGCTTGTCTCTGCTATCAAGATCCCCATCACCAGAGCTGGACTGGATTCAAAATGTGTAGAGAGAGCAATCAGGGCATCCTGCCATGATATTCTTGCAATAACTTTTCTAGCCTTAATGGTATCTTTACAACACCAGGTAGTAGCTGTATTGGAAAATTACATGAAAAATAAGACAGGCTGAAAAAGGATGTAATTGAAAAAGAAAAGCAATGGTTCCTCTTTTGAGGGATAAGACTAGCTGTAATGTAGAAGTCACAGAGGACACAGCAGCAGTCTGTGGATCCACACCTGGTACCCACAGAGGAACTGCAAGGCTGAGAGTAGAATGAGCTACAGAGAAATGCTACACCTAAGGGAGAGCACATAGCAAGAGCTGTGGCACAAGTTCGGGAAGCTTGTTTGAAACATGGACATGTTGTTCAGGGGACTTGATTCAAACTGGTACAATCACCTTGTAGTCTTACAGCTGTCCTCATATAACTGGTATAAGTCTATAACCACTGTATCACCAAAATTTGACGTGAACTTCTCTGGGACATTTTCTGCCCCTCAGTAATGCTTCAGCAGGCAAAGAAGCCTGGAGAAGAAGATAATTATCCCCCACTTCAAACTATGCTTCTCCAGATCAATTATTTCCCAGGTAAGACAAGTTTTTTCTAGTAATGAGAGGGTTTTTCCACGTGTTCAGGTAGAAACATTGTACCACTCTAAATTACAGTGTTTCATACATATAAATAGATCTGCTAAGTATGGATCTCCTTTCTTCATCTGGACAGACTGTCCTTAAATAAGGATTTTTTCTTCACCTGGCAGCCAAGAGGTAGATTTCATCAGGAACACTTATATGATGGGGTTGCAGGAATTATGAAATTACTCTTGGAGAGGAAAAGTCCTGCTTAATAGTGTCCACACAAGCCTCATTTGGCCATGTCTACCTTCTAAGGGAGTTCCTGTTTGAATTGGCATGGTAGCAGAACAATTCGATTTTGAAGCTGTTATTGCTCTGTCCTCTATAAGAGGTAACTCTCATATATCCAAGTGCTCTATTCTCCCATGGATATCAACACACACTGCTCTCACAGGGAAACTAGAACTAGCTGTGTGTACACAGCTACTAAGGAGAGAATTCCCATCCAGTTTCACCCCAACACACAGGCACTGTGCCCAAAACATCTGGTCCTACTAAAGAAAAAAAAAAAAAAAAAAAAAAAAAAAAAAAAAAAAAAGCAAAAGTATGCATAGCTATGAGGGACCCTTTACTCTCCAGGCTAGAAAGTAATTTGAATTAATGGAACTTGAGAGCATGCTCAAGTATTTTCTTATTTCATTGCTGTATAGACCTGATTAGCTCAACTGAGACTTCTGTCTTTGAGTAAAGAGTTAATGCTACCAGCCCAGCTCTCCCAGGCCACCTTACAATAACAAAACAGAGTGTGTTCATTAAGTAAGAATATGAAAATACCACAAAGTGAGCAAGCAGGCTACAGTTTCAATAGTGTTTTTTAGTTATTATAAAAAGCTCTCTGACAGTGTAATTTTAAGTAAATCATTCTGTACAAAGCTTTTTTATTTATTCTTTACAATTTCCATCATTGGATATTAGCCTCTTCAAAGGAAGAGCAACTTGTCAGAAAAAAACACCTGTTTCAGAATTTAATGAGAACATCTCTTCTTTCTTTTCTCTTAAGAGGATTATAATGTGATGGGTGAAATATAAAGAATAATTAGCCCCATTGGAGAGTAAATTCCAAACAATATTTTCTTTTTACATACTCTGAACTGGATGAGCAGGATTTGGTTTTAGTTCATCAACCAAGGAAATTATCAATTAACTCTAATGAAAATTCTTTATCCCAGTAGATGTCCCAACCTTAAAACGCCCAGCCTGGCATTCAGATCCTCCAATCTACTTCTAAAAAACACTTTATAAAATATCATTGTCATTTTACAGCAAAAATATTCAGGGCTCAAAACAGCTGTACAGCTGGACTGGCAGGTTACTCCCTGAGATGTGAGCTGTCACTTGATTATTCTGTAAAAGGGTTTTTAAGACAATTAAATTCATATGCTCTCTGGTGTAAACCTGCAAAGCATTGCAGATGTGAACTGGCTATGACTTCTGTCCTTTTAATCCCTAATTTAATTGAATTTTTCACTAAGTAAGGTATAACGCATCCATCCAAGGGATCACACCAGACCAAGGATGAAAAAATATGAAGCTCAATAATTATAATGGCAGAATAGAGGCTTCACAAACTGCTTGTTTATCTTAGGTTACAGTAATCAAAATACGTGTTATATCGCTATCTTCATAAGCTGTTAAAAATAGGTGAGGCAGTGTTCTCTACTGCCTCCATGACTCATCCCAGATAACTCCCTGGGGGGGTGATCTTCTGCTAACGAGCCATCAAGTGTCACTGCACCACTCAAAATTACATTACCCCATTGTAAAATGCTCCAATCAGGAGAGTAACCAAGCATTCCTACCTGCATATCATCTGAGGTTTGGTACACCACAGGCAGCCTTTCCTACTGGGTTCCCAGAAGACAAGAGCTACATAACCACCGCTGGACCTTCAGAGGAAGACAGACCCTTCTACAGGATCACTGCTTCAACAAAACCACATCTATAATTTCAACAGGACTGCGGTCACCATTTAATCAGACTGCTACTACCACCCTGACCAACAGGGTTGTATCCTGACTATCAGTTTAAGCCAGTGTTTCTGTACTATTGCCTTTATCTTAATCTTCCTATTCAATTGTAGTTCTGACTTGGGATCTTCCAAGTCTTGGGTTTGCTTTCAAAGTAGTACATAGTTTTAGTATGTTTTCACTACGAACAATTCCTTTAAAGTGATGTGGGGATTTATTTTTTTTTTCTTGGCACAGTTTGTGGAAATGGTTGGAGCTGTTTAGAAGGGACAGAGAAAAGACTAAGGCTAAGGTGGTCAAGCACCACTGGCACCACAAGCATGAGAGAAAGAAGATTGGGTTGGTGTTAGCAAAACATTAACCGCTTAGGTGAGAGGGACCAATCTGATTTTTATGTATGCCTCAACATATGTTACACATAAGGAGAAGGATTTCTATATGAACTGTACCTATGCTGGCAGCCCTGCCCCTGGGGAAACTTCACCTGGCAGCCAGTCAGGGCAGAGAAAGCTTCCATGGTCAGGCTGTGAGCGACAACATCCTCCCCGCACCCCCAACCAGCTCACCACTGGCATGACCTTGTGCTCAACTGCTTCCCTGAGGGAGTGGGTGCTGCCACAGCCAACTACCCCCACTGTGTTACCCGGGTGCAGCAGCAATCACTACCACCCGTGCCCAGCCATGACCACTACCTCTGGCTTTCCTGTGCTATGGCTGCAGCCACCACTGCCTGCATGAGCCCGCGGTTGCAGCAGTCGAGCCCGCTGCTTGAAGATCGTACCCAGCCACGCACAAAAGCTGCAGGGGCTCACCACCTCTTGCAACTTGTATGTTTCGCCTGCTGAGCTGATGCTGACAGAATGCTGGAGTTCTGGTGGTAACACTGCCCCATCTTCTGTTTTGTCTCCATCCCTCTTTTTCTGTCTCTGTTCTCTCTTCTATCACCCTTTAGCAGGAACATGTAGCTTCAATCAATAAACGGTTCCAATAAACGGATATAATATTGCTGCATCTGCACTTCATTTTTGTCTGAGAAATCTATCAAAGAGAATCCTTCCTGGCTCCCCCTTTTACAGTGGGAAGGAACATGAGGGCTGGAAAGCCAGCTGACCAGCTGCAGAAGAGAACTGATCTCCATGTCAGAGCTCTTGGGTCATTTCAGCTTACAGCTACATTTGGCTGAAGCTTATGCCTATCTGCGAGGCCTCTGGGAAGCCATCTAACATAACCAAGTGGGATTTTCAGGTACACTTTCCTGCTGCTGCACATATTTAAAAGACTAATGAGCTGCACACAGGGACAGATACATGTGACACCATCCAGAGCCACTCCACACCTTTGGGAGAGGCTTTTGGGAGAGGGCTAGGGAAAATACATAAGAATTTCCGAGTCACCTTATCCTGATTCCACAATCCAGGACTTGGTGCCAGACTTCCAGGCTTGACTGACTCTCAGAGACATCTCAGTCATTCTTGGTATATGCTGAAGCAGCCCATAAGGAAATGCAGTAAAATGCAGTAATCATTTTTTTTTTTTTTTAAGAATGGGTATTAATGTGGAAAAATCTCTGCATAGGGCATTAGTCCCCTGGGAAATCACATTCCAGCCATTATACTCCTGAGATGATCCCAATTTCATTAGCGGATTTTGTGCCCTTTGCCTTAAGCCTGTGGAGGCTGTTTAGAACATGAGAAAAGATGACATGTCACCACCATCTCCCCAAAACTCAGACAACAATTTTCTACACCCAGTCCTAAATAACAGGGGGTTGGGAAATGGGGAGTTTCAAGATAGCTGCTCATTTTCCTCTGTGACTGGAAACTAATTGCCCCAACCATAGAAGACAAAATTAAAGGGAAGCAAGACATTAAAATGCAGTCAGTAACAGTCTTGTAATAGCAAAATTAACAGAACTTTATTATCTGTCTGTGAGACCATACTGAAAACTTGCAGTATTCCAAATCATATTCTTTTTATGATGGATTTAGGCAGCATCTTGCTTTAGTTTTTTATTGCAAATGTAAAAAAAAAAAAAGAAAAGAAAAGAAATTTGAACCAGATGTATTATATGTGTGCACATTTTAGGGCACCTCCAACTTAACAGATGCCTTGTATTAATAATATACAGTTGTGACAGGAAATGTGGTTTAGGTTCCTGGAAAAACATAAAAGCTAATTCCATTACTCCATTTCATGGTGCTTTTCCTCAAATGCTAAACTGGTTTTGATTATACTGAAACCTTATAGTGAGAAAACTTTGTCAAGAGTATTATTGCTGCTTATCCTCCTTCTTACATATCTTCCCCCACTGACCTACATTCTGGGCTACCTGTGAACAAGCCTAAAACACACAAACAAAATTGTCCTACAAGACCTGGCAAGACTGCAGAGTCCTTTTTCCCATTTAATTTTTTTTTTCCCTTGGAGGTTCTGTGTTCTGCCTCCCATTCTTTTTTTATTCTTCCTGAATTAAAGCATTCAAGACTCTTTCACTTTAACAAAACTTTTCAACAACAACCCCCCCAAAAACCTCTTATCCATAGTAACTAGACAATCAAGTTAATTGATCTCTAGAGGGAGTTTAGTAAAAGCCTAAGCACAAACACTTTCCAGAACACTGCTGTAATAAGCATGAACGCTAACAAATGCTCAGTTTGCTATCTGCAGTTCATCACTTCAAACATTTCAAGCAACTGACTTGAAAAGGGGTTTACTCAAGGAAAAGGGAAGCATGTTCTGGTGAATTAAGAAATAATAATGAAATTAATTTTCTTCAACCAACTTTGTCTTCAGTGACAGAAGATTTATACAGCTTATGGATGATTCTATGTAAACAAAAGCTACAATAAGAACACATTATTTCCAACATACCTAAGTACATGTATTTTTCACTAGTAGACCTCAATTAAATCATGACTTTAAGAACGTTAGTCTGATTAGCAAGCTGTTTTATAGCCAAAGAAAGATGAAATATTTAATTGATACCTGACAGTAGAAAAGGATAATCAAACAACAACAAACAATTAAACAACCCACACCACAAAGACAGACAAACATCTACAGCTAATATTGTGTTTGGAGCAAAAGAAATGCCTGGAGGTGAATTACAAAATTAGAAAAAGCTGCATTTAATAAGAGTTTAACTGAGCTGCCCACAATGGAAAGAAAGTGCTTTGAGGTTTCACAGGGCTTAACCCCTCCCCTGCAGAAAGCTCTCCATTAGGGTATCAAATGACAATATACTTAACCAATGAAAAATGAACCATTGAGCATTCATTTTTCCATCATGATATATATAGCAACACAACACTGAACGCTGGTGTGTAACTCCTACCCCCTGCCACCAGAGGTATCCCATCCATGTCTGGATTTGTCCTTACTCCTCCCCAGTGTTACAGTGTTTTTCAAAGCACAGCTGATTCCTGTCAGTCTAAGTGATTGTTTTGGTTTGTGGGATCTTGAAAGGCTCCAGTAATGCAGCCTTGAGTTTGACCCACACTGTAGATTACATGTTAGGTGAACCAATGTATGAGATCCCTCAACAATATGGCCACTGTAGTCCTCAAAATGGTAATGTTTGGCAGTATCCTTGGAATCCCACCAGGAATTATGTTTACACACATTTTGATCAGGGCAGATTAGGACAGGCCTCCAATAGATTCCCATTTTGAGCATGTTGAGAAAACATGAAAGGAAAAAACCTGGCTTTAATTCTGGAATGCTTTCTCTTCTGTTACTTTTACTACACACTTCTACTGATCTCTAACAATCAACAATTGGTCGAAGATTAGCTCAGTTGGAGCATGGTGCTAACAATGTCATGGTTGTGGGTTTGATCCCTGTACGGACCATTCGCTCAAGAGTTGAACTCAATGATCCTTCTGGGCTCCTTTCAACTCAGACTATTCTGCGACTCTGTAATTGTTTTCAGAAGATTTTTCTCTGCAAACTGCACCTCCTATCTATCTGATAATACCTGAAGGGGCAGTAAGGGATTTCATAAGGAAACAAGAATCATGCTCTCTGCTATGGAGAGATTTTTTAGTCTAAAAAGGCGAGGTCAGTAGATGAGTAGTATAATTTAATCTTGCTCAATGTGAGGAGTAGAAAATGAACTAAACTGATTATATTTTTCCAAAGAATATACCCTAAGGTCCCTTTTGAGGCCACAGCTGTTTAAAATACATATAAATTTAAATACTTTTTCAAGAATTTTGCTTTACTTCTTCATAACACAGCAGTAGACAAAAACAATGTTCCTTAACTAACCTTCTGCAGACTTGTACCGATACAAATCATAACAGACTTCTGGATCTTGTACTCACCTTAAAGTCATACAGAAAAAAAAAATATATATTCCCATAAATAGGAATTAATGGAATTAAATGTACTAACAATGTCTTAACTTGGATTGTAAACATGGCAGAGGAAGAGTTTATCAGCTACTAGAGAAACCAATAAAAGTCGAGAAACTCTGGTGACAAACTTTGGACTAGCAGCTGCAAGGATAACTCTCTGCTGGGTCAACCCTCCACATTATTAGGATATACACTACCACCCACAATTTTTAAAGAAAGACTGAATTTCTTCATTACAGTGCACACAACCACTTGACTACAAGACAGCTTTCAGCAGGAAATCCTGGTAAAATCCTGCAGTCTGTGTAATGCAGCTGTTTAGACTAAATTTCTACTCCGGTCAAGTAAGGTCTTAAACTACACGAAATACCAAAAATTATGGTACATATACATCAAGGAAAAGCAGAATATTTTGCAGAGAAAAAAGGAAAACACAAGTGGAAAGAAAGGCAGTATTTCAGCAGAGCCAAGGCTTAGCCAAGCCATGAAAAGTTTCAAGTGAGCAGATTTCAGCAACTCTCTGGGTAATCTATTTCAGAAATACAATACCCTCCTAATGGAGTTTTGTCTAATATCCCTTCTGAAAAAATGATATTCCAAATACCAACAGATTTAATTAGTTCACTAATCAAACCTCCAAGAAAGAAGCTAGAAAAATCTGAATTAGTGTTTCATAATGTTTGAAGAGAATCCAGGGAGGCTGAACGGCTCACAGGGATCTACACTGTATATACAAGATTCACACAGTTGACTTGCCACAAATTGTGATGAGAAACTTCTGAAGATTTTTGAACTTACATACTAGAACTTTTAAGAGTATAGTCTTCTGGGGAACAAGAGGTCAAATTGACTTCTTTGTTACCATTCTTATCACTTCATACATCAGTAAGTACCTTTGTATACATTTATACAGCCTCTCCAACATGGACACATTAACATTTTCAGTTGCAAGAAAAATTTTGTCAAAGCACTGGAGTTGTGTGCTTTAAACAGACAAAATAAATAATTGAACAAAAACATTTTATTTAAAGTATTTTATCAATTTTAGTAGCCCTTAACACATTATGTGTTTGTATCCTTAGCATTAAATAAACTTCTGTGGAAATGTTAATTTGTAGATATTAGGATGAGTGGCTCCAGCCAGTATTTTTAAATATGAGAAGGTATTCTTATAGCTTCAGATAGTGTTATTAAGGGGAAAAAGCCATCCTGAAAAGGTATCATAAGCAATTTCATAGGTAAGTGCTCATAATAAATATGTCAATGCAACTAAGGGTTTGAGTACCTCAGTTTGGTGTAACATCAGATTCCCTTGATTGTAACTCTACACTCCCCTTTACATGGAAAGATAAAAACCCACCCTAAGACTGAAGCTAGCAAGACTTCCTAAATGTTGTAGTCATGTTTCCACAGCTGCACTGCTCTAATAATACAGCTCTAGAAAACTACAGCTGCTTGTGGCATGACACTGAAAGCATGGAAGAAAACAGAAAAGTGTACAGGGAAAATTAATCTTTTCTTTGGTACAAGGTGCTCCCTCAGTAGGTTGATGGAACGAGCACATAAGCAAAGGACCAAGCACCACTAAACCACTGCATTGCATGTCTGTGCTAAAAATGCAGGGCTTTAACTGCAAACTGTAGAGATAGCTGAGATGGCTGAGCTGGCTTTACGTGAGCTTTCTCAAGTGCTGGGCAGGGTCAAGCTGCAGACCAGCCTGCCAAAAAGGCTGGGTAAGCCCTCTGCTCATCTCCAGACCACTACATTTAAACAGATCCCAGTATCTGAGTGGGCTCAGTGCATTACCACTGCACACAGAAGTTCAAACATGGCCTTTACAGTGAACAAAGTCAAGCCTAAAAGGAGTTGGGAATCTCCTCTATATAAACATGGAAAAGAGCTGACTTGACTAATCTATACACCATAGTATTAATGAATGTTTACTTAAATCTAGCACTTTGGAAAGGTCAATAAACACTGTTGTCATTGGTGAACTTCCATCTTGACTACTGAGATTTCTTAAGAAGCTTACCTTTTCCAAGGAAGGATTACCAAAGAGAGAATACTGCCTCTTTTTTTTTTTTTTNAGTCTAAATTATTAGATCAGAGCATAGCATTACATTTCTTCAGAAAATTCTGCTTTTCTACAAAGGACCAAATTTTATTTCAAGCCTGAACAGAACTTATGGTAATACAGAGGTTGAAGATTTTTACTGGAATCTAACCATGCAATCTGATTTGAAAGGAAATGTCTGGGAACTGGGCAAGGGTACAAGCACAATGTGCTCTTGTGCCATAATAACAACAGTGTACAAGTACACCCCTTAGAGTCACCTGAAGAGCCAACTGGAAAAGACCCATATGGGGGTGGGGATGGGGTGGTGGAGAAGAAAGGTCTTGGGGGCATGTGTAGGATTATGTGATTTTTTTCTTTCTGGGCACACACATAATTATGTATAACATGCAGCCATAATGAATGTTAGCATAATTAAGGAACAAAAATTGTTGCTTCTTCTTTGGCTTGATAGAATTGAGTATTCCACCAAAATTTGTTAGTGTCCCTCCCTTTAGGAAGGGTAAATGAACTAAGCAAATCTGCCTCTGGTAAGAAGTCTTGTACATCCATATCCAATGCTCTGGTTATTCATATAAAGAGTTGTTTCCTTTGCAGATTTGTGCTTTCATTGAATCCTTGGTCAGGAAAAGAACCAGAAGTACCAGAAGCTGCCATTGGGGTAGTGATGCAAAGTGAACTTCATTCTCATTTCATACCAATTACAGACTTCATTGGCAATCTTCAGGAGCTTTTATTTTTAATTTCTGAGAAAAAAATTATTGTTAACAGGTGAAGGTTAATAGCTTATGACTATAAAACCACATATGCTAAATCTAAAGGATTTGCTGTGTGTTCCAGCATTGCCTGTTCAACAATGTACTAAAAAGGTCCCATTTTCTTACATCTGTAGGAAAAACAAGTAACACTGAAGGAGAGTCATGAATAACACCAAAAAAGTTAAATTAATTTCCACAACACAGAAAGTAACAGTTCATGGTTAACTGGTCTTTTTTTATTTCTACAGCATTTTTGTGTCTCAGCCTCAAGAGCAAAGTCAGCTCTTGGAATAAAGTGACTTTGAGGCCTGAAAAATCCCATTTAAAAATACTCAGAATGAAGACACGATCTCTGGCTGAAAAAAAACCCAAACAAACAAAAAAAAACCAAAACCAAAACAAAACAGCTGCATACTGCCAGAAACTAGAAAGATATATTGAAAGAAATGACTGTATGCTTCTCTAGTATTTAAACATTTTACCCGGGGCTCTGCTATTGCCCATATCACAAATGAGATACTGAAATAGACAAATCTCTGCTCTGAGTCCCTAAGCTATTCTTAGGTTCAAAGGGGAAAGAATGTGGCCTGTCTTTTACTTGATCAGATTTACAGCACGAGTAAATATGCAAAATGTGTTGCCCTTCATTCTGGTTTCATTCACCAATTCATTCACCTTTCACTTTTTTGCCTGTGTGAAGCCTAATTAATTTTCTTACAGAGGCAAAGTGAATGTGACATCAATGCCATTGACCTCTAGCTCCTTGCTCCCCTGGACATATACCCACTATTTAGCCTCCTAAATCTAAGTTGTTGGACAAAAGTGCAGTTACAATCTGCCACAGCATTCAACTCTGAAATTAAAGGCACAGCTTAGCCGTAAGGTCATTTTGTCTTTTGATTTTCTATTGTCCATTTAACTTTCCAGAGTTAAGCAGTGGGATATAAAGAGCTATTCCATCCTGGGAACCAAAGAACAGAAAAGTGCAGGGAGCTCCTTGTACAGACTTGATGATGAAGTTCTCACCATAAATTCCAGTCAGAATGGGTGCTCTCAAGGTCCATTTACCTTATGGATGATGGTAGATGACTACCCCAGCAGTGTGTCACACCAATATAAACAGCCAGAGCTTTAATATGAGAACTCATGGTATAGATACATCCCCCAAACACAACAGTATGAAGCAGGATCCTGCCTACATGTGCTGTGCCTCCCAGGTCTCTGCTCTCCCAAGAGAGCCCCTCCTTACTCCACAGTACAAAAAGAGTGTGCATATGGCCCACTCTCTTTAGCCCTCGGCCTTGCAGTCATTGTCGCTTTACCAGCTTTGGCAAACAAAGTCCTACACCAACTTCCAGCCTCTTGTTTGAAACAGAACAGGCAAACATCATTCAACCAGTAGACAATGGGGAGAAAAAGCTTTGATATACCAACTTAGTACAACTCAATGTCCTGGCTGTATATCCACTGTAATCTCATGTTATCAGAAGGAATTCCCACTTGTTTGAGAATGAAGATGCTTTCTGCTCTGCTCTTATCCTCCCTAACATAACACACTTCCCCTGCTACTTTGCTTTCCTTGTACAGTACTGCAGCACAGAGAAAATCATGAAATTGAATTGTTGATAACATCACACCTTTAACAGACTTGCTGACTGATGGATTCCTACCAGAGTCTGAGCTCAGTGACCAAGCTTTTTAAAATTAGAAAGGCAAGCATGTAACTTGACTGAAGGGAATGTCATCCAATAAATTATTATATTATTAAATAAGTGCCTGAACAGACTGAGGTAAAGAATAAACTCACCATCTTTACTAATGGAGTGTTACTCTAACAAAGGAAGGAGAAAAGGGAAAAAAAAAAAAAAAAGTGGTTTTACAGCTTATGCTATAATACCACATCATCAGGATATTCATGAAGAGAGAGGAAAAGCATATGCATGGCAACATCAAGATATAGGGAAAAAATACTTCTAGGATTTCAAACATCCAATAAGTACCATCCGATATTTGAATAAAACTCTGCTGGAGTAAAACTGTACAACTGCCATAGATCACAAACCCTAAATGCAGCACAAAACAATAGAAACTGTAACCCTGCTGGGAAAAAACAAATTAAACAAACACACGCTACCATCAGTGTTTTCAGTGGTTTCTCTTCCTGCAAATACGGTATAGTATCCTGATCCCCAGAAAAATGGAAATGGCTCTTTATTTACACAAATCTCTTTGGTGCTTGGGTCTGCAGAGAAAACACACCAGATGTCTAAGGAGGATCAAAGATTGCCAGACAACCTCTGGTTTGGATTTAGCGTCTTTCATCACACCCTTGTCCCAGCTGCTTGTTCAGTAAAAGTGACTCCCTCCTCTCTTATTACACTACCCATTTTCACAGGAGACCGTCCCTTTGACTAGATTCTCTCCATTTTGCACCAAATGTCTTTTTCCCAAGCAGTCCAGTGGCAGCCCGCTCACGCTCTGCCACAGCCTGGAAGTGCTGCAAGTGCTGCAAATGCAGATACACATCTCTGTGAGCCACCCCTTGCATCTAGCTGCAATAACTGTGATCAGAAGGCCACCTCAAAGCCCCACATTTGTGGACAGGGAGTCACTCTGCTGTGTGCCACGGGGCACCCTCACCCTGGGCCATCCCTATGCAGTGTTTGCGGGGGGAGGGTCAAGGGAGGCCATCCACTGCCCACCAACTACACTGCTCTCTCTCTCTCCTGGCTTTCAGTTCGTCTGGGAGATAATGGGAATTGTATTAGCATGCAGGGAAACTCCTGCTTTGATAAATGGCCCTCAGTTTTATCGTGCTTATTCTAAGAGGAATTAACACCAAATTCCCAAGCCCATAGTATTTCACCTTGCCTGTGGAGACAATTGCCAAGAAAACCTTACTGGAAGCACTTGTTTTGTCTATTATTTATTTAACTGCCATTGACAGAGAGAACTCTCCAGGGAAAATAGTATTTTGCAGGCACTCGAATTTTACATAAGCCAGTTGTGACAATATCTAAGTGAATTTCAGCCTATCGGGAATTTTGTGTCTCCCATATATAAAAAAGTAAGCTTACTAAAATAAAATCCTTGTAAAGCATGGTCACATAACAGCCCATGTATTAGGACTATATAAAAAAATCCCAGACATCCTTTAGTTGTGGTGGTTTAATTTCTGGGGGTTGTTCTTTCAGGGTTTTTTGGTTTTCATGGTTTTTTTCCTTGTTTCCAGTTTCAAGCCAAAAATCCACATTTCCACACTCAGGGCACAACAAAAGCCTCTGAAACTGAAACAGAGGGACAAAAGAGACTTTTTTTTTAAAGATCTGGTAGCTGACAGGGAACTACTATGGGAAATAGATGAGAAACACAGGCTCCAACTAAGCTGTGTGAAACAGGCAGTCTCTGTTTGCTGCCAGACAAAATGGCAGGCACATAGAAGGGCTTCTCTTTATTTCCATTATCCTGTATTTTGTGTTTCTGTTAAGAACTGCAAGGATTTTCTTCCTTTTTTTTTTTTTTTTGCCTGGGAGGATTACTCTGTCCATACCTACTCAAGGTCTGCAAACCCTTAGGAGGGAACAGCTGGCCCCACAGCTGGGCAGAGCTCATGGGCACTGAATTTGGGCACATGAGAGGGACAAAGTAGCTTGGCTGCAACCTGTGTGTAAGACAGCACAAGGACACAAAGGAGGACAGTTGCAGTGATGTGAAAAAAAAGCTGGCCCATGGATAACTTACAATCACTGACAAGCAGCTGAGTTGCAAGCTGGGTGGGACTAGTTCCCACAGAGTTCCTAAAGAGTTTTCTTTAAACAGGAAAGCAAAGCTAATACCTATTTTTGCCAAACAGTTTAATCAAAAAAGGAAGAAACAACAGTTTTACAGATTGTTCATCCAAGTATGTTCTTCCCTGAAAGCACGTACTATCTCCATGCTTTAAGAGGAGTCACCAGTGTCCTGCTATGTCTGCAGAGCAAACAAATTGAAGAGCCAAACCTGCTTCAGGGCATCAGAGAGCAGGCAGTTGCTAAAAGGATAGTTTAGCACAGGTTACCAAAAGAGTCTGTGCAATTCCCATCCTTACAGGTTTTTAGGCACACAAATAGCTGCTAGAAATTGTAGGCAGGCATAAATGAGGAAGGCAAATATCTCAAAATCTCTTATGATTCTCTACAGCTATGAAAAGACCTTTCAGGAAGACATTTTACACTTCATTATCAGCCACAAGTGAAAGGAAAAAAAAAAGCCAAACCCCCACTTTTTATTAATTTACTATCACTCGGAGCACACAGCAATAACCCTGACTTTGAGTAATTATTTTTTTTACTACTACCCAGAAATTAGATTCATGTAACAAGTGTTCATCCAGGATTTGCCTACATTAGACTATGTTGCTTCCTGCCTGTTTAGTAACTCACTATGGTGGAGGAACATAACATACATTTGCTGATCTGGCCTACATCCAGTCTTGAGTTGAACATTTGAGGACTGGGAAACTTCAGAAACTCAAATTTTTTAAAAGAAAAATTTTAAAAATTATCCTTTAGAGCCTAATTGACAAGGGAGTTTTATTAGCAGGTATGATTTTGTATGAAGATTTACCTTCTGTACAGAAAAACGCTATTGGTTTGTTAATGGGGTAATGATGCAGCAAAGCCATTGGACCTTCATGTATTTACACAGTAGCTGGACAATTACAACATCATGGATTTTGATTAAATATTTGTAGGATCACTTGACCCTACTGGCAATATTCAGGATCTGCTGACTGAAATGGAATCACATTACCCTCAGTGCATGCAGAATATTTGGCCATAGATTATTTACAATAACTACAGAGTAGCTTGAATTATAAATAGCTTGTTTAAGGAATTGTTCTTTGGAAGTTAATCCCAAATTTTTTTTTTCTTTGCATTTCTTGGCCACCTGCTTCTGCCAACCTAAGGATATTGTGGGGAAAAAAAATGTGATCTTCTGCTAGAAGGGTGTTGGTTTGCATAAAGATTTTAGCAATAAAAGACTATTGATATTACAGCCTGGCTGCTGTAGAAATAAACCTGTGGGGTTTTTCATCATGACTTCTGTAATGACTTAAATGTGAGTAGCAGGAGATGAAACTAGCAAAAAGTCACAAGTATTATTTGGGTCTTATCTAGTCAGTTTAATCTGAAAGTCTTCATGCTAGGTCAATGGATTTTGACAGAGACTAACAATGTTTTCATGAAGGAGTCATAAACCCGAGTGATATTCTGTTATAATTCAGAATTGGGTGGCAGATATGCCTGGAAAGCATAGTTGGAGAAGTCTTCATATGAGTTCTATTTACCAGCCTACTGTGGACATCTTCAGAATTTGCACAATGCTTACTTCATAAATTCACATTTTGCAATACAGGGAAAGCCCACATGGTGGGATATAGTGTATAAGTGGTAACTGATGAAAGTCAGGAAGTCTACAGGAAGACCTGCAAGCCACATGGGAAGAAACAGAAACATCCATGAACACAGCCAGATTGCTGTGATAGCTTAGAAGTGAAGGTTGCAAGAAGTAACTTTTGATCCTTTCTTCCCTCATCTCCCCGAATCTTCACATCTGCTTGGCTTCCATAAATCCTCATCCCCAGTCTTTGAACCTGTGCAAATTACATGACATTTTACTTCTT
>VWZN01009488.1:435045-458363 GCA_013396955.1 Regulus satrapa
CCCCAACTCAAGTATGCAGAGAGTTTATTTGACCCAATGGGCCAGATCGAGCTGTGATTGCATTACCTCCTTGCCAACTGCAACAGAATTGCACAAGCATGAGCAGAGTCTGGTCCAATAACAAGTAATTTGCCATATGGAAGCTACTGAGCAGACATCTGCAGGACACTGGAAGTGCTTTTCTATATACAGTACTGAGTGCTACAGTTGTGCATTCCACAGAGACTCAGTTTGCAGAGGGATAGAAATGAAACATTATTTAGGGTTCTGGTTTCTTGGCCTTTAAAGCTGAAATCTGAAAACAATTAAAGCCCAGTGCCATACGAAATCAGTTATACAGTTATTCCTGGATTTTCCCATGGAATTTTTACATAAGAATTAGAGTGTATTTTCTGCAAACTTACACAGATAGACAAAGAATTGTGCTGGTCAGAGGCAGACCAGCTTATAGATGAGTTTCAGGAGTTTTTTGCAAATGCATGTAAAAATCAAAAGAATACAGAAACACACTACTAAAGATTACTAGACATTTGATGACAGCTCACTCATTAAAAGCTCTACCATGCCTCACAGCTTGTCCCTGAGAGATGGTTTTCCACACCCTCCTATTCAGGCATTGCTTATCTTCTGTGTCAGCACAGACTTCCCTTTCCAGCCCACAAACTGGGGCACTGGAAATATCCTTTCCAACTCTCTTGGAACACCTTTTCTGTAGTAGCATTGCTGGGGGATGGACCATGCTTTTTCAAGGAATGAGCAGCCTTTGATGGTAGGTTGGCTGCTGTCCAGGAACACGCAATGAAGAGGCTCCCTGCAGCTTTCTCATTTCTTTGTGCCCATGTAGCAGCTGGGCAAAATCTGGTTTCACAATGGTGTGTCTGTATCGACACTACCAAATCCAGTCCCAGTGGGACTAGGGAAACACCATCCAACTGAAGGTCAAGCTTTGAATTATAATGATGCCCCCTCTAGTCTGTAGATATCTGAATCAGCTGCTTCCCCCTTCAGAGCACTGTAGCTGCTTCTTTATTCCATTTAAAATCTAATTGCCTTCAGAGAAGAGGATTTCTGTGATTCTTTCAGAAAAGTGAAACTTTTGCCTATGCAAGAATGAAAAAGGCAGCATACCCACCAGGCAAAATAGTCAGGCAATCAAGTCTCTTCAGTCTGCTTTCATTGCAGGAGACCTGATGAAAATTTCTTGTGAACACAGCTGTGCAAGTGAAGGTCTCTGATTATTTCTTGGTACCCTGTTCACGCATTTGATTCTCTTCTCTAGCCCATGCATGAGTACCAAACCCATGGTAACACTCACCAGATTTAATGACAGATGTTACAAGTGAACAGTAGAAACGTGTTAGAGCCTTACCCAGATCTGAGATCTGGTGGACACAAAGGCGGGAAGCAGAGAGTCACCATGGTGGTCTTCAGGGTGGAAAAAAACCTTTTCCACTTTGAGCCTTTTACGGTTAACTCAAAGCCTTTCTTTCAGTGAACCAAGTGTTGTCATAATTTTCACAGCATTAATCTCTAGAGTTCAAATCCCTTTTTTAACATGACACTTCAGATGTGACATGACAAGTGTTAATATTCATTATTCTACAAAGCTATAAATATCCTGAGGTATAGCAATTCACTGCAAAGGACAAGACCAAAATTATTTCCTCAGCCATGTGCTTACATTCAGATCTGCATCATGGATACTGTTTTTTCACATACTGAAAAATGTGAAAAATGCTTTTCTTGCACTTATTTTGGCACAAAAATTCACTCATGTACTTTTGTTTTAATAGATACTTGTAAAGTTAAATTAAAATACTGAGTCAAACTTTCCAGTTCACAGTAGGCAACTTGCACACACACATTGACATTCAGCCTATACACCATTATCCTGTTGCAGTGCATGAAGAAAAGCAGTCATTTCAGAAGCTGCTGGAGTTTCCCTGCTGAATTTTTTCCTACAGATGTTTTTATTTCTTGCAAGATCTTACTTGCAAAGTGTTTTCCCATCAGAGGCTTGCCAGGTTTTTGGGGCAATGCTGAACAAAGGTCTTACCACCTTTGTAACACTAAACAATATTTAGTGTCTTTCATAAACTTGGTAGCCTGTAAATCTGAGATGGTCCACACCCTCTGCATTCCTATGTTGCATACTAACAGCCTCTTCTTTAATTACAAGGTGTGGCATTTCTGGACAAGAGACAGCTAATCCTCCAGTCCTGTGTTATTTACATTTACCCTAGAATTTCTCCTTTATGCAAAGCTTTGGCTCTGAAACTGCCAAGGTTAAACCACTCCAACAAAACCTCTAGCTCATGGCCACACTTTGATGCCGTTTTTAATATTCTAGTTTACTAATTATTAAGTAGAAGTGTTCTGAGCATAAAGGATTGCAGATCTAAAAGCTGGGGGATATTTGGATCCAAGTTTGATTCATGTTGGTATCTGTTACAAAACGCAACCAATCTGCAAAACCTCAGCAGCAGCCCAAGTTAACGTGTTACTTTAAACCACGCTCAACTGCAGCTGTCTTGATGAATTGCTAATCAGGAAGAAAAGACACTAAAGCTGTGTGTTTCCTAGGTAAAACGCGGTCAGAAAAGACAGGCTGGCGAAGAGGCATTTGGTGCTTTCGGTCGCTGCAGGTGGACGGCAGCACTGCCTCGGCGCGGCCAGGCCGCCTCCGGCTCTGCGGCCCGGCTCCGGGCGGTGGGGAGGAGATCGGGCCCGGCCCTGAAAAGCCAGCAAGGCTCCCTGCCAGCCTCGCCACCTCCGGGAGCTGCGACACACCTTGCCCGTGGCTGCCCCGGGTCGGGGAGGGCCCCTTCCCGCAGCAGGGCCGACACCGCTCCTGGGCCGGTGCCTACCCCGTGCTGGGCCGTTTCCTCACCACCGGCCAAGTCTGTCACCCACAGTGCTTACCCACATCCCACAGCTTCAGGAAATCCAAAATGCCTCAGTCCCAGCCTTTCTCCAGCCACACATGCCTCCTCCTCCCTGCCTTCCCCTGAAATACTTGTCCTGTTCAAGAGCTCCTCTCTTGCTGCCATTTTTTTCACCCCGGCCAAAAAACTATCCTCCCTTTCTTGCCCCCAGCTCTGAGAAATCCCCATCGGTTGTTGGGGTACCCTGGAATACAACAGCATGGGCGACTGACCACGAGAAGCCAGAGAGGGACTGACTTGGTGGTAAGTTGTAACCTCTGAAGGACAAAGATTTCTGACCCTAGCCGTGCACTCAGTTGACAAAGGTCGCCCTCAAATATCCTTCTCTACCCAGTGGACCCATTCCAGGGTACAGCTGAGCTCCACGGAGAAGGTGGTGGCACCTCAGGGAAAGTGTGCAAGGAAAATTACAAGGTGCTCTGCAGACACCCAGGTGTGAGGAGGAGGTGGCACAGGCGCCAAAGCAGAGATTCCTCTGTGGACACATCCACGTAGAGCTGCAGGTCATGGAGAGGACCCACACCAGAGCAAAGGAACAGTATGAGGAAGAATGTGTGTCGGAGAGGAACTCTTTCAGACTGACCACAGCTCTCATTTCCCCTACACCACCTTATGAGGAAAGAGGCAGAGAAGTTGGGAGTGAGGATATGCCTGTGAAAAAATGAGGGGGAGAAGGTGCTGATTTGTCTTGTTTTTTTCCTCACTATCCAATCTATTTTAATAGATTATCAATTAATTGTCCCCATGTTGAGTCTGCTATGCATATAACAGTAACTGGTAAGTGATACTCCTGGTTTTATCTTGACCCATGAGCTTTTCCTAATCTTATTTTCTCCCACTGACCTGTTGAGGAAGCAAGCAAGGAGATGGCTGGATGGGCACCTGGCAGCTGGCCGTGGTCAACCCACACAATCATACACTGGACCAATGGCAGGAGAGACAGGAGAGAGCAAGGACAAGAAGAGAACAGTTACCCTGATGATGCAGCCTGGACCTGGTGTTCATCCTGCTTCCTGATGAATTGGGCCATTATCAGAGGATTGCCCTGGACACAGAGCCCCACTTCAACATGCACTCATCATGAGTGGGTTGAATTTGTGGGTTTGGAAGTTTGTTAGTTGGCAAGGGGAAGGCTATCCCTGACTCCTACCCAGAGACCACCTTCTTAAATAAGGTGGGATATTTCCTGAAGCATTCCAGGAAACATCCACTGAAGAGAAGGATCATGAAAGAAATCAGGAATAGCACAGACCAGTAAGACACAGTGTAATTGGAAAGACTGAATGAAGGCATCCCTTCTTGGGCCCAAAAGGGGTTTAGCTCACAACTTTTTCTGACCAGTGTATCTGTTGGCAGATGCAGCACTACTGCACTAATTCACTCCTCTGCCCTTTCTACCTAGAACTCCTTTAACCTGATTTCCAATTCCACTGCTTAAGAATGCCAGGCAAGCATACCAACTGCCTCTGCTCCATGGCTGAATGCAGCAGAAAGTGTACTAATGGAAAAAGAAGAAATGCCAAAGGAAGATAATCTCTGGACAAAGCCCGTGCAAAATGTAACTTGCTGTAACAGCCCCAAAAGGCACTACTGGCAAAATACCTTGGCATGTTACAGCATCCTCCTAAGTTGTATGAAAGCTGTTTTATTGCTGATCTCAGTTTACTCTATTTCCAGGCATAACTGAGTTGTGGGGTTTTTTATGGGTCATCTGACCTCTCCACTAAGTGTTCTGGGCTATGATTAAGGCTCCTTAAGGCAAAGCTCTTCCTTTTTTTTTTTTCCCTCCTTTCTTCTCTTTTTGCAGAGTTGCTTTCTAACCTTTTATCAGATGATCTGCAGAAGCTGCAGAATGATATGCAATTCATCTCCTGAAGCAGTTTATGGATAACCAACTGTTTATTCTTTCTCCTGGAGCCACCAATGAGTCAGAGAGTGGACAATATTATCTGCATTGCACTGTGTCTCAAAACACAGCTGCCTCAGCTCCCTCTGGCCTCCCCTTTGCACCCAAAAAGCAACATTGGCAAGAAAATGATCCCATGTGCAAAACCCACTTGAAAACTTCAGTTCATTAAGTTTCTGCGTGAAAACAAAACAATCTGAACTCAAAATTACAGTCCTTACAGCAAAATTGCTTCTTTCCTGTTCCTCCAGCTTCTCCTGCTTCCCATGTTTGACAAAGTGAAAAATCCCAAGAGAAGCTCATCTGTTTATATCCAGGAGTTGCTCGTTACTAATGTGCATAATGTGGATGCAAAAAAATTATCAAGACATTAGTATATTGTTAAACCATATCCTGTCATAGCCACTGAGGGGAGCACAAAGTATCAACTTTTATGGAAAAACCTGGTTTCTTTTATTTGTCCTGCATGGAGTGAACATGGAATGCTAAGTTTGCAAGGGAAGTCAGAATCATCCAATTTGTTTGTCAGGACCCTCTGGTATGTTTCAAGGAAAAAGGGAATTATTAATAAAAACGGTCAGAACGTTTTGTGTAAGAGCAGGGCAGGCCTCTTTGCTATTGTGGCATAAGGACTAGTCCATGCATATGGAAAAGCCCTATCAGGGAGAAGATCAGGTTAAAGAAAACCAAAGAGAAGAATGATGTGAAGCTGGTGGGCAATAAAGGAGGGAAATGGAAACTCTAATGAGAAGTTCTTGTCCGTGACTGAAATCAGAGAAGGCAGGCAGCAAATTCCAGAGAAATATGTTTCAATTCATGACCCAGTACACTTTTATTCCCCCTCTGTTCTTCCATTCCACTGTTGGCAGCCTTTTTGCCATCACCACATTCTCCAATTTGCAGGCAGCATCCAGCAATGAGCCTTTGATTAGGAGCAAAACCAGCACTACTTTGCACCTGTTCCACGGCTGAGGAAGTGAGACAGGGCACAGCTCACCTGACAAGTTCATCGCTTGGGAACCCATCCGTCCAAAACTCACTCTTGTTTCTGGGGTATTCTAAAAGTTTACAACCAGCAGAGTGATGTAGAAGTAATTCCAGAAGTAATTGCTCTGCAAGTCTACATAGTACCACAGGGTTGCTTACAGATCTGTAATCATCTTTCAGAGTCTCAAAACCAAATTCCTGGATCACAGCTACCCCAGCTTCCTCCATGCTTTGCAGGTCACAAATCAGAGGTAGCATTTCCTGTAGCTCCAAATGGTCTTAACTCTCTTCTGGCCACCTCTGTCTTCATTGCACGAAGACCCAACCTCTACATTTGAAAGGGTGAAGAAAATATGTAAGGGAAACACAGCATAAGGAAAAAACAACCTCCATTCACACCCTGGCATTCAAAAGTCCAAAGCTCTTTGCAACTGCTAGTCACTGTCACTCCTCTGGGAAAAGCACCCATCTCCGATTCAGTGTCTCTATTTCTTGGCAGCAGCTACTGCAGTGGCACAAGACAGAAACAAAGAAGCTGTGTTTAAGATCTGCCCATTGTAGAGACACACAATTTGGACTTAGATCCTGCATCCTGCCTAGATTTCTGCCTGCCTGCCTTTTATGGCTCCAAGCCTACTAGCTGGTGTAATTTTGGATGAAAACTCCTATATTTGTCCTCTTCTAAAGAGTATAATATTTTCACTAGTTACATAGAGGCTTAACAAATGGTCTGAGCAGAGATTTCACAATGTGATGATCAGCTGTAGGATTACAGAGATTAGAGATGGAAAAGAACTATTAGATCACTGCAGCCCTATGGCCACTGCAGAATTGTTTGCTGTAGTGCCTCTTTTCCAGTAACATGTTCAGGCTAGTTGAGTGGCTCAAGTAAAGGCTCTCCCAGTTTCTTTTCCGGAGGCTGTTCCACACTTTAGCAGATCTTGCTGATATTTACTTAATTTCATCTGGCTCCATTCTATAGCCAATAGTCCTCTTTCCCACTATGTCTTTGTGTTGCTGTTTTCTGCCCTTATGTCACTTCATAAATTCACATCTCTTTTTCTGTTATCATTTCCCAAGATCAAGTTTAGCAGAGACTAAATAGCACACATCCATGGATGCTATGCCCTCTCCAGCCTTTGTTAAACCAATCTAGTCTTTGAGAGATGACACGGAATTTCTGCTGTTTGACTCATCATGTCATTTCCTGCTCCAGAGGTGCCAGCGTGACAGAGGGCAGGACCCACCAATTAATGAGATATAAAGATACAAGAAAGGCTTTCTTGAAATAATTGTCTTTGACAGCTTAGTACAGCAGGAGATAGATGCAGACTCAACCTGAGGCTGCGTGATGACTTCAGATCAGCTCCTGCTCTGACCTGGATCCCTGAGTTTCTCACTCTGCATCTTGGGCTTAGGCGTAAAGCACCACAGCTGGTGCCAATGAAAGGAAGTTTGATTCGGTCGTAAGGTACAAAAAGCATGCCACCATTAACTCCAACAGACCAAGGCCAGGAAAAATATGTTCCTCTCTTGAAGTCACGTTAATGGAAGATTTTCTGCTGGATCAGGATTAAACACTACAAGATAGATATTGTCTAATACAGAGAAGGATGTGGCTGAACAAATGCCAGACTGAACAGGTCTTAATGACCCTCACATTAAGGAGCCCAGAGACAAGACAGAACAAGGCCAGAGCTGCAGGAAACAGCCCAGCACAGAATGCGTACACACATGTGCATGTCCTCCAACAAGCTACACCCAGCCTCCCTCCTGCACATCAAACAGAGCCTCCCACTGCCTGCAGGCAGGCACCTTCGAAGAGGTTTCAGGTTCCCACTCAGAGCAAATGAAAGTGTAGCAGCTACACATACAGCTTTAACTCCAAAAACCATCGCAGATGTGAGTGCCTGGTGTTGATCCCCAGCACTTCTAAATTTTCTGAATTCTCTGCTTACTGAAGGGTGAAATTAGACTCACGCTCACAACTTCCAGCTTGTGGAAAGCTGCTCAGAGCAGGTAGCGGAGGGTATGGTGCACAGAGAATAAAAGATGATGGTTGTGGGTGCAGAGAAATATATTCCAGCAACACAGACTTTGTTGTAGTAAAGTTCAGACTGGGAATTTGCATATGGAAATTCTTTATGAAGGTACTCTCATTAACAACCTCAATTGCACTCTTAAGAGATTACAGCAGTTAGGGAAAGGTAAATGAGCTCTGTCAAAACAGGAACAGCTCTAGGTGATTCCCCCCAAAGCAGGATCAGGGCATGCACTGTGGCAGACTTCCTCCATGTTCTGGCAATAGCTAAGCAAATTATGGAGGTGTTTCTCTTCTGCTTCATAGCAGAAAGTCTGGCAGCAGCTCTTGCCCAATGATGTGAAGTCTGCAGAGCAAAAAAAAAAAAAAAAGGAAAAAGAGAAAAAACCAAACCAAAACAAAAAAATAAGTTCAGGCCATAGTTCAGATACCACAAATCCCCTCCAGTTTCCAAGACACAGGAGATGCCCTTTAACAGCCTGTGAGCACCAGCGAGAATTTAGTAGCAGCAGAACAGGGCAGGAGGTCTGATGAATGAGGTCACCTGCAGCAGAGGGCTGTGCTAAGGAGGCATCTTCCTATCAGAGCAGTCAGTTTTGGAAGCTCTGCAGCTGCACTTCTGAAAGTCTTAGCAAGCCTGTAGCTTGCTAGCTCCTCTCCAGACAACTGTGAGAGCTGTAAGGCAGCTGTTTCTTCTCCAATAAGTCTCATTCAAACATGAGCAGATCTTTCAAGCAGAATCTTCATGTCTCAGGCAAGTCAGATCCCAGAAGACACATGGGGCTGGACACAGAGGTCCTTCATAATGTACAGGCTTGGCAATCACCAAATAGTTCCAAATATTTTCCAAGCCTTGGAGATGCAAATAGATGCATACAGATACACCTACCAAAATGTCCATATACAAAACTCTCTGGTTTTTCTAATCTCCCATTTCTTAAGGACGGTTGTTTATGCCTTACAGACCTCTGCAGTACTGGCCTGAAGAAAGTACAGTGGGTCTGGCAAGCATCAAGGGTTTACACCACTGCAGCCAACTGCTCTCACTGACCTCAAAAACTTTTAAATCCTGCTCAATTTCTGTTTCTTCAGTTAATCTCTATGAGGAGGAGGATGTGTCCCAGAATGGTATCTGGCCCAGCAGATCTCCTCTGACAAGCCTTGCCCAAAGGGTCTGCCCCTGTGCCAGGTTACTGATATCACTGCCTTCCTCTGCTCAGTCTGACATGCTTTGCTTAAATTGACCACACTTCTTCTGAAAGAGTCAAGTTAGGATAAGAGTAAGTCATAGAGCCTGTTTTTCCATCTAAGTACTGTAGGGAATGGGCATTGTAGTTGGATGTGGGTGATGAAGCTACATGGTTGTTACGGAAAGGAACAACAGTTTCCAAGTGTTAGAAACAGGCTGAGAGGAAACAGACCCAGTGGTGTCTCTACAAGACTCAGAAACTACCTTTGCAGAGCTTAGGAGAGAAATTTTTCACATGTGGGACACACTGTATTTATCATGGACAAAGAAGACTGTCCCAGGGTCTGTGGCTGTACACTGCAAGGACAGGACTAAAGCCCTCTGGGCTCCCACACCTGCCAGAAGCTTAGTTGAGATTCTTGCTTCTTCAGCTCTTGCTTTCTAAAATTTCATCAGTGCTTATCAGATGAAATTCATTAATCAGCTCTCAGGCTGCAAACAGAGAGCAGCCTCTCTGCTTTCTGCTTAAAAAAACCCAACAAACAACAACAACAAAACAAACAAACAAAAAATACCAAAAAACCAAGCACAACAACAACAAAACAACAACACCAAACAACCCACAATCCCACCCCAAAAACCCAAACCCCACAGTCTGCTGAATTTTTTTTTTCCCCCTAAAATGGATGAATGCAAAGTATCACCCAATAACACTCCCTACCACTGAATCCATCAACACCCTTTGTTTTTCCGTGGACATATTTTCCTTATAAAATCCACTTGTGTCTTCTCTGCTGCTATATAAAGGCTCAAAAAAATGTCAGAAAACTGACGGACAGACTGTATAGGCAAAGTGGACAACCTAACTGTGTTCAGGGCTGTCAAGTGCACCAAGTAAACAAAAGAATAGATCTGTGTAATTTTTTCTCACAAATATCTTTCAACTACAACTATTATTTCAGACATTACTTGTGAAGGAAAGCACAACACAAAGTGCTTTAAATGCAAAAAGTCTCATTGGTTTTGACAAATTTGTTTCTCTGATAGATTTTATTATTACTGCCACAACCATAAAGCCTGAACAACATTGTGTCCTTAGTAAATGTTTAAAAGTTTCTGCTTCCTAAACTACTACAACCGTTTAAGAACCATCAAGTGCTATTGCAATGCTCTGGTCTTGTCCTTAAAGCCTACCTCTGGCTCTTCCCTCAGAGGGAAGAGGCACAGCAGCCTCTCTATCTCATGCACAACCAGGACAGAACACTAGGATCTTCCAGGGTCTTTGCTCAATTTGCATCTCCTTGCTTGATGAGTCATTCCAAATACATATATCTGGGTAAAGTACCTTCAGGTTTTACAGAAATCACCACCACTATGGATAGAGCTTTCGGCTCCCTGCTGCCATACAGGCTGCCTGCAGGGCTGACAGAGCTGCCCTCCTAAACTGGGATTTACTCTCCTGCCCTGCCAGGGATTCTCAGTCCAAGGGAGCAAGAAAAAGAGTCGCCTATGTGAGTTAGATTTTAAATCCCTCTTTATGACAGCATGATGCAGCTGCATGCTGCAAGCATATCTGACAGATATTGGACCCAGGGGAGGATCAGCTCTGAAAAACCTTCCCTGGGAAATTTTTGCTCCTTTTCCTCCATTCTCTGCACTTCTTCTAACTCTCAGGATAGATANCCCAATGAGCCAGGGAAGGAGCCACAGGTTTTGCAAATGCCCCAGCCCATATTGGGCTCCATCCAGCAGCCTCTGCCGTGGGGCAGTAATAGACACGTGGGACAGGTTTGCTGTGGGCAGCACAGGAGGAGAGGGCACAACAGCTGGGAGCTCCCAGGGGAGGCACCTGGACAGGTAAAGGACCTTTCCACAGGGTTTGTTACCTCTTGTGCAACTAAATCGGTACAAATCACTGACACTCCCACAGCACAGCTTTGCTGTTTGCCAACAATGAAAACAGAGCCAAACACAAAGTACTTGCATCCCCAGCCTTCTCCTTGGTAACCCGTCACCTCTGAGCTGGGAGGGGCAGAAAGCAGCTGCAGAGCTGCCTGGGTCATCATCACCTCAGTCCACCAGCTCCTGTATGCCAGGGAGAACTGGCCCTGCATCCCCCTCAGAACCTTTCTCCCCCACCAGCTGGGGAGAACAGCTCTCCTTGGCCACACATTCCAGATAGCCACTGGTACTTGCAGTATGGCTGTGCCCAAAACACTAAAGGGTTCTACATTTGCAGATAGGGTGTTCAAATTATTTTCACTTTAAAGGTTGAGTTCCTTTTCACTTTTTCCATTTCTACCCAGAATTCAGATTTATGTAGCATGTAACCGAACGTGTGAAGGTATGTGAAGGCTCCAAACGCACATGCAATGGTATAACATAGCTCTTTGTTATACTAATTATTTCTTCCCAGCTGCTCCTGCAATCAGAGCCAGCCCAACCTATCAAAGGGGAAGAAAATCTCCAGGCAAGCCTTCAGTTGCAAGGTTTCCTTACCTCTGTGCTCAAGGGGCTGCAACTATTCTGGTACCAGGAAACCAAGCTGAGAGGGAAAACAAAACAATTTATTATTGCAGCTCTGCTGTTGGTGGGGAACATGAGCTAGGAAATAAAAATTGATACCCTCTTGACAGGTTGCTATGATTTACATTTTTCTCTCAGGTACCATCCCCCTATACCTGCATCTTCTCAGCACTTCTGTGCAAAGGGGAAGAACGAGGCAGTGTGGGAAAACATCTAGTCAAAGCTCAAAGGCGCTACCAAGGTTCTGATTTTGGCACTCACCAGGATAGGGCAGTGTGATCAAGAAGGATTTTTAGTGCACAGGTGTCAGATTCATGACAGCCAGAAAATTCTGGGGTTGCATCATATAAATGAAAATCAAATTCCCAAAAAAGAGTATTTTTTTAAAAAATTTCCTGTACTCACAATTAGAAGAATAAAATTATCAGCCTGGTTGCCTTTCCATTACTTATGATGATATTCAGTTAAAAGAGAGTTTGTCATGTTCCTGTGCTTCTAAAGCCTAGAAATATATCTTACTGATAGCATATGGAAGTATTCAAAGGAGAAAAGGAGCTTTAGCAACTAGAAGGGTACTACTGGAGTCCACCAGCAGCTTGAGAGGCTTAGAGGATCACTGGGAATGGAGGGCAAGCTTGTTAGCTGAATGCCTTATTTATAATGGTCACCAGTGAAATACCTCAAAAGCTGACATTACACTGTCATCTTTAAGCCTCAGTATTAGCAAACAGGCGCTTCCACCAATGGGGGGATAAATTCATACAATAAAAATCCTTGTCTCAGCCTGTGTGCAGAGTAAGGAAAGTGATCTGACAGTAGCTTATGCCCTACTTGCATTTTGAGATTTTCTTCATGCCTGTGATGCCTATACAGGTTATTTTAAAATTTCAGTATTGGAGCAATCTTTCAATGGAAATGCAGGATTGCATTAACACTATGTGCCTTACTTCTTACAGCAAAGACAAAATGAGATTTGTCATCATGCCAGTTAGTCTGCTGGTAAACCAGAAACCAATCTGTTACACAAATAAAGGAGTCAAAGAAGGAAAAAAATACATATTCAGCCTCCACAGGTAAAACATAGGCTGCTCAAGAGCTAACAATTAGCAAAATTTTATTTTTAGGATAACGCTAATTACAGTATTAACAGGAATTGGGAAATGCAGGTGGCTTTAGCCATACTTGTTGAGACTCATGGAAGGTATGTTGAAAAAAACAATGCTGAAAATACATTATACTTAGAATGTAGCAACACAAAGATTTATGTTCACTGTCTGAGGGTTTGTAAGAAAGACAAAGGACAACTGCATTTTGAGCCAAACCCACACTACTGTACTCAAATAAATAAATGGCCATATCACTAAGAGAATGATGAGTCTAGTTAGTGGGAACTTACTCATTGACCAAGTGCAGAGGATTTTGCCCTGAAAAAAGCAATGGATGATGTGGTAAACAATAACTACAATTGCTTTTAGCATTTATAAAGAAATAGCACACAGATTTTATACAAACACCGAGATGCAAACCATTTTGGAGTTGAAGAATAAAATATAATTTGAAAACAATCTGCTATGCAATTTCAACTCCCACTAGCAGAGGTTTTTCCCCTAACTAAAAGAGATAAATACAGACTAGCTGGTCCCACAAAATGTGGGATGGAAGAGAGGGATTGTCTTCCAAAACTTATTCTGATTAAGAAAACAAGAAAAAGCGAAAAGACAAAACCAACAATAAACAAAGGTGTGAGTGGTCAGCTTATAGAACAAAACACAAGTTCTCCAAAAATTAATAGCATAGCATCATCTCACGCCAGCTAAGGGTCTTGTTACTCATCACCCAGCTGCAAAATCTCTGAAATACCAGCCAGCAAACTGCTAGAGACCATTGACACTAGTCATAGTTTACAAGGGAAAATGGAAACACAAGGCAGCGAGGGGATGGTAGAAGGATGTTGTGGGGTCCCTCTGAGCTTGCTGAGTGCAACTGTGGCAGCTACAGGTCAGTACCATGGAGGAGAGAAGACCACTAGCTACCGACAGTCCATCAGCCTCCTCTGCGAAGACCTGAGCCTCTAGTTGTTTCAGGAGGCAGACACAGCCCACTGTGTAGAAGGATGAGCTTAGTGGGGTATTTCACACGGATACCACTGCAAGAGGTAGCTGTAAATGGACTGACCTTGAGCAGACAAACCATTTATTGTTCAGCTGCAATCCCAGTGTGACAAAATAAATACTCTCCACAATAAACTGGAGAATGATGGTGGATTAATTGAGAAGAATTACTAGCCATAGAAGATGAGTTACTTTTCAAATTCAGTATCTCTCCGCTTTGGGGTTTTTGTTGGTGTTTGGGGTTTTCTGCTCGTGCATACACCCATCTGTGGCTCCTCCTCACACTCCCTGCATTCCTCAGCAAGAGGAACATGAGCAATGAAATAAATTAAAACATTTGCCTACCTGGCCTTTCAGCTGGAGCTGGTGAAAAACATTTGTGTACTCTGCACCATTTTCTGCAAAGCCAAGGAACTAAAAGTCGACTTTCTCCAAGGCGCACTCCCTTCCTGGCAGTAATGTAAAGTCTAGAGAGAGCAATAATGGACCAACTACAGCCCCAAAGGCAATTGCTTTCACATGATTATTGCTGTGGAGTTTTATCTAATCTTCCACACCTGACCCAAGATCACTTGGAAAGTCTCTGACGCAGCAAAGAAACTTTGGTCTGGTCTTAGAGCCACAGCTGCTCTGCTTCATGCTGTTTAAAGCCCAGAGAGTGAAGGTCTGCCCCTCACACCCCCCAGCCCCAGGGCTGGTTCATATTCAGCTCCCAGAGTGAATTGGCTGGCTGGGTACTCCTCGTTTTAGCAGCCTTAAACTGAGCAGGATTAGCTTCTGCAAAGGCACTCGGCACCCAGCCACGGCTGTGTTTACATTAGAGAAAATGGACCTCACAGAGACAGTTTGCAAACACCACAAGACGAACTTTTGTAAACTCCCTTGGTTTAGTCATCTTTCCCATCTGTCAGAGAAGTTTAAGTGAGATTGAAAAAACACAGGAAATTACTATGTATTCCAAGTAGTCGTGACTGAATGGCTTGGCTGTTATATGGGATGTCTCGTGGAAGATTTGCATCTCCTAACATTTCCAACAGGATCCTTTGAAATTCTTCCCTGGCTACGATATTTTAGCAGGCTCTGCACACCCTTCCAGGAAAAGCCTCTAGGGTGCTTCATGCAGCTGTGGAAAAGCTCATACCAGTACTGAGGAGCCCAAATGGTGACCTCCAGAAGATGAGGGCAGCCCCTGTCTTAGAGGTTGCAAAGCAAGGGATGGACAATGTAAAAGGTCAGGTCCCTTTGGGAGGCCTCCATGTGAGAATTACATTCACTGAATACAACACCAGATGAAATCCTTTGCCTCACAGCAGCTTAAACCTTTCCCTGAGGTGACTGACTGGTTTGGGTTTGGGGTTTTCTGTGATAAAACTTCAGAAACTTATTTTGTCAAGGTTCCTGGCATGAGTAAGCAGCTGCTGCTCTTGCTACACCTCTTGCTACGCCTTGAGCTCAGGAAGGTAATGAAAGGAAACAAGTAAAATGCAGGCTAGAAATCACCTTCACCACTTTGCTTCAGCCGTAGCTCTCTAATCACCAGATAACTCCATAGTGGCAATCTGAGCTACAGGCAGCTGGAAGTCTTTCAGGTGTGTGTGGGGGGGGGAGGTCGGTCACAACTGGCAAAGGCTCCAGAGGGACCACGGAGCAGCCACCTGGTTACTTTGTTTAAATGCTGCTTTAGCTCATGCTGTGGCTCTGAACCTGCTCCCTGCTTCCCATGCGCAAATCAGAAGGGTGGTGGCACACTGCATAGCACCCTGGCATGTCATGGTCATCATGATGGTAGGACACAAAAGGACAGATGGTAGATGAGGGGTGGCAAAGGAGGATGGAGGGCATGCAGGAAGATGAAATGTGGAAAAAAAGTCCCTGCCACAACTTTGCTTAGGGGCATAACACCTTCAGTGCACTGAAAGGAGCACTTCATTTCTGTGGCTCAGGCTGTGTGTTTTCCCTGCAGAACCAGCTGCTTTGCTGGCACTGCACATCACTGCCAGCTGAGGCTGTCTGAGTGCTGAGGATGCTGAAGTACCCATGTTAAACTGTTTCAACAGATTAGCTAGTACAGTAAAAACAGTAAAATTTTACCAAAAGTAGTGAGTATATGTGAATACTATGCCACATGCCTTGAAAAAGAAACATGATTTTTTTAAACTCGGATGAACTGTGCATTTCCAAGGCAAATGTATTACCTGGATCCTGAAGATAAAATTACACTTCTGTTCCTAGTGACAGCAAAATTGATGTGACAACAGAAACATCTTTTTCTGTTGCTGTTTGGCATGTGCTGAAAGGCACAGTACTTTATAGTCTTACACTCTAGGAGCAAAACATCTTAATGATAGAGAGAAAAACAATCTTCCTAGAGAGGAGCGCTTCTGTCCAGTTCAGATCAAGGTCAGGCGCATTCATTTAGCAGTTCCATGGGGGGCACACAGATGAAAAGAATTCGTATAACCTTGTAAAAGAACTATTTCTGGAAAATATTTGATGCTAGCAAAATGTCCTTAGCACTGGAGTGTGCAGTGGGGGAAAGGCCTCTCAGGCTTACAGTCTTCATGTGCCATAAATCAAATTAAATTTAAACCAGGAAGTCCAGTCAGTCTGGCCCAGGCTGGAGATCCTATCACATTTCTGGGAATGGGACAAAGGTATTTCCACCTCCCTTTTCTAGCGTGGAAATGCATCTCTTGTGAGGCCAGCAGGATAACTCAGTGGACTCCTGAGTCCAGTGCAGATACTTTCAGTATTTGCTATTATTTAGTGAGGCAGAGAAAGGCATAGACTGCCAGTTATCCATAGGCCAGCTTTCGTTAGATAGCATTTCCTCCCTTACAGACTCTGATGACAATAAGACTGTCCAGAGCTGTAACAGGTTAATTTTCAGATGTCTCTGGAACTAAAGAAACCATTAGAGAGGCCAGAGTAGACAAAGATCTGCTGATCCATCACTTCGGCTTGTGCAAATTCAGTTGAGAAGCCTCTGCGCTAGGTTATGTGTGCAGGCTTGTTCTGGAAGACCAAGGAGCCCTTTAGGGTCAAAAAGCTTTCAGCCCCCCCAAAAGTGTTAGCTGATTTGTGGTTTGGGCAGCATTTGGCCAGGTGTTTTCCTTGGCTGTATGTGCAAATGTACAGAGAATCTGTTGCTTTTTAGTGCACCTTCAGACTGTCCCAAATGTTCCTGAACCCCTGGCAAGGCTGAGCTCCCTCACAGACCCAGCCTGAAGTGCACAGTCAACTGCTGTGTAATCTCTTCAGCAGGGAGCAGTTTGATAAAATGGCATTTTCTTTGCAGGGAGGACAACATGGGGGAAAGGACGCAGTAGCTATTGGAGATGTAAAATTAAAATGAATTTTGGTCATTTTAATAAATATATATCAAGGAAATTTCACTTTACTAAAGCAACACATTAGTATACAAGCATCTAACATTTAAGCTTAAAACATCAAGCGTTTATCAAATATTGGAAAAGAGCAGACATTACTAGATTATCTGGATATAACACAAGAAAAATCAGATTTTTAAAAAAATTTGGTCCTTGTGGACAAATGTCTAAATGATGATCCTACTCATACACTGTATGAATGAGATCTATCTTTATTATTATTATTAATAATAATAATAAAAAAGCTTCTGTCTTGGAGAAATCAGGTAGGATTTGTACTTTCTTTATTTGTCATTTTTCACAATGATAACCCTTACAAATGTATTAGTTTAAACTCACCTGACTTCATAAAGGTTATCACTGATTTATATCCTGCTGTGTTTGCAGCTGGGGGGAAGGAGCTTTTTTCTGTGACCACTGAGCTTTCTCAGAAAGACCATACAAGTTTGCAAATGCATTTTGCTCCCCAAAATAACCATGGCCCAGGACTTCTCCAGCTGAACCCATGAAAGCCAAAGCAGGAGGTCTCGGACCCAGAGACCCGTCTGACCCCAGCGCCAAGCCTTGGGCCGTGTCCCCTTGGAGACACTCATGCCCTGCATGGAGCTGGCTGCTCCCCCAGCACAGAGGTGATTTTCACCTTTTGGGCAAAAAGCAAGTGGAGATGTCACTTGAGTGCAAGATGTTGTGGGAATGGGCAGCTCTTTATGAGTCAGCTGTGGCCTGGATGTGGCTATTTCACTGAGCACATCCTGCCAGTTGTTATGGGGACTGTGGGAACTAATTAATTTGGTGGATCCAAGACTCACTCTTGGTCCAACCCCAAGTGGGCATTTTACACAGCACGCTTTTGCAATCAATCTACCTAGGGATGACTAAATGCTGTCCTCTGCCACTGAAATCTCCAAAATGTTCTTTTTTAAAATTAAACCCCTTACATTCATTCAGATAAAACTGTGTTTATCGCCACATTATTAATTAACATTGTGCTTTTTGCCTTCTTGTCTTTTTTGAAATCAACGGCAAAAGTCATAGAAAACTCCCGCATGCTTTTGCAATCTAAAAGAGAGAAATTAAGATAAACAAAATAAAGTATAAAACATGCCACTGGGTCATGAACTTCATTATACGAAGAAGAAGAAAAAGAAAAGAGCCCCAGCAACAGACAGTTGCCATAGAAACACTCAAGCATCGAATGCTTGTTTACAAGAGACACCTCTATTGTTTCTTAAATCCCTTCCTAAGGATGGCAAATCAAAAAGCAATTGAGCATCAAAAAGGAAGAACAGAGATGTTTGAATAGGAAGTTGAACTCAGTACTTCAAAGGTTAAAGGTTTCTAATAATATTGATCCACCCTGTGAGTTTCTTTTTTAATCTCTGTTTAGGTTAAATCCCTGCTGTACCAGATTCATACTTAATTTTCACACTGGCAAAAATTAAGACAAGAAGTAAGGCACCAAAAAAAAAAACCTGCCCTGTGTAACAACAAACCTCATTAGTTATTACAGCCGAGGTGAAAACATGCAAGTACTTGAGCTGCATGTTTGATTCTGATTAAGATTCCATAAACAGGTTATTTCTTTATGCTATGTCCTATTTTGTCAGTTGAACAAGATGCTGAATACAGGAATTCAAGGGTATCGCTACAAAACGTAAGGATGGTTTATTCCCAATCCATGAAGACAGTCCTTTGTCAGAACGACTACTGAGTTACAAGGAGCATATCATCCTTGCTGGTAGCATCAATTTGTTTACCAGACTTCTAATTCCTTGGTAAACATAATGGAGGTTCTTCTTAATTAATGGCAGACTTCTTGGGGGCAGGGATATGCAAAACGATATGTTTTCCCCATCTGGCTGATTGGCATTTTCAGCAACGAAAGCTCCACCATAGCTGCACAGACTACAGTGCTCAGCAGTAATGCAACTGTGTTCTTTCTGAAGTCTCCACATTTATAAATCACCGCTGACGCGGATGGCAGAGACACTTTACGCAATCTGCTCTCCACTCTACACGTCATGTTTGTGGCATGATTGTACCATTCATAGAAAACTATAAAAAAAATCCATTCAAAATAAAAATTTGATAGAGAAGGAACATGCTGTGCATGCTTCAACAGAGAAAAAAGATGCTTCATATTTTACTTCCTTTGTTGCAGCAGATTTTATTACTTGGTAAAGATTCCTTTTTCCTTAAGGATTTTTTCCAAGATTCACTTACGTTGCTCTTGTCATTACATCCAGTCTCAAAATAATCATAAAATTTGCCTTTACATTCAAGAGCATGGGTGCCTCTTACAGGTTCACAGTTTAGAGTGATGCTCTCTCTCTCAGGTTCATTACCTCCTTTCTCGTCATTAAATTTTGCCTTTTCCTGATTACTGTGAGACCTGACATTAGTGATGAATATTTCATTAGCAGGTATCTGGTCATCACTTCTGTAAGAGGGTGCACTGCCAACTTCATAATCCACCTGCTGGGAACAGCTTGGCAAAGAAATGGGAGAGGAGGAGGAGGAGGAGGAAGAGGAAGAAGAAGAATTACTTTCTGTACTGGCATTAACTGAGTAGGGTAGATTTAAATAGTGACTGCCACATTCTTGATAGAAGCAGCACATGTGGAGCTTCTCATACTCCTCCTTTGCCATCCGCAGGCGTTTTCTGTATGGACAGTCCTGAGGCACAAACCACTCTTGTGGGGAGGTGCCGCTGAAGGAGCAAGTGGAGAAGCACCAGTTGTTCTGCATGATGATCTCTCCATGGATTCTCTTCATGAGATTGTTGATGAGGACAGATCTCCGTAGGTAGACTTCAGGATCATCAATGAATTTCAGCTTTTCCAAAGACATGTAAAGAATATGGGCACGCTCTTCAAACACGGAGATTGTCTAAAAATGCAAAAAACACAAGATAAGGAACAGAAGGCAACCAGTTTTGTTCCAGATGAGGAGAAAGGAAATGAAGTAAAGTATTCGCTCTGTCACTAATTTTCTGGGTTCTTTTCTGAGTCATCTAAAACTGGCTTTTTTCTCATTTTGCACATCCATGTAGCTGGGGACCTGCTTTTTCTTGGCCACAGCATTCCCCCGTGTTTAGGGGATCGGCAGCTGAGCTTAGGAGGTAAGTAGCTGAGCATAACACCAACAGAGGCAATTTCAGGGCATAAATCCAAGGTGGAAGAGTGAAACCCAGATGCACACATCTGGGCTCTTTAATTACATTAGGGATTAGAACATAAAATTGTTATACAGTTTTGCTCCCAGTGATGGCTAGGGGCACCTTTTGCTGCAAATGGACCCAATCCCATCATCCCCCTGTGGGGTTTCTACAAAGCTCTGAAACCAATCAAGGGTCCTTCCTGCAGCGCCAAAGTTTGCGAGAGGCAGCCAGCAGCCATCACCTCACACAGCAAGTGTTGGAACATTTCATCTGCTGCCAGTGGAAGAGGCCCTCCAGCGAGGAGGTCTCCATTTGCCAGGCTCTTACACTGCTCTTGTGCACAGAAGTGCATGCAGGGAGGGAGGCAGGGAGAAAGCCACCTCAAGGCATCCCAGCATCTGGAGAGCAGCTGTTGGCCTGTGTACTACGCCCTGTGCTCTACAAGACTAGTGGGAATGCAGATAGGCAGGGATAAGGTCAGGAAACGAAGAGAGGATAGGGATTTGCAGAAATCCTGGCTCTATGCCCACAGATCTGTTCTCCCTTCCATGGTTCTTCCAGGACTCTCTCAGCACTGGCAGCATGAGCAGGTTACTGCCCCTGGAGGCCCCGGATTCTGCACTGTAATTGCTACCCTGGGAATCAAAATAAGAGAGGGGATAATACATGCTACTACTGTAAGCACTATTAACTAATTTTCATTTTTAGTAAGAATTTGGTTTGCGTAGGAGGAGAGCAGCACGGCACAAAGAGAGACTGCTCTAAATCCCCCCATCTGTGGCTTGATCATTCTTCCCTTTCCCACATGGTTACAGCATTTTTGCAGAGTGGAAGTCGTAGCTATGAGGACTGAAAGAGCTTAAAGCACAGCTGCTTTTCACATCCATTCAGCTCTCCTCAGCCCTCTAGCTCTTTCCACAGCCTGGTCATGTCTGTGAGGCTTAAAAGCAGCACAGTGCCTCATAAAAACAAAAATTGGCCATAATTTCATACAAGTTCACAGCTGAAGCTCTTTGTTAGAGAGAGTAATGTTCTATAATAAATTACTCATTTTAAATTATATTAAGCCTATAGGTTCATTGCATACCTGCTGCAGCAACAGTCAGTGAAGCCATAAAAGCCTGGAGCAAACCAGTAAGCCTTGAACTGGGATTCTCCTGGAGATATGTACCAGAGGGACACCAGTAGGAACAAGTCATCAAAGGCTTTCTTCTACATGTTTGCCAGCAACCATCTGGAGAGAGGCTCCAGGCCCTACCACCATACCCTCCACGGGACAAGTAATCTCAGAACATAACTCTTCACTGGGTGGCAGAGGAATAAACATGTAAGAAAATCAAGAAAACCTTGTGGGCATTCTCCCTCTGTCAGCGATCAGTGCTGCAAAGTAGAAAATGTATTTGGGCTCAACAGAAGAAACTGGTAGCCCAGGGTTTCTGAAATGTTCCACCTCTCCAAACAACAGCTCAAAACAGTGACTGGGTCTAGCTTACCAATACCTCTACAACTGATATTAGAAAAGACTAAATAACTATTCCTCCTCCCTCTCTTTGTAAGGAAATAAATCACTGATAGAAAAATCCAACTATCATGTTAAAAAACAAACAAACAAACAAACAAAAACAAAGAAAAAAGAAAATAAAAAGCACAAAACTGGCTGAAAATTGAGAGACTGAGGTGACGTGTGAAACACTCACTAACCAGAGCACATTTTTCAACACTCGTGCTGCTGCTTATTTACTGCTCTGGCAGCAGACCGGACACCTTCTGAAATTACCAGCAGAACAATTTTTCACCTTCCTGGTCCAGGTATTTGTTTTATTTGTCTACAAATAGACAACTCTATTTGTAGCTGAAAATTGCTTCAACTACTCTAAGGTCCTTGGGAACTGAGCTCGGCATTAATGCTTGCTTCTCCTCCACAAAAATCCCTCCCCCATTGTCAAGAGAACACAGGTAGCACTGGACCTCCATGGGCCAGGAAGGATTCAACAAGGTAAGGATGGTGTCTCAAGGCATGAGCTGTCCTTAAGCACTTCACCCCAGGCATTCCATTCTATACAGAACTGAACCCTTAATGAAGGAGAGCATAAAATCTTGCCAAAAAGTCAGATTTCAATTTATGTATTCACTGGCCTGGGAAACATTTGCTGTAATCTCTCCCCTGACAACTTTCATTTTAAAATTTTTCTTTCATTTACTAATCTGTTCTTTGGGAGTTATTAGCTTTTTAATAAACAAGATTAAATACAGAAGGAACTTGTGCTCACTTTCCAAGTTATTCTGGTTTTTTTAGAGGATCTGCAACCAGTGTGGGGTATATGTAACCTCTTACTATTTTTCCCTCTGGAAAAAATAAACAATTATATGAGAGGGAAATCTTTTACTTATGTTCTTCCTTTCTGTTGTTCAAATGCTGTTATGGAGCTGTTTCTGTAAGCATTACATGAAACTAGCTAAGGACAAAATAATCTGAACAAAAAAAGTTATTCTCAGCATTTCCATTTGCAGTTGTTGAAATGCCTTTGCTTCCTCTGCAATTGATGACAATACAACAATAAATGTGAAGAAGTGACAACTATTTGTTTCTGAGCAAACAGCTGGATCATGCTCCTAATTTCAGCAGAGTATTTCAGCCTTCTGGAAATGGGTCAATCGAGTGTTACTAAGCATCTGAAATTCAGAGTAAAAATAATGACTATTAGAAAACGTACTTTATGTGTACAGCTGCTGAGTGGCGGATGAAAATCCTCTTCTTCCACATATTTCCTTTTAAAGTATGTGATCTTGGATGTCGTTACAGGATTTGAAATTCCTCTGTAATGCGATCCTGTGGGCAATAAATCAGATATGACAAATGACACGCGGTTTGCCAGAGGTTCTCCAAACAAAATACCTTTTCATTTCCCTTCGCGCTACAGGAGAACGCCGCCGCATATTTTCGCATCTCTTCGCGGCGATCAGAAATAAACCCTCTCCTGCCTGACTAGCGCACGACCCGGGGAGCCGGGGCCGCAGCAGGGCGCTCGCCTGCCCGACAACTTCCCCCCTCGGCCGCTCCGCC
>VWZN01009488.1:458715-476793 GCA_013396955.1 Regulus satrapa
GAGAGAGAGAGAGAGCGCCCAGCAGTCCGGAATCGCGTTCCTTTCTTCTTACTTCCCTCCCAAACGGCACAGACAGCAGAGACTTAGGTAGTTGTTTCCACTAGCCCCGATCGGACTGAACTGGATCTGCCTCCAGTCAAAACACTGCGAGACTAAGACAGAAAATTGGCTCCGGTTTCACGCCGTGAGTTGCGGGCCCACCGGAGCCAAGCACAACATCGGCGGAGCGGGCGGAATATTAAGCAGGAGCAGGGACTCCGGGTCCAGCGCCGGGCTGCGAGCTGCCTCCTGCCGCGCCAGCGGGCGGGAGGGGAGGGGAGCAGGGGGGGAAGGCGGCAAACTTTCTGCGAGGGGCGAGGGATGAGTTCATAGTCACCTACTTCTTGGCAGAGGAGCGCGGAACAATGCGCCCAGACACGGCCCGGCCCCTCCCTCCTCCTCTCTCTAAGAAAGCGGGATGTAGTTTCCCCTCGGCGCAGCCCTCCCGGAGGAAGACGACGGCCCGAGCAGGCGGCGGGAAGGAGGGGCTGCAGGTGGGCAGGTGGAATTTCAGCAATTGTTTGTGTTAGCAGCTGAGCGCTCTTGAACAAGAGGAAAAAATAAACCGTAGCAGAAGAGGGAGGAAAAATAAATCGTTCACATCTGCCAGTTGTTTTCTTAAATCCTAGCACAAGGCTGCTACTTTATTAAAGAAAGGCTTCCAGCATGCGCTGTTTGCATCTTGGATGCCTGCGTGCATGGATCTGCCCTGCCTCCTCACCGGGGCAAAACCAGGAGCTGGAGGCGCAGGTGGCCGAGGTCCCCAAGCAGTTTGCCTCGGTAAAGGCCACCAGCCTCACTGCAGTCGAACTGACAGGTGCCTAAACCCCTTCCTTGGAGCCTGGATTTACTGCTAATGCACTGCATATAGCCCTCAGTCATTTTTCTTGCCATCTTGCTTTTCTTGGAACCAAGAAACAGCACAGGGAATGGCAAGCCACTGGATTGGCCAGTTGAAAGTCATCCCTGACATGGACAATATTTATTGCCCACACCTCTTCTTACCAGCTGAGTAGCAACACGTGGAAGGAGTGGTCAAAACAAGTGAGTCAGTCTGCTGACCTAACAGCAGGGCCAAGAAGTGACCCAGGAACCAGCTAAAAAGTCATCTATTTTGGGTCTGAAAAGATTATAACATCATTAGAAAGCAGAAATGGACTCTTCTCGTTAAGCCAGATGGAGGAATCATTCACAGGGGTGCATCATTCTTCTCACATTGGCAAGATGTCAAGACTCAGTGTTTGTCCTGAAAGAATAAAGGTTGGAAGAAACTCACTGCTGCTTCTGGAAGTCAGGATTCCTTTGCTCACAATGAATTCAGTATCTCTTTTGAATTTATTTTTTTTTAAATGAGAATCATTTGCATCTTTTTCTTACCATATTTAATCACAAATAGGTCTTTCCAAGCTCAAGCAGAAACATGCAGGAAGGAAGGAAGCGTTGGGATGCCTTCTGCAGAGTGCTGCTAATTTATCTTGAAAAACTGAGTTCTCTGGACAGCCACTGAAGTAAATGAACTGCTTCTGCTATTTACAGCATGCAAAATTAATAGAGGCAGACCAGTTCCCTTCCACAAACAGCTACTGTCCGTGCACATTCTCCATGTTTCCAAACTGTACAAAAACAAGGCATAAATAATACCGCTTCTCTGGGAGGAAAAAACCCAATCACCAGAAAACCAAAGCCCTGAACCGAGCTTGTAGGTCTCAGCATGTGTTGCAAAGATTTAGGGGTGGCTCTCAGCTACAAAATAAGCCGTTTTGCAGCAGAGGAATTGCTTCAGCATACAGAAGCAGAGAACCAGGCTTTTAAAAGGGCTCGTGACTCTGGGTGTGCTATTTGTTCCCCTTGGATGTTCAGCAGCAGTGATTTCCAGCTGCTGCAAATGAGTAGGAAGAGAGCTGCAAGCACCCAGTGCATGGGAGATGCCAGCCTCCTTGAAGGTAGAGCTGGACCAGCAGAACTGTAAGTCAGTGTTTACTGAGGAAGCACTACCAGACCCAGCTCGGCAAACAGGATCTCTGGCATTACTCCCGAAGAGCCAGACTACTGTTTTTCCCCATTAAGGGTGGCAAAATCCATTCCTGAGTATCTTGCCAAAAGTCACACAGCAAATCAGTGTCAGCACCAGAAATAGAACCAGATCTCATCGTCCTCCAGCCATAAGCCCAACCCGTTAATATTACATTATCTTATGCAATGGAGGGATTTCATCCAAAATCCCGTTGGTTTCAATGAGACTTTGCAGAATAGCACACACATTGTTGCATTTCCATTAGCGCCTCTGGAAATAAAGGATGAACGATGTACATTTGAGCATACAATACATTTACTATACAAAACTACAGCAAAAGGTTGACACTTAGGGCTGGATTCAATTTTGAAAAAACCATTTGGGAGCCTTGTGTGGGCTTCAGTGACATGGAAGCCAGGCACAGTCTTTTATTGAACCCAGCCCTCCATCCTTAGGCTACCACAATTTTTCCGTTTTGTCAGCCAAATGCATTTGGTGTGAGGACACCCTGAGGCATCTACAGCAGCCTGAAGGTTAAAATGTCAAACTTTTTCCGTGTTCAGTTTCACACAGTAAGACTACTATATATTGCCACGCTACTCCATTTGCTGGGGTTTTCACTCCCTATTCCTCCAGAGCCATTATGATGTTAATGAGAGAACTGTAATGATGCCATTCACATTACAAAAAGCCTGATGCGATGTCAGAGAAAGGGGCTTTTTATACAGTTCCAGAATGCCTCTAAAAATCTTAGAACTTAAAAACCTCGTAAATATAAAATGCCCATGACTATATAGCTGGAAGTCTCACTGAGACCAATAAAAACAAGGGAATAGGCTTAAGATGGCTATTCCCTGTTTAGCCCTGTTTTTGTACCCAGGTACTGCAGCAGGTTCATTCTTTATCACATAGTGCAGAGCGTTTCCATTGCAAAACAACATGGCTTGAGGAGAGAACAGCGTTTCTTAGCTGTGCTATACTATTGTTAACATCTGGACTGCAGTGCTTAGAAAACAATATTGCCATCGTTTTGGTAGCTGTTACCTTCCTGGCATTTCAAAAAATTTACAATGCAGAAGCAACAAGGAATCCCACTGCACACAGGCTGTGCAGACCCACAGTCTAAGGAAGCAATGACAGCCGGTGAGAGGAAGGGGAAAGGCACAAACACATAGCCAGACTGATGTACCTCCCTTAAAAACAAAAATCCGACTGTATGACCTGTGAACTAGTCCAGGCTGACCTCATTGTAAACTGTCTGCTCTTTATGGTTGATGCAAAAAAGTTTGGTGTCAGCCAACTTAACTGAGGGAGGCAGGGCATCCTCTGGACAAAAGCGTCATGGAAAAGGGCATAAAGGCTCCCCTGGGAACAGCAGGATGCCAGCATCACTGGCAAAGAGAGCAGAGCCATGCTGTAGCAGGTGGCTCTGTGGAGTGGTGGAGTGATGACAGCTATGGCAGAACTGTGACAACCTCACATGGGAAAACAAAAGACTAGATGGAGGCAAAAAAAGAACAAGAGGCAGGAGGTGGCTTGGCTCTGACCACAGCAGCAGACAGGGAAGAGGATGTTGGGAGCTTGTGTTTAAATAGATCAAACTGGCAGATATGTCACAGGTTCAAGGAGAAGGAAGTTACAAACAGAGATGGGAGATATCGAGAGCCTTGATTAAAATGTTTATTGTTTGGATAGCTATGTGTGGAGTTGTAGTAATGTTATGAATGAAGCAGTGGAAACGCAGGGGAGACCTAATCGTAGCACACTGGGGCAGCCCAGTCACAGGAAATTAAAGCAAAGGATCAAAGACAATCCCTGCACTCAGGGGATTGTCAAGCTGAGCAGCAAGGCTGCAAGAAGTGGAAAAGCATCTAGAATTGGCCATGATGGATATAAACTGAAAACTGGACTTCAATTTAAAGTCCAGCCCATGGTTGGGAGGAGTCAGGGAGACTTCTTCCTTCTCTTACTGATATGAAATGGCTGAAGAGAACTGCATCATGCCGGAGCAGAACAGTTCCTGGTCCATGGTAAGGGAGAGTCATCAAGGCAGAGTGATCAGAGAGTCAGGAGGGGGAAGAGGGGAATGAGGACAGGTGCAGCGAGGTGGTCTGCGCCCGAGGCACTGATGATTTCCTTTCTTCAGCTGTACCTCTACCAGAAATTTATGTAATACCATCTAACAGAAGCAGGATCCAAGGCTGAAATGAAAGGATTAAGGCTGGCTGAAATAACTAGACTGGTAGAACAACAGGTCTGTGTACCAACAGGGTCAATTCAGCTTTTCATCCTTCGGAGGTATAGATAAACTACAGACCTGCCTGTATTTCTTTGCCCTTACATCAGGGAATTTCAAGGGATCAACTGTTTTTTTCTTGAGCTTTTTTTTTTTTTTTTCCCCTCCTTTTTCTAGAGCTGGATTTACTGTTTGGTGTAAAACAAATTAACTTGAAATCAGAAATTGATTTTAGTGTCAAGATACTGCCCTTTCATGGAAGTTTTTCAAAGGTATCTTCACTTAACTTCTACCCTAATTTAGATTATACAACTCCAGATGCTTAAGTGTCTCTTTATCCAGACAGCGTTCAAAGCAAATATTTCTCTTTTCTAATTCATGTTAATTTTTTTTCATTACATACTTTTCAGTTGAATTGTTCCCAGAAAAACTTTATGGAGTTACTCTGGACCAATATGTCTGAGTCCTCTGGGTTTCAGTGAACAAAAAAAGATTTAAAAGAAAATGTCCCTTTGGATTGTTAACACTTGTGCTTTCTCCTGCTTTTGGTTCCTGTGAGGTGGAACAAGAGAAAGTTTCTATTTTGACAGAAAATACGTTTCCTCTCTTCTTTCTTTGTAGGTATATGTCACCTATCAGAACTCTTGGTAGCCAATATGCAATGAACTCTTAAATGCTGGTTCTAACAGTTAAAGTTTTCCCCAGAATTTATGCAAATACATGAAAATGCAAGCAAAATTGCAATTTATTTTGCCACAGGCCTCTGGCAGATATGAGAAAAGGTGCCATCCCATTTACTGCAGCCATCTCCCTGAGGCTGCTTTGCCTGCCTGGTCTGGGAGAACAATAAAGCCCCATGGTATTAATTTTAGTAAGCATAAATATTTTTTTCCAGTGTTCTTAGCCAAAATGTCTCATATGCTCTCTGCCTCCACCCCACTGGTGGCTGCATGGCCTTGCTAAACATAAAAAACTCCGTCCAGGATCCACTTAGCTCAGTGGGGGTTTAGTTTTCAAAATGCTTCAGTATCCTGAGGGCAAAAGGTGCTCCTCTTGCTGCAAATGGTAACCGACAGCATTTCTGATTAGTTAACCTTTGTGGGGAGTTTTAGCACAGAATAGGTGCTCCCAGTGTTATTACTGGGATTGAAGTTGGAGAGAAAAGGGAGTCCCAGTAGTCAGGTGGGGCTGAGAAAAAGCAAAGCCCTGCTGTTACATAAGGAGACTTTCCAAATCACCAGGCAGTTCTCATCACTTGTTCTGGAAGACAGGTACCAATGAAAACCGCTTCCCCACTTAACTTTCACTCTGGTGCACAGCACATGCATGTCACTGGCACCGTAAATGAGATGGTTTATGGAGTTCATTATATTGTTCTTCACGGTTTTTTTTGCTGAAGAAAGTAAACAAAACAAACACTAAAGTATTTTGGAACAAAGAGCGAGTTGTCTCCCATTTTGCTGTGTGCTACTTTCCACGAAGAATGAGAGCTATTGTTATTCTTTTACAAGTTTCCTTCTAAGGGAAATAAACACCAAAGGTAGGATTCCAAGGAAATGACTCACAGATATTGGCAGCAGGCTATGAAAATTGGATCCAGTCTTCGCAAAAGCCTTTAGCAGAATACTAAACCCTCTTATTGGAAAATAAACTTTTCCCAGATGAGCTCCACATCAACTCTGCGAGTGTGTGAGTGTGAGCATATGTGTGTGTGTGTGTGTGTGTGTGTGTGTGTGTATGTTAGCACTCGGAGACAGGAACAGAACCCATTTCTCACGTCTCTCCTTCTTCCCTCTGGGGCACTGCTGCTGATGCCATTTTTAGCTGGAAGCTGGAAATCTTTAATAACTGACTGAGTCATCCTCGGGAGAGGGAGGGAAAGGAATGTGCCTCACCTTGCTGAGCAGCAGGCTGCCTGCCGGCCGTCCCCACCCAGAGACCCCCGGCAGAGAGGGCTGGGCAGATGATCTCCTACAAGCCCGTCTACAAGAACTGGCAGGAACATTTATCCTACAACTGTAAAAATGAAGGGCAGAAGACAGAAGGGATTCTTTTTTTTTCCCCCCAATCCCCTTCATTTAATTGAATTCAGCAGGGCAAGATCAGCCTCTAATAATCTGTTTTCAGTCACTGAGTTAGCCTTTCAGATGCACAGAAGGTAACCATGCACTGTGACTCATATTTTATTTCTTAATCAGGAATCCCAGGAACCAGGAATGCAGACACTGAAAAATCAGACAGCTGAGCAAAATTAGTGCGGCAGGATTACCATCTGCAAACAGAACAATCTACTTTGCATATTTATTTCTTAGCTGTTAAAATTTTTGAATCATAAATGCATACTCTGTATCACTTGTAATGCATACAGTCTAAATCACTTGCACTCGCTCATGTTGGTTTGGGGGGGTTGTTTGTTTGTTTTGTTTTTGATGATTTAAATCTGGTTAGACAAGAGCAACAGAAATTGCAAACCTTGCACAGAATTCCTTTGTTGCTTGGTTCTACTTAGACAAGCCTATTAAATGAAAGAAGCTGGTCCCCTCATTAATTTCCTTTGCAAATTTCTATTTAACTACTCCAAATCAAGATGAAACAAACAGTGATGCTGGTCCAGAGTCAGATTTTTAAAATTTTTTTTCTTTCAGAAAGTCCCTTTACAGACTGCCTGAAAGCAACTGGCAGCCAAGTACCTACTTAAGACTCTAAAGGTTGCATTAGTGGAAGTTTTGCATCTGGTTCAAGACATTGGAGGTAGTTTCTAAAGCCTGTAATTCACTAAGTGTCCAACAGAAACAGCTTCCAACAGGACTTCTAACTAAGTAAGGAACGATGTTTGTATAGACTGTCTGAGACATTTGAATTGTGCTGAACTCCAGCCATATCCAGTTATAACCAGCTGTCAGGGTTGGGAAGGAAACCAGGATGAACCAGTGTGGTGTTGCTTTCCCAAATCTGCTGGCAAGGTGGCACAGCAGGCTGGGAGGTAGGAGCTGCTGGGACCTCACCTCACTACAGTGTTAGTGGGTGAATTTTAATATTCATCATTGCAAGGCTGCTCATTTCAGTGACAGAAAGGAGGGATCAGCTGGGAAGTGGCAGCCGCTGCAGGGAAGGCAATGCAGAGGAATAAAGCCAAGCACATGATAGAAAACATTTAGAGATCCACAAGTTAAAAATCACTGCAATCACTTTGGCAACCCCCTTTCTCAGCTTTTTGTTGTGCTCAGCTTTCTCCACTTTCCAGAATCCTCCTGAAGCAGCCAGAGCAGCCACAGCCACAAGAGGCTGGCCAGGATCCAATCCTGCCCAAGCACCACTGCTTCTACCCCTCTATGTTCTGTTTTTCTCTGGACAACGGAAAATATCCCTGATCGTCTACCTGGGCTGAGGCACACCTGCAGGGAGCACCTTCCAGGAATGACTCTCACACATTTTGTAAAGATTAGGCACAATAAGTTTAGTTACAGGATAAAAATCTCCTAGCCACAACAATGTGGCACAACCCCAGTGAGGAGCTGGAAAGGAAAAAGAATGGAGAGAGCCCACCTTGCTATGGGACATAGGGGGTTGATTTAAAAGCATATTTTAAAATGTTTTCATTCCATAGTAAATACTTGCAGTGCCCATTAAACATCTTTAAAAAAGAGAAATGTATAAGTAATGAAAATATTATAAAATTATGATGCCAGTGCTGTTGAGTATCCATTTCTTATGCACAACGAATCTCATGAGGCAACCAGACAGCACACATGACCTGTAATCAGAGATGCTTTTGGCAGGGATGGATTAGTCATTCATCACTGTGCTCTGGTGACATCTCCTCAGAGAAAGGTTTTCTGGGGTAGTCTCACAAGCTACAGTGCTAAGAGAAATATGAAATTTTGATGGAGAACATCATATTTGACTGAATTTTATATATATATATATAATTTTTTTTTAGAATTTCAGCATTTGGATCAATTCTTACTTACATGACTTTGCCTTTTCATTTCTCAGTCTCCTTGCCAGTATCTCGGTTTTCAGACTTCAGCTTTTACCTATAACAGCAAGCAAAAAAGATAAATTTAATCAAAATATAACAGGGGTTTTTTATGTTTTAATTTACACTGCAGACCCAAAAATACTAAGATTTTCAAAAATCAAGCATTTAAAATTCAGTTTTGATTTTAAGTCCAATCTATTGATTTAATTGCTAAGGGAAAAGTAATCTCTAAATATTTATATCATATGGAATAATTATGCAACCACTGTTCTTGGACAGATAATATTCTGCTAAGATCTGCCTTCAATTATTTGGCTGGTGCTACAGAAAGTGATTATTCCTTTTACTTGAGCAGTAGCTTAAAAAAACTTGAAGTTGTTCTGAGAATTAATTTTCAGTTAGAGAGCTGTTTTGAGGCGTGTGTCCTCATGGAGGCTGCGAATCATAGCTCTCTGATCCACACCAGTGGTTCTTCCTCCAGCACTCCCAGTTGGTTTTTGTTAACACTTCATTTTATCAGGAGTGCTTTTACTGCCGTGAGCAGCATCTGCTTGTAAGGACAGCGCAGCCCAGTGTGGATGATGCTCCCAGGGACCAGGAAGGACCAGGTGTCCTGGCAGAGTCTGCAGTGCATGCTCTGGGCAGGAAGTGCAGATCCAGATGTGTGTGGAGAAGGGGAACACAGGGGTGTGCTCCAGCTGGAGCAACCCAGCTCCCTGCAGGATATTCCCCCTGCTCTACACAGGTGAAAGGGGCGCAGGAAAACAAGTGCTGGGCCCCGCACTGAGGATGAGAATTTACTTTCCTCTGTCCCAGACCCAGGTAGTCTCCAATGTCCAGAAAGTAAGACAGTGTTATGTGTGGGAGGGACAGCATTTTCAGAGCAGGATCTGGTGCAATGGCAACTACCCAAAGCTGTTCCCGCTTGCTTGCTCCAAAACCTCCTCACAGCTCCTGTACAGCTGTGTCAACCCTCTTGTTTATCCATATGGTGTGTCCTGGACTGTGTCTATGCTCCAGGGACTGGGAGATGCCTAAGCTAAGTCCAGTGAAGTTTTCTCACTGCTATGAGTAATTGCTAGGGACAGGCTTTGGTTTAAAGAAACCTGTGCAGCAATACACATTGTTTCAATGAAATGCTCTACTCCCCAAATTTAACAAAAAACCAAACAACCAAACCAAACCAAACCAAACCAAACAAAAAAAAAAAAAAAAAAAGGAGGCAGTTGTGCATTCCTTTATATTTTCAAGGTTAGTACAGTATATTGATACTCACTCCAGTGATCATATCCACGTTCACCTATATCTGCAGCAGCAACAGCAAAAACACAATCCTTTTCAAGCATGCACTCTGGAGCAGAACAGTGAATCTTTTTCTTTTTGCTAAAACGAGAGAGATTTTTAAACTTCAGTATCAGTTCATCCATCAAACCACCAAGAAAAACTGAATAATGATCAGCTTTGGTTCAATTATTCAGTTGAATCATTTTTGTCATTGCAATGAAATTGCAGTATGAACTCTAAAACAAAATTTAGAACTCATGTTAAATCTCTCAAGTATTTTTTGGCTCCAGCTTAGCTGCTGTTTCATGATAATGTAGCAAAGATTCGTTTCCTTCCCATGTCTACTTCTTCTTGACACATTCCTGCTTACCATCCCTTCTCAGTTACACATGCTCTCTGCTTCTCACAAAAGGAGGAAAAGACTTTTCTCTCTCTGCTTCCAAGCACCAGACAGTGCCAGCCCAGCTCCCATTGAGCAGTTCCTCAAGCTCACCTTGCTCCATGAATAGTTTCACTGAGCACAGTAGGACCGCTCAGCCCGAATAAAGCTGGCACAACCTGGCCTCCAGAAGAAAGATCCAATCAGTCCAAAGACAAAAACAAGCTCACAGCAACGGTGCAGGGCACAGCTCCGAGAGGCACCAGCCCAACTTGAGGACAGCCATAAGAAGGTGCCAAGTTTCTGTTACATCCCAGGAGAAGTTTGCACAAGGTTACTGGAAGATTACACAAAACTCTAAGGGAGATTCTCCAGCAATTCTGTGCTCGGGTAACTTATTATGAGCTTGGGAAATACATCCCAGTTGTCTTTAATAGGAATGCATCTCAACTTCTGAAGGATTTATCATCTTAAAATAGAAATCCCAACAGCTAAAAATCTGGATGCTGGGAAATGTATCATTCAATTACAAAGCAAATTATATGGGTCTCCTGTCTGTGGTCCTGTTCTCAAAAAGCATCAGCAGCTTCCTACTACTTTACAGCTGTGAGAGTAATACCTCTACTTAGAGAAGCACAGAGTAAAGCAGAAGTAAAAGGTCCTCAAGAAAAATATCTCAGCAGAAATTCCAGATCTGAGGGGCACAAAAGGAGTTAAAAACCAGCTAAGCATAACCAAAAGCTGAGAAATAAGTTGGTAGAAGTTATTCTGGGAGCCAGTGTACTGTAAACTGTGTACTATGTTTGTTGTCTGAAATTATTCCAAAAGCAAAATTATTCCAAGAGAGAAGGATAAATATCCTGGAATAATCCAAACCAAAAATCAAATATAAAAGGAAGAATAGTATGTTGTTCCAAGCCCATGTCATCTTGAAGGAATTACCCACTTGCCCAGGTTTTGCTGTCTATTTGTTTCTAAGGACTGAGACTGAAGAGGAAAACATTACAGGAATGCAGGGAAACTCAGACAGGCCACTAAAACTGAGTTACTTACTCCGTTCACATACTGTGTATGTTTGAAAATAAAGTTGATTTTACATTCCAAAATCTAATCCTGTTGAGACAGAACACATCCTGTGTTTCAAGGTATGCTTGCACAAAAGAAGTATTCTCTTTTATAGAAGCCCAAAGTTAAATATACGAATTTTAATGCAGATTTTGGAATTGAGGTTCACTCTCAGGCCCACTGTACTCTGTAGCAGGGCAGTGGTATGATTCACCCAGTATCATGTGAGCCATTACATGGTGTAAATATCATGGCCTGTAATAATTCCAGAGTTCCTGGAGATACTTGGTATGTCAGGTCCTTCTCTGTCAGTGTGCTGGGAACTACACACCCACTAAGAGCTTTAAATGAAAAATAAATGCATACTTAAAGAAGGTACAAATAAACCATTTTCTCTCCTAGTTTAGCATAAATTTAGCTTTAGAAGGTGGCATTACAAAATCACTGCTGCTCCAGGGGGGTGGGGGCTGTCCTGATGCAAGGCAGCAAAATGCATCCAGCATTTCAAGTCCCATATTGAAAAATTTAAGCACCCATATGAAATTTGTCTAGCGTATTTTTTTTAATCCTTGAAGTAAATATCTTCATAGGCATTTTAAAGGCTGTTGCTTTTAAGGGGACTTCTCTGATTTAGCTGATAAAGTGTCCCACACTAAATGTGGTTTAAAATAACAAAATGCAATCCCCTCTGTACACAGTAACTTACATTTGGGCTTCAGCTGGCTGACACAATTCTTTTCACCCAGAGAGCTTCAAAGGCAAACAATTCTAGTATCTGTAAGGCATCCATTTTCACTCATGTTTAGGCTGCCAAAAACTTTTCCAGTCATGCTCCTTTTTCCAACCATTAGCTATATTTAGAAATAAAAATGTATAAGAAATCCAGAAGAACTTATGGATATGGATATACCTATCTATACAAAGCAGCAAGTCTGGAGTCCTTCTCATCCAGCCTAGCTGAAGGGTTTAATAAATTTGTTTGAAACTATTCTGCAAACCAGCATATTTTTTGAGACTAAAAAACAGGGAAGAAATCCACAACTTAGTTGAATCTAATGTAAGTCAATTCAAGTTAGTTAAGGATTTCTTTACTTGCTTAGTGGTTATTTCCCAGTACTGATGTGAGGGTTATTACAAAAATACATGGGCCAGCTACTCCTCCTACAGGTCAACACACTGAGATCTTCATTGGTGAGAAAAGGGTTCTGGAGTTTCAGAAGGTGGCTTTTTTTTTTTTTTTTTTTCAATGCCCCAGCCTGATTACAGGCACCAAATTATTTCCAGAAGAAAACCAGCATATTCTGCTGCCCCTTGCAGAAGAGAAGGAACTGTGATCTCAATTGTTTGTATTCATTAAAGGTCCTCTAATACATTTCATAACAGTAGGCTCTTTAACCCCAAGGCTTTGGCCAAATTCCAACTCAATTACTGTCTACCTGAAAATTCTCCCATTAAATTAGGATTGATGGATTTGTCTCCTCCCTTAAACTGGTGAGCAGCCATGGCTTGGACTGTGAAGAGCTTTCTAGGCTTCATCTTCAAACTGTTTGGTTTCAGGGTTAGGTTAGGAACATCAGTACCCTCATCTGACCCAGGACTATACACCAAAATTCGTACTTGTTAACGTTTCCAAAGGACATTATTAATTGATTAATTAATGTAAAAAGCACAACTCCACAGTGCATCAAGAAAACAAACCAGAAAAGATCACGTTCAATAAACTCGCTGAGAAATCCACTGGCAAATGGAGTTAGTGGGTACAAGTGAAGGCTGAAGATCTAAGTGCAAACCACCAGGACGTGTTAACATTGTTTCAGATCCACCCCTGGCATAAACAAAAACATTCCTTGTTTTGATATGAGGCAGAAATGTTTGTCATCCAGCAGTGACATGGACTCAATAAATTAACTAAATCCCTTTACAGCTTTTGTTTTCTGATGGCAGCATTTGCTGGGAATGCTTAATTTGGTTTGTCCAGAATGACAATGAACAGTTTGAAGTGCATTCTGTATTTCAGGCTCTTGACATAGTCGATCTTACGCTGCGTGTCTGCCTACTGAGAAAGCTTTCAGGGAAATATTCTGCATAATTAGAGAGGGTGGGATACACACTCAGAGAACAATTCCTTAAAATATTTCTGGCAATGAAAGGTTTGCTAAGGGCGGATCACCCCATTCCATGAAAAAGCCAAGAAGGAAGCAGAGCAGCAGGTCTGTGAGATGTGCAGTGGTTTGGGCACCAGCATCTTTACACGTTGTCTGGAAACACCTGCTCCTGATTTACTTTCAGTAATTGCTCTTTCTCAGCTTCCTAGCGGTGCTGATGCATCCCACACCCTTCCTCCCAAGAGGCTGCCCAGGGTCTAAGCACCAGCAGCAGCAATCCTTCTACTGCTCTTGTGTCAGATGGCAAGGGCAACCTATGACCTTGAAGGGGGTCCTGCTGTGGGACAAGTATTCTGGGGGTGGAAGATGAGGAAAAAGAAAAAGAGGCAGTGTTGTTGTTGTAGGTTTAGGAGAACCCCCAAAATAACATCAACTGTATTAAAAGAACAGAATTTTAAAATATTACATTGCTATACATTTTCTAATTATTTTTTTTTAAAAGGAGGAATTGTTATACTAGAAATGAGTAGCGATTTCTGTCCCATCAAAATAATTCTCTGGCGTTCCAAAAGCTCTGTTTCTGCCTGCACTTATGGATTTAACGTTTTAACAACTTCTACTTATTTTTTTCAAAATAAGATGAGAAGGGTTTGGTTATATACCAACCGGCAACAGTCAGCAGTGTAAAATGCCTCCATGCTCAGAACAGCTTCCTCAGGTAGTGATTTCCATGTCATATTTAGCTGAGACAAGCACGGATTTCTGGGGAAGGACAGCTCAGCTCCAGCTATGCACTTCCACCCCCTCCCTGCGCTGGCACTCATTTAGGTTCCAATTCAGTCACATGGGGGAACTGATCTCACTGAAAACCAAAGAAGTCTTTTTGGGTTTTATCTTGATCCTTCAGTGACTCTTGCTGATAGTAAGCGTAACTGAAAGACCACACAACGAAGGTATTCAGCAAATGTATTTGGCATGTTCAAGCATAAGCAGAAAAGGATTCTTCTGGATATAATACCATGGATAATACTGCAGTTTCTATGTAGTAATGCTTTATCAAGCAATCAAAGATGTGCATCAGTTTCACTGATTAATTTACTAGTATGACAGGTCATTTACTGCCTGGATATATCAAAGACGTGGAAGAAAACAGGAATTTTAGCAATGAGAATCAGAATGGCAGCGCCGTGGGTGACAGTACTTTGTATTCGCCTGGCAAGCCCCATGTGAAGAAGTGCAGTTAAAAATCCCGATGAGGAGACACAGAATGACTCTATCAGAAGTGTCTGCTTGGCTGCACAGTGACAGATGGTGAAGGCTGAATGGTTAATGCCATTTCTCAGCCTACTGGCCTGGCTTGTGCTCCCAAGTGTTTTATATAGTCTCAGGAAACTGCAGCAGGCATGTGTGACGATTTGCCACTGAGGCTTACTAACATCTAGCTACATATTCATGACCTTTAGCCTAGCTGACTGATTTGGAGCTTTATCAAACAGCTGATTATCTGGCTTTTCCTTTTCCTGCGGGTTTTTTTTTTTTTTTTTTAATATAAATAAGAATGAATTCTGCATTCTCTATCTCCCTGATTTCCTAAGAATGCCAGACATTTTCCAGTGAAGGCATTAATTAGCAAAGGCTTGTGTGACTGACGTTTTATTCTACTGGTGCTTTAGGTCTCTGCAGATGAAATTGCTGTGGTGTCATGGGAAATGTGTACTTAACAGCAAATGGAGAACGGCTATGCTCTCCTTTGGCATGTTTAAGCCTATTCCTTTTCTGAACTGCTGAACCACTGCAACAATTATATCCTGATATCACAGGATATAACTTTAGTTTTGATTACTATTATCTCTTCTACCTGCATTCATTACACTTGTAAAGTTCAGCTGGCCTGGTATTCTGAATCTGTGTTTGCAGTTAACCTTTAATTGCAAAAGGTGGGCCACAGTGATTGGATTCTCTTAATCACAGTTCTTGAAACCAGGACTTTCTCTGTCAAGAATGGAAGATGAAGCTTTCATACTTCACACTGGTAAAATTAAAAGCAGAATATAATTTTTGCATAATGGAATGAAATAATATGAAAGGGCTACAAGAGAAAATTTTATTCTGCCTCTAAAATATACATATTAGTTCAACATGATCTTACACAATTTGACAAGAGGATTTTCATTATTAATAAGATGAAATGTAAGGCTTCTAATAAGGCGGAAAACAAACCACTGTAAACTACACTCAGAACACACAAACCTACTAGGTTTAAAACTTAATAAATCATTTATCTAAAGCCCAGCTGATTTGTTGCATGATGAGGGTTTATTTAGCTTCTGCAATTTTTCTTCCTTCTATCTTTACTATTCTTATGCCAAAACAACAGTAAGTTTGGTTTTTTATTCCCTATGCTGAAATGCAGCTACTCAATACAACTATCAGGTAACAAAATGCCTTAGCAAGAGTCTCATTCATTTGTGAGGGCTAATTTACAAGTAAAATGAAATGAATAATATGTATAATATGAACTGAACACTGAATTAGAGCTATGCTGTTGGACTGTAAAAACAAAAATACTAGAGAAAAAAATTACAAATTTCATCTGGAAAAATGCTAAATAGCCTTTGCCCACAAGGAACCTTCAGAACCAAGTAAGCAGTGACTTCCAAAGGACTTTAAATACCATCTAATGTGGAATTTCCCACATGAAGACAATTACTCAGAGAAAGCCTTTGACAGGTAAAGCAGCATCTGCCTAAAAGTGATGTTACCTGGCTCTGCCTGTCTGAAGCAATTACTGTTTCATAACAAACTAATTATCAACTATGAGTATTGCACATAATTCTGCTCAGTTACTTGTATGAAACACGGGTGACTGCAAGGTACCACACATGCAGCTGAAGCTGCGTAGTAACTCTTTTTTCAGTGATCTTTGAGTAGAAAATGGCTGTTCATAAATGGTGACCAACTACCAACCAACAGATTCCATTTCACTTATTTGGCTGTATTTTCATCGCTTCACAGATCCTCATTTTAAAGGGAATATTTTTCATATTATCACCTGTTAAAAGACTTTTATATAATCTAGAGGAAGACACTCCTGGCTTGCTATTTTTTTCTGGCAGACAAGGATACCAAAGGTCTTGCAACATCTTTGAGAAAATATGGTCACAAGTGCTCTGTTGAGTTTCTCAAACACCAAATACATAGCTGTCTGCATATGGAATGCCACGTTATTTTTAGCTGTAGAGCCTTAGGAAAATGCTAGCCTTAACAGCAGCAAGTACCATCTTATCTTATTTGAAGGAATTCTAGGATTTGCACAGAGGGAGATGGTCCAGAGAGTCAGTATCATATGGCAAAGAAATGCACCTCTCTCTCCATTTTCATCTGGTAAAGGTCACTGGGCTATGCTCCTTTCATCTGCAGAAATGGGAAGAAACAATAAAAGCTTTTTATATTAAGTGCTCCCATGCTTAGGATGGGAAAAAAAGCTTTAATTGTTCTATCAATTCTCTTTTCGTGCATGCTAGTAGGTATTAAAACATACACATATTCAGACACCTGCTAAAGCTGAGCTGCCATGAAAACCCAGAAAGCTTTTTTTTTCTAATAGGTACCACAAAAATCATCAGAGGATAGCATAGGTCATCTAAGTTATGTCACAGTAAAATTATCATTTTTACTCATGCCAAGTGTTCTTTCATCTTTAAATCAAACCTCAATTATTTCATCCTACTTATTCTTTAGAAAGCAGAAGTTGAGCATAAATGTGTTAGATGAGATCTTTTCTGAGAAATGCATGTGGGACAAAGAAGCAAAGAACCACAGATGACCCCAGAAGGAAACTGTGTAAAATTAAACAGAACGCTCACCTGAGTGTGTCTTTATTTGCCAGTATACACATCATATTTGTTAGAACATTGTCACACTGGTTAATTAAAAGTTCTCTAAGCAAAAGGTTTATGACATCAACAAAGACTGTGGGGAACAGAAAGGGAACTGGGGAAACTTAGGAAATTTGTAAACAGAGCCAAAATGTGTGTAAGGGGTAGGATTACCTTGCCAAAAATTTAAAAAAAAAAAAAAGACTTTTTCTTTAATGCAGACAGCAGTTCCAATGGTCCAAGTGTTAGTATCTTCTCAACAGTGAAGTCTGGTTTTGTTTACAAGGTAATGAATTCCAAAGGAAAGTGACAACAACAGGTTTTAAAAGTGATTTTTCCTTTTTTTTTTTCCAAATACTTTCCAGCAATTAAATTCACATGCAAAAAGCAGATTTCATATACAGAAAATACTTTGAAATATCCAAAGTCCTCAAACTGACAAAAATACATTTCACAGAGATAGAGTAAACAAAATACAAATCCACAGCTGCAAAGTTTCAGATATGCAAAATGATTATTTAAATGTTGTGACAGATCTAAGGTTTGAAAATATACTATAGCATGTTTCAATCAAACGAACATGGGACTGAAGTTACCTGTGCTGTACAGGTAAAATATAAGTAAAAACAGCTGGTGGCATTCTGGCTCTCCCCAGAAGAGGAATGGGATGTGTATGCTGAAAGTCCAGGGTTTTTTACAGAAAGAGAAACTGGCAACATTAAACTGATCTTGCACACTGGAAACCCTCAAGATTAATATACAGTAGCACAAAAATGATAAAAGTCTTTTTTTGCTAGGTAATAAGAAAGAAAACAAAACAACAAGTATCTGACAACACACAACTGGAGATACTGTAGATACAATGTGACAATTATAAGTCCCTCTGGGGATTCGGAGTCTGACACACCATGTGCAGATCTGCACATTCATCGCCAGAGCTCCTGCTTTCACGTGATGTGGATTGAAATGCCGTGAAACGTATGTCTTCATTTGGATTATAATGACAGCTTCAAACAAAGTTCTCAGGCTTTAATAAGCTGCATGAACAGCTGCAAACAGTCATTTTCTCTAATTATGTTACTGCCAAAATGCAAAA
>VWZN01009488.1:476839-495921 GCA_013396955.1 Regulus satrapa
AAAAAAAAAAAAAGAATTTTTGTAGGGGAATTTTAATTACTGCTTATTCCACTTAAAAAGGGAATGAAAAAGAAAAGCAGCTCAAGTAATACTGATAATCCATGTGAATTCAGTCACAGGTATTAGTTAAGGGCACCAAGGTTCTGTACAGAAATGAAAGTGTGAAAACAAAAACAAATTCAAGAAGAGAAATGATCACTGATACTACACCTCTAAAACATTTAGCAAAAATGCCATTTTTTTCTTTTTTTTTAATTTTAGTGCATATAATTAGGAGCATGGTTGATAACACAACTGCAATGTACCCATTTTCTACAATCTTTGACTGATATATAAAAATAATTCTATGATTTCTGAGACAAACAGGACTTGCAAATATGACTCTTTCCTGATAAAACTGTGCTTCGTGTCTTAGATGTTTAAGGCTATACATGCATTAAAATTTAAGGAATTTCAGGTTGAAACAGTAGTTGAAAACTGAGTTATATTACAGGAGTTGTTCAATGAAGGGACACTGGTAGGAAACATATCTATGATGCAGCATCAGTCTGTTCCTGTGAGACCAGCATACACCAGATAATTATTGTACAACATCAGGACTTCAGACACAGGAAAGCCAAATCTGTTCTCAAAGCAGCACACTTCAGATATAGGCATAACACAGTAAACCAAGCTAATATGACAGCACTTACTGACTGACATTTTTGTTTGTGATAGGATTTCGATTAAAATTCACCAAGAAACACAACCAAGAACACTTTGCTACTGATACAACAATGCACACCCAGTCAGAAAAGAGGTATTTGGAATTCTCAGCTGGGAGTCACATTTACAGAAGCTTATTTTATATTTGTTAACAAAGATCCATCACATCATTTTTGTCTTTAAGTCATTACAAGTCCAAACATTATTTGTCTAAATAATTAGAAACAGGCTTGGTTCTTTGGTTAACACCATGTGACTTACATCAGACACAGGAATCAATTAAGAATAAACAGCCGTATGAGGAAGTTTTATTGGACAGGGGGTGGAGTGGGAAGCAAGGAAGAAAAGGGGAAAACTTCAAATTCAAAGAAATGCATTGTGTTAAACTGAACTGCCCTTTGAAGCCTCCCGGACTAGGAATAATCAATTTAAGACATCTCTTCAGTTGCAGTGACATTGCTTACACACCGTAACTTCAGTTTCTCTACATATTAAGAGTTTTATATAAAAGAAGAAAGGCACCGAGTGCATCGGTGACGTCCAGGCAGTATAAAAGTATGCAAGAAAATGCTACATACTGTATATTTCATACCTTTTAGAAATGTGGTGAATGTGTGCTATCTCTATGCAATATAATGCTTCACAAATCCAACTCCTTAAATCCCAGTGAAAGAATTAATTAAAATGTGAAAACACATTTTAGTAAGCTTGCTGGTAACAGCACAATTCAGTATTTGTATTCACTAAGACCAATTATTAGCTTATAGTCACCAGAAAAACAACTTCAAAATCACTGAAGATCAAGGGAACTATAATCTAAAACTATACTTTGGGACAGAGCCAGCAGCCTTTACTTATGACAGATGTCCCACTAAGAATGGAGAGGAGGCTCAGTTTTACCACTGTTATTCATGTTAATAGTGCCTTTCTCTGAGACATCCCCAGGAAGAGATGGTAGTGCTTATAGGAAAAGGCCCTATACAGCATGAAAGATCTGGTTAAACCAGGACCTGAGTAAAAGGCAGAAGGTTCAGGCCCTTAGTCATTATATTAGCACTTTTGATTGCGTTAACAGTGATATAGCTTGCTCATAGAGCATTTAATTTCACGTTGTTAAATCATCTTATATAAAAATAGGTAAGAAAGCTCTGTAAGAAAGTATATATACTATATAAGGAGAAATCTCTCCTTGAAAAAAGCAAATAAAGGGAAAAATTGAATAAAAGGTTTCACTAATTACACTTTGTCATGAAAATCACATTAAAAACATTTATCGTAAACGAAACAGTACTGAGCACTAATGAACCTTGTGGTTTACTGGAAAGGACAGCAAACTAGCTGTATAGTAAAAAAAGATCATTGCTCTATCTCCTTTTTTGTAAATATTCCCTAATACATTCAACTGCTTAGAAATTTTCTTAAAATGTCATAACAAGCCATTTGCAAAATTGCTCCTTGCTTGTACTATGGCCTAGAGATTACATCTCAAAGCTATGATAATGCTTCTAGTTAATTCTGCAAATTCATTCAAATTCACACTCTGGAAATGAAGCAAAAGTTAAAAAGCAATCCATTTCAGACCCTCAGCATGCAGTCAGTGTCCATGGGGTTTGCAAAACACAGGAAAATATTATACTGATACAATGGGCAAGACTCTTGTCCTCAGATACAAGAGAGAAAAGGATTACATTAATTACATCCCTGAATGTCCATGAGGTATTCCTTCAGTGGCACGGTATTACTGCTTCTGCTCTCCTGAGTAGGGCCTTTTTGCCAGCTCAACCAGTAGATGCTTCCAAGGAAATTAATTAATCCTTCTTACTATAAGACAGCTTTGCCCTTTTTCCAGGTAGAGCTGTCTCCTGATCTGCATTCCTACAGGAGCAGTACTACCCACTTTCCTGACTCCTGGCACATTCCTCTGCAAAAGGACCATGTTTCTATAGCATAAGCCTGAACAGCAAAACCAGCTTTTGGTCCAGCAACACCTGATCCAGAATGTACCAGGCCCATCCATTACTTCAGTCACACCACATATGAACTAAGCTTGCCAGCACTAATAATTGTGCCATATTCAGGTAGACACAATAAAAGCAGATACTGGTGCATAAGACTTCTGCATAGACTGCAGAAAGGAAGAAACCCTGCTTGAATTTAAGGAGGGGCAGTGATAAGTTCTTAAGGCTAAACTAATCCATGTCACTCTAGGCCAGTTGGCACTTGCCCTACTCACCCAAGGCAAACAAAAAACCATCTACCCTTGGAAAAATGCACTGGTTTAGAAGCCACACAATGTCCACAGAGACCAGCATTGCTCTGAATGCATGAACTCCACAATTCACATGTCACACTTTGTCTGAGCAGGGCCCTCCAAGGGCCACAAGGCTCCAAGAGAGGAATATGAGTGAGCATTGCCACTACTGTAAGAAGCCATCTCTTATTTTAATGCTCTTGCCCTCAGATGACATCTCTTCAATGGGTGTTGGTGATTCACTGACAAGGAAATGCTCCTGTGACTTCTCCCTCAAGAACTACCATCAGAACAAAGTAGTCTGAAATCCAGCTGTGATGTACTACAAAATCTAGCAGTTGAGTTAGAGACCAAAAAAACCAGAACATCCTTGATGGCTCCTTCTAACAATAAACATTGCTGAATGTTCCAGTTAAAATGATCAAGATCTTTAGGGACTGCTTTAAGATTTTTAATAATAAGTTTCAAAAAATTTCAAAAGCTGAGAAAAAGAGGAAACAAACAAAAAAAAAAGAGATAATGATTAAATAACAGTTTGTGACCATATCTGGATGTTTGGGTTTTTGCCTCGATTCATAATAGAATTCATATTTGACTGTGTTGCAGGTGCCAGGCTGTACCACCCCTCTAACCTACCAATCCTATTGCTCTTTCAGGGTGAGGTCTGCTCTTCTCTTGAAGCCCATGGGCTCCTCTCCCTAACATTAATGGCAGGCAGGCATGCATGCACATCAGCCACATGGGAAAATTAAAATTACGTTTAACTGTTATCGAGAATTCAGCTTCAGAATGAAGTTGGTCTGCCTTACAAACAAGGAACAAGCCAGGATTTAAAGACTGCTATCAACAGGACACCTTCTTTTTCCTCCAGAAAAGTGTCATAAGTAGAGGGCTCAAGACAACTCTGAGTTCAGTGAAAGGGCATTCTGTTGTTAGTTTCAGGCTGGAACAGCTCAGGCCAATAGGCATCCCCTCAAACCTCATTCTCTGATCCTACTCCAGACTTTTTGTTAGAACTGGGATGTGTAAGAGTGATCTGTACTCAATTCCTAAATGAAAATGTCTCCCTCACAGAAGTTTTCTTCTTCTGGTTTGCTATATTAAACCTGATGGTTTGTATTTCAGCAATCTTTGGGAGTTGGAGAGGTGACAGAAATTTTGCACCAGTACCTTAAAGTACAGACTGTCCCTGACCTCTAAAGTCTAGTGACTGCCACAGGCAGCTTTTCAGGGCCATGGGGAGTTTGCAGGAGTGAGCCATTGGGGAGAAAAGAGAATAAATCAAGAACACAAACACAAATTTTAGATGACAAAAGAATTGCTCCAAAGATGTGAAAATGGGAAGGTACTGATGCTGACACTGCATCTGCCATCAAAAGTCATTGCAAAAATTTACAGGTAAAAATATTTCCAACAGTAAATGCCATAAAATCTTGGGTTTAGTTCAAGTATTTTCTAAATTTATAACGAAGTTTAGCTCCCACAAAAGCATGTACTTTCATTCCAAGGGCTCCTCAAATTTCCAAATCTAATTATTAATGATTTTAGTGGACTTCCATTTCATTTAGAAAGTGTGTCATATTTCTCCCATAGTAGAGCTTACACCTTGCCTTGCTTCTGCCTTTGCAGTCAGACCTCATAGTGCAGCTACAGCATGGACATCTCACATCCTGAGCATGAGGCAGCAGCACGGGGGTCAAGCTTTGCACCTTTCTAGGGCTCCCCTCATTCCCTGTGCCCTCTGGCTGCATGGGAGCAGCAGGATGGCTCCGCTGCCTTCCTGCCTCCACGGATGTGGGAGACAGCAGCGTCCTGCAGGCGCTGCACAACCTCTCCTTAAGTGCAGGGGTTGCATGCTTGGCTCTCCTGCCCTTCACAACCTTTCCCATAACAGAAAGGAACTGACCAATTTCTTCACTGTTATAATACTTTAGGACAACCTATGTGAAATGTTCTAAGCACTAAAACCAAAGAGATCGTATACAGAAAGGATGCAATACTTACAAGAATAGAATCTGTAGGAACGTCACTGTTCTACAGTTGTTTAAGGCTACACTGACAGGAAACAGATTCAATTCAAGATCTGCGATTTCTACATGGTTTGCTGGCAGACAGAAAAGTAATTATTCTGATACATTTTTTCAAGTACTTACTGTACTTTTGAACAAAGGCAAACAACAAAAAGCTATGAAAAAACACAGCCAACTCCGGGGAAAATACAAGTGCCTCTAATGTGTTACTGATACTTTGTTCTTCAGCAATTCTGCTCTGTGCTCAAGACCTAACTGAATACACAAAACCACACTGTGTGTGCAAGCCCTTATGTAGGGTTTAAAAAACCCACAATAGCTGAAGGTAGATTTCAAATACAAAGGTGTAGATTTGCATAAGCAATGAAAAACAAAATTACAAACAAATCGAATAATAACAATAGGTTCTAGGAAGGAAAAAAACCAACATAACAGTACTACAATTAAATCACAAAAATCCCAAGGTGAATCCAATTATTGGTGTCACTGGCTTTGAACAGCAAATCCATATTCCACTGCATCAAAATTAAATATTCATTTCCATTCTTTATACATTCAGTTACTAGCCTTTGTACAGTATAAATCCAAGTAAACCAATCCTTCTGTGAAGCACAGACTGGTCCCAGATACTTTAGGAAGAGTCCTAGAGAGAGATTCCTTTTCCCAAATGAGCCCAACACACAGTACCATAAATCTATGTTGTGTCTAAATTAAGAATTCAGTGCCTTAGAAATCTAAATGCTGAAATGCAAAGCTGAAGCAATGCAACCTACAAACAGAAACCAAAATCATGACACCATTTAGTTTAGTTTGGTTCTGAAAGAGGTAATTGCTGCACCTCCCAAACTGACTTCTTCATTTGGTCAGTGATGGTTTACGTATGTTCTCCGATGGAATTACCTGACCCAGTTCTTGCTGTTCAATACTGTACATTATTTTAAATAGCAAAACCTGTACAAAGAGACAACCATCAAGAGACAACTTTCAGTTTCAGGAAAGAGCATCTAAATATCCACAAACAGAATAGATAAAACCACTTCCACCTCCAATGAAAAACTGCTTTACAACAGCTTTTACATCATTGCTTCTATTACATGGTAAGCTGAAAAGATTGTGAAAATCTGAGCATTTTCCTTATGCATATAAAATTAATGCTGATTTTGTATTAACTTTTACACTCAACATTACATTTGTCAAACCTGACTAACAAAAATGACCGAGAGACACAACCTGCATTGTATTACTGAAAGACCATTCCCATTTAAAGAAAGTTTTTGCATTATTTGTATTTAGTGAATAAAGCTTCTTTAAATGAAGCAGCAGTGCAATATCAGGAGGAAAAAAAAAACAAACAAATGAAAACAAAGGCCTGTAATAATGTTTAAATCTTTAAATCAACAAAACCTGAAAGCCTGTCTCTGCAAGTAAATCCCTCAAAAGACATCAAATAAACCAAGACGTGGAGTTACAAAATTCTTTAAAAAGGACTGAATGAAATTGTTAAATAGTGTGAGAATTTGAGAACATGAAATATCTTTATTAAAGCATATGCACCATCACCAGCCTCACTGTGCTTGACTGTCTGTATACCCCAACACCAGGATTGTTCAAAGGTATTATAAAGGAATTCAAGAAGAACACATCTGTCCTAATGAAAACACCTTAGACTAACACCAATTGTCTCAACAAAATCCAACACTTCACTCTTCTACCCACCAAGTGCTACTAAGTCAGTGAGGTCTCATATTAGTTAGACATCACCATCATTTATAAGAAAAAAGAAATTGCTTGCTTTCTTTACAGGAATAATCAAAAATAATTTTAAAAACCCCACAGTAATTACAGGCAAAAAATAATATTTAAATTGGGAAGATTTTTAAAAATATGTTTACTCACTAATGCATAATTTTAACTATATGAATTAGATTAGATTAGTGTGAGACAAGCCAAAGGCTTTGGGACAGATAGGAACCTCAGAAGCACTGATATTTCCCCAATTTTGGTGAAATTTGGGGAAATATTTCCCCATGAGTGTTTATCTGGTGATACTGCAGCTTTTCAGCTGCATCATTAGAAAGCTGTGTCTCCCAACCTGAATATAAGCAAAGCAGTCTTCTATTTTGTGTGCAAACATTCGTTCAATTGCTGGCAAATCACTACAAAAATAACTTACTGATGTTCTCTTCTTCAAGAAGAAAGGTAAAAACTCCTGGTCTGCTCTCTACTTCCAACAGCATATGGTGGTTGCCTAAAACAACTCACAAGAGACCTGAATGGATGTTTGTCTCAAGCAAAGCCATAGTATTTTGCATTCATTCAGAGTAGTTCAACTGCTGCCATTTCCTTCAAAGTCTTTAAACCTAACTTCAAAATACTGACATTTTAAAGAAACCTGTATCAATTTGTTTAATGAAAACATATTTTAGTAAAGTCGTGCTCTATGAACTTCCTACATTGGAATACATGAATAGAGGAAGTGCTTTCAACAGAAAGTTACATAGTTTTACAGTACAACCTGTCTAAGGAGTTTTGGAAGGGACCAAACTAATGATCTGGTCTCTTTAGATTAGGCAGAAATGCAGGCAAGAGGGGAAAACCCAATTTTTGCCATATATAGAGCTTGTTCCTGTCACAGATTGAAGAAACAGTTTAATGTCAAAGTTCACCTGATGCCCAAATGCTAGTATTTTTCAAACCAACTGCATATCAAAAAATGAAAACTTACTTTACCAAGCTCCTGGAAAGAAACTCAGTGCAAAACAATAGTATATTTCTATTTGCTATATTATTAAGTGTTCTTTCATCAGTGGTTTTTCTTTTTTTTTTTTTTTTTCTTTTGGTTTACAGACCATTAACTTTTTCTCAAAGTGCAAACTATTGACCTTTAATCTAAATGCAGGCAGGTCAGAAGCTACAGTATTAAAGCAATACAAAAGGTACACAAGGAGGAGCTTACATTAATCTGGAGAACCTTGCACAAAACGTTTCTGAATTGAAAAACACAAAACAAACCCAAACAAATACAGCATCAGGAGGGTGGGGAAGGGACCACTACCATATCTGTGTACAGCAAGGCTCCTCGACACCAAGGAAGTTCATGACACCAAGTGAAGATCCCGTTTTAAATCCCACCATTTTGCAGGTCGCACATCCTTTACGATGGAACATTGATCGCAATTTCCATGCTTTACTCCCACAGCGAATCTGCTGATTGCGACCAGGGATGATCACCTTCCCTGGAGGACAAGCTCCCTTGGAACCACGGCTGCACTCCCTACCATCCCTTACGATTCCAGCAAAGTATGCCACCTACAGACTTGCTGTCCTTTAGATTCCTTCATTTCAGTCCAGTGATTGAGCTCGTCCTCTCCTGAGCTGTTGAGACCTAGGGAAATCCAGCCTATCATCTCTTTCCTCTTCATGCTGCGCTTATTGTACACGGACAGTATGAGCGTCACATCCGAGAGCTGGAACAGCGCCACCTGGAACACGAAGGTCTCCTTGTACACAGGGTTCGGCTGCCCTCGGCGGATTGAAGTTTTGCATTTGGACATCTCCTGCCCCATCGAGTTCAGGAGCGTTAACTTAACATAGGTATCTACAAAAGAAGTCACATTGTGGGGCGTCAGACAGCTTGGGATGAAAGATTCGGAGAGCGAGGTGCTTATAGAGAACAAGGATATGGTGTATACCAGGATGGCTGAACAGAGATTAGTTTAGACACATGGAGAGATGACAAGTAAAAAAAATGTTACAAACACACTAACAAACCAACGAACTAGCTCCACTACTAATGTATGTGGGTTAAATTAAAGGTATACTTCATAACCTTCTTCCCATTGACACCTCCCCTGCCCTTGTTTAGTCTCAAAAAAACTTAAATTGCATTAACAGTTAGCAAGCTCCAACTAGCCACAACACTTGTAAAGCGTATCACCAAAATTCCAAAGAATATGTGTAAATGAAGTGGAATAAAGGCAATTAATGAAGAGGAAAAAATAAATGATGTCAATATGCAGCAATGATAACAAAACAGCCAGTATAAAATGCTTATGAATAATCTCTGCATGGATGTGGTTCTCATTTTGAGCTTTTCAGTTTTATTTATTTTGAAAACCAAAACGTGGTAAAGTGCATTCAGAGATGGCAGTTTACGCAATACAAAAAATCCCTATTATTTTCTAGATTCATGAAGGAATACATTTACTGCATGTTTAAAGAAAAGCAAGTTTTTTGCATAATTCAAGATGATTGTTCAAAAAGTAGCTTGTATGGTGCTTTTAAGCGTACACTTAAGAAGTTGATGCAAGTAATGTAGTTAGCACACATTATGTGTTAGCCTTTAAGTATAAACCCTTATTTTTAAATGTCTATTTTCATTAGACCAAAAGCACTAAATGATGCTCTGGCAGAAGGATGCAAATTTCATGAAGTTAACTAATTATAAGAAATACAAAATTGTATAAAACAATCTCGTATTTACTTTTTATTCCTGTCTTCTCATATTAATGGATAATATCAATTAAAGGTTGGAGTTTATGTTAAAACAAAACACAACGAGTATTTTCACTTTGCAGGTACACTGAAACCCCAACATCCATAATCAGAGATGATAAATGCAAATTTTACATTAGAGAGTGCCACAAAAAATAAACATATACTTTTATAAACTGGTATGGTAGGCAGCTGTGGATATTTTACTGCTGGCAGGTTTCTTTTGCATGAAAAAGACAACATCCAATTAGTTTCTACAGGAACTCACCTCGGATTATATAAACCTGTCCACCTATCAAGTGTTTTAGACAACAGAACAGTCCGTCTGACAACAGGGGGTGGAAAGCAGTAAAAGAAATAATGACCAGATGTCAATAGTTGGGTGAGAGAGGATCAAAGGTTAAAGTTCAAGAGGAAACGCTATTCACTGGAGTGGAAGAACATGAAATCTTAGTAGCACAGATCAGAAAAAGGACTGAACAAAAGGATTGCTAGATAAAATTTAATGAAATGAAAATTTTGTGCAGTTTTTTGTGAAATCTTTAACAAGAATAAAGTTGCTTACATAATGGGCTATCTTAGCACTAAATAGACACTGGATTCTAAGCCACACTTACCATAGCAAGAATCATGCAAATGATTAAGTTATAGTAGATTGGGAAAAATCACTTTATCCTTATCAAACCTTATGCTTTTTCATGCAAACTCCAGCATATTTAGAAAAACTGCACATTAAAGTAATTAAACTTCCTCTATTAAAAGCAGTAAAATGAAAAATTATTGAACTGAAAACCAAGCTGGTTTTGCCCTTAGCTTTTCTAGTTACTGATATTTGATTGTAATACTTCAGTTCTTGAGCAGTGATGAACTTGCTATTAAAAGCAGTAAAATGAAAAATTATTGAACTGAAAACCAAGCTGGTTTTGCCCTTAGCTTTTCTAGTTACTGATATTTGATTGTAATACTTCAGTTCTTGAGCAGTGATGAACTTGGGTGAAAGAATGATTCTGATGTAATCTCTAAAAAGACCTGAGGGACACTTATATCTGAAATTTAGCAATGGGTCTCTATTAGGGAAGTAAAAATCGTGCTTATTAAAATCCACATATTTATGGATTTAATGTGTGTGTGCATGCATACACACACACACATGCATTTAATATGCAAAAGCTCATACCCTGTCTCAACTAAACCTTAAGGAAAACTGAGAAACATCTTTTTCTCAAACAAAATACTGTCACACAGAGAAACAAAGCCACATCCACTGTTACTGCCAGCAGGATTTGGCCTATTTGCCTGTACTCAATTGCTAAATGAGTTACTATGTAACATAAATATGCAGTAGAGGATCATGTACTAGCAAGAAGTAGAAATTTAGTATTCAGTTCATATTTGCTGCAGAAGCACTTCACAAAAATGTTTAAGTTCCCAAGCACTGGGCTACAGAAATGTGGGAAAGAGTAATTGCTTCCATCACTTTCACAGTTCCTCAATACATGAGTGAAAACTGAACTGCTCATATACTTCTCTGGATTTTGGACCACTGATAGTCCAAACAACAAATGTGACCGTGACATTTTTTCATCATCATCTTCCTCATCCTCGCTACAGCCCTTAGTCTTCATTTTGTGGAAATGATGGCACAGACTGAGGGTGGTCAGATGTCCACGACACATTCAACAGGGAGTTAGGATATGGCAGTGGCAGGGACCTTGGAGTTTAAAAGGTGCCAACCACTGCTGGGGATAAGAAAGGGGGATGGCCCAAAACAGCCCAAGAGGGAAATCTGGATTCAATGATATGCTGTGCATGGTTTTACCAGACCCAGAAAGGTCATTAATTTCCAGCTTTCTAGAAACACCAGAACTCCAAACCCACATTTGCCTAAACAGAACAGGACTATTGTTATTACGGATATCAAATCCTCCCCTACACTTCACAGGGACAAAAGGTAGCAAAGGAAGCTCTTCCCTCCAAAAAGGTTGACAGAACATGGTTTTACAGGGCTATGGGCCATGCTCTATGCTCCTTTCTTACAATCTGAAACAGATTTTTGACCCCAGTGACACACACAGCTGTTAACTACACAGCATGGGCCCACTGAGCACATTTTGGGAATTAATACACTAGGGAATAAGCATCTCTGTTTTCAAAGCAAGTACTGAACCCCTCCTAACTTGCATATTCTAAATATGAAATAAAAACCAGCCATCTCTGATTCCAGAAAGATAAGCATCTGGTTTTAAGGAACACATGGTCTCTTCTATCCCTTTCATTTCTTCCCACACCTCAGTGTCCTTGCACCTCTTTGGCTTTCCCCATCTCTTTCGATACTTTTCTATACTACTCTTTCTATACTGTCTCCAAACGGATGACTCTGGGGCAGTGACCCAATTATATAAAACATATCTATCACCTTCCTTCTCTGGCCACGTTAAAGAAGTCTGGCTCCATCAGTGTGAAAAGCATAGAGAGAGCAAAGCAGAGTAAGGTGAGCCAATTATTAACAGAATAAACATGGGTCAAGAAAATGAGAAAGAGGAGAGAGCATCAGTATCAAGTCTGGCTTACTTCCTAAACTCTGAAGATGAAGTGAGATGTGCAAACCCCTTACAAAATGTTGGCAGCCTAATGCATAATCCAGTAGCAGATGATCTGCTAGTGCCATACTAATCTGGGGCTTAACAAACAGAAAGAGCAACTAAAACCTGAGCCTCCAGACAAAATAAAAAAGAAACAGGTAGGGTTTTTTTATTTTTATTCTTCAACACTTGCGTAAATCAGATACACCATCTTTAAAAACAATGAAAAAAAATCTTTTTAAGAAGTTTGTTACTGAACTTTCTCAAGCTACGTCAAAGAGCTAGAGACAGTAATAACATTCTCTTCCTGTGACATTCCATCTGGCTCCACTTAAGAAGTATATAAAGTTCACACATATTTTAGACATGTATTTTTGAACAAAAGCTTGAAAACACAATTCAAGTCCTTTCGAGTGGTGAACATTCCTCCTGTACAGTAAATATGCCAAAGGTCTCAAGTGGTTACTCCTAGTCTTTACTGACATTCCCAAATTATATATATTACCACATATATACAGGCACATAAGCAACTAAAGACTGTAGTATCAACTCCTCTAGGAACAGAAATAACTGTTCAGAATGTTTATATTAATATTAACTGGCATGTACTTTCTCTTTAAACGCTGACTTTTTTATTCTTGGCCTGTGATGTGAGACATTAGTAATTTAGCAATTAATCATTACGATAAAGGTAATTTATTAGTCAGTCATCATGAAAAATTAAAACAGGCTTGTCAACTTACAATTAATATTTTGAATTTTAGATTTTTGCTATTTCCCAACTGACTAGAAATATAAAACATGAAACAGATTAGTTGATGATTTCTCTGTTTCATTTTGATTGGGTAAGACTAAGTGATAGGATTGAAGTCCTTGCTACCAAGAGCCCCACCAGTACAGAAGCATTAGGATGAAAAAAGATTTTCACTCACTGGGTGGTCTATTTGCTGCCAAGTTTTTGAAGTGGCTGCCTTTTATGACTTCTGCTGATAATCTTCCAGTCGTAGCATTGTAAAGGAGGCCAATGAGGATTTCTGGAGCTGAGCCATGTACCAGAGACTGACAAGAGGAGGTACTTTCACTGCAGGACACTTCTGACATGCTCATTTGAGAGTCACAACCCTATAAAACAGATAAAAATTCTGTGTGTCTTATGAAGCCATGTGACCAGGAAGTCAATTTTTAGAATAATGCATAGAAAATTCTGAAAGCAACTTAGTGACAATAACAAGTTCCATTCAATCACCCAATAAGAAATGTTCCTAATATATATTTAATAATATAAGTATAATAATATTAATTCTTAATATATACTTAATTTGCACATGTTAGAGGTAACAATAAAGTGGTCTGATATTAAAATAATTCTTAGGTGCTTCCATTGCTTCGTGATTAAGGTGAAATAACAGCAGAAGATGAAGAGCAGCCTTTAGCATCCCTATTTCTTTTCAGTTTCTAAAGTAAGACCTGTAACACAATACGTCAGCATCCTGGAAAACATTAAATATTGGATCTTTTACTTTCCAAAAAATGGAAAACACCAGTGGAACCTTGAAGATAATAAAATGCAGGAAATTCTTCTTTATCCTTTGTAAAGGTTATTCTCTAGACTGAGAATTTATGAGCAGCAAAATAACAGAACACACGCAATTAGAAAAACACATTCTGTCTAGCATAAATTAAGAGCATAAATTAGCTTACAAGGAATTTAATTGACCCAGGGATATAGAACTGCAAAAGTCCCTTTGTCTTGGGTGGGAAAGGAAGAATGCCATCCAAAGCTCAGGAAGCAGTGCTTTGATTTCCACCCTGAAAGCTTCCAAAAAATGTCGATCTTACATGCATGCTCACTACATGACATCTTTAATGGGAGTTACTAGCAAATTTTTATCATTCTAATTCCTCATTATTTGCCTTAAAGAAAAAAAAACACACTTTCTTTACGCTGCCATGCTAATCATACCATAGTTGTTTCCGTTTTCATTTGCACTGGCACCTAAGAGTGGTACCACAGAAAACAAAAACTGGATGCCAAGTAGCAATGAAATGACAATGTACTTGTAAGCTGAATTTTGAATCATCAGCACTTTATGATTCTCTCAGAAAAATATGTAAATTGTGTCCACAGATTTTTCAAATATGGCTTGACTCATTTGGGAACCTGACATCACCTTTTCAAGGAGTCATGATGATAGTGTGAAGCTGATTCTTCCTGATTCCAAATGCCTCTATAATTTCCAGCAACAGCTGACATGGACATAAGATCAGACCTAAAACCTAAATAGCATAAATCCTTAGCAAGACAAATGTTAACTTTATAAGTAACTTCAGCTGACATATAAAGCCCATGTGCATTATAGAATCTCAATTTATAGAAGACATGATACCTACAATAATATCCCTCTTATTGACATTTTAACTGGTTCTTTTCAACAGAACATTTCCCAAAAGTCTAGCAGAAGTTTCAAGCAGCAATCCAGTTTCTCATTAATAAACATTCACTGTTGTTAGCAAATGTATTCTTATTACTGAAGAAGGACCTCAACAAATTTCTCTGACTTCCCACTCCCAAGCTGCAAATTCAGAATTTTAAATCTTTGGTTATTTCTCCAAAAGCTCTTTATTAAATGCCAAGAATAAATTTCAAACTGCTTGCAAATTGTTTATAGCTGAAAATTAATTACAAGTACATATTCATTCTCTGATTCTTGTCATTCATAGAACAGGAAAATTTTGATTCCTAATTTCAACAGAAGGAACAAAATGGAAAGTTTAAAAGAAAGATTACTTGATTCAGCAGTCACAGTATACACTGCACACTTGAAAGCCTCAGCCTGTCACAACTGCAGCTATTACTTGAGCTTTCTGGTCTTTTAAAATTGTAACATATTATCCTGATGGTGCTCATTCACCTTACTGCTTCCTTGAGCCAGAAATTTTAGCACCATCCACCTGACACTGTTCAAAGCTTAGGTCTCAAATTTGATTGAGATTATGCTGCAAGCCCACAAAAAAAAAACCCAAAAAACAACAACAAGAAACCCCAAACAAAACAAAACAAAAAAACCAAAACAAAACAAACAAAAAAAAACAAAACAAAAAAAAACAAACAAAAAAAACCAAAACAAAACAAAAAAAAACCGCAAAAACACAAAGCAGGTAGCTGAGTAACATCATCCCCAAATCCTCAAAGGGCTTTGACAGCCTGAGTGAAGGTGACGATAGGGCTTTTCCTAATTGAGATTTATTTGTACATTTTACTTGATGTCCTAAGAGGAACTCATAAATCAATTTATGACAGAGTCAAACCCATTGTAATGGGTATCAGAGTAAGGTTTGGCCTGTTAGAAGTAGTGAACAGTAAATGAGTGACTTGAGTGTAAATGACTCCTGAAGTATCAGGAAAGAGAAGACAAGTAGCTTCTGTGTGGTGCAAGAGAGAAGGAGGAAAAACAACCAAAAAATTCAATGTGTGGTACTACAAAGTTACATAAGCATGGGCTAGAAATACCATTCCTTTACAGCAGAATCCTGAATAGACAGGAAAAGAACAAAACTGCCTTTGCCAAGGCCAGGCAAAAGGATCTCACCAGGGTTGAGCAGAACAAGGTGATGCTTCAGAACTCTAAGTGGATGGAAATGCAACTAATGGCTGTAACTTTGAAGTGTTGCACAGAAAGAACAGGTAGATGTCAGCCAGATGAAAATCTGGAGAGAGAATCTAACTTCAATATTCTGCTGCAATCTTTTCTAAACCAAAATATTTTTGCAGGTTTGAGAAAAACATGTGTTCAGTCCTTATCTTACAATAAACTTATGGATCTCCTTTCTACAAAACTGTGGGGACACAGACAAGACATTAAAATAAAGCTATCAAATTCACTGAATGAAAAAACTTAAATAGTACTTTGTTTTTCCTTTCTCTCTAAAAGAACTTCAACTTCAATTCATTTTGTTTAATGCTGATCCAAATTTATTTTAAAAAATACTCTGCTTTTTAGTTATGAACTGGAAAATCCTAATATAAGAGAAAGTGAAATGTTAAGGAGAATGAAGCAGATCAGAAGATAGAATTATGTTCTTGGGTAAAAAAAGATTAAACAACATAAACCAAAGTACATTTTCTGTGGCTATAAATAAGGGAGAAAACAGGATTTGGGGACAAGTATGTAAAAGGCCCAAGGAAAAGGTGAGGGTGAGGTTGCATTTTGTCAGTTTTCTTTTGAATAAAAGGAGAAAAATCTTAGGAGGAAGAGAAGAAAGCAGAATCAGGGATATTAAGAGACAGCTGAAATCAACTGGGCTCAGATCAACAACTGCACAAAGAGTTTCTATTGCACAACAAAGTTAAAAGCAGAGATACTGAGTGTTTAGATGTCTTCTCAAAAGTATTTTTGTCCAGCACAGAGTTTACTGTTCACATTGTGGGAATCCATTGTTTTAAGGAACATATCTTATTATAATGACATCAGTGGGTCAGTAACCTGACTTTGTGCTAAGTCATATGCTGCACTAGAACTGGAAAAAACAGTCTGTTTAGAACTGGGAAAAAAAGTTTCTGTTTAGAGGGGGTTTTTTTCTGTTTACACAAGTCAGAATTCTAGAAGAGCACTAACAAACTCATCAAAAAAAAGCCAGACAAGAAGTTGCACTTTTACCTGCTCAAAATATAACCTTCAAAATTAAATGCCAAATCGTAAAATATTAACATTGACATTGCTCATTGGTACAACATGAATATAGATGGAGATCCAATGACAACATTATGGTGCAAGCAGATGCTTTTCATCTCCATGCAGGTCTGCATTCAATCTGTCTGTAAAGCTATCCCTAGCCCACTTTGATACGGTTGCTCCCTGTGGGAAAATTAGGATTCAGACCAAAAGTTACTACTTGTTTGAAATCATGTCTGCGTAAGTTTGTTTTCATAAACCTTCCCTTTCATCCTCTATAAACACTGTGTGTAATTGAACAAGCAAGGAAAAGGACTAAGGTTTCATAAGAGCAAAGGCTTTTCAAGGTCATTGGAGCACTAGAAGAGCCTAGTGAGAACTGTCACAAAACTTTGTACGTGGAGTTTTAAGAAGATAGATGAACAGTCAAAGTGTTACTGATCTTCCCAGAGTGAAAGAAACTGTCACTTGATGTTGCCTCCAGGATACTGATACTAAATCCTGAACCTTTTTTGTCAATTTAACCATAAATACATTATTAACAGTAAGCACTGAAAAAAAAAAAAAAGGTGAAATTTATTCCAAGTATTTGTTTCATCTGTCTTATTATAGTAAATAAAAAATGTACAGTTTTAGAATTGTCTAACACAAAGGACCTAAAGGACCTAAACCTTTCCCATATACACCACAGGATAGTACTTTGTCATAAAGTTAGTCTGATTTTATTTAATCAACACTTACAAGAATTGCTGTTTTCCACTGGATTGCAAAAGTGGCATGTGCCATATTCTACAAAAACTTAATTACTAATTTTCCAAACTACTGTCCTTAATTACTTCTTTGCATATATTATCTGGGGAAGAGACATTACTTCCTAATAAATATACTGTAGAAAAATCATTCCCATTAAGCAAGCTTTGTATTTCGCGTGTTCCCACTGTATAAAAGTTGGCAATCAAAAAAAATATCACTCTTTTTCCCTCCTCATACCAACGGACATGAACACATAGAATGCATGATATCAGACTTCAGCCCCTGAGAAGCACTTTCAATGGTGTTTTTCTCTCCCCTCTTACAACATGGAGAACCATCTATTTGCATCCATGGTAATATATGTAAAATGCATTTATTTGTCTTCCTTCCCCACAATTCCTTGGAAACACAGTATTTGTTACTTACATATTCATCTCCTACTGTTATTTTTCTATACCCTGAAGTTCTGTTTATAAATTCTGCTCTTAAGCCAGCTGGAGCTAATGACAGGGAATAATGTGGCCATGCTCTGAAGGCAGTTAAAAGGCCATTTTTCTCAATGCACAGGTCAAAATCACGTCTCTGCAGGCTTATGAAACAAGAGCATCTGATTCTTTTGGCTTTTCAAAATATACACAGAAAAAAATGAAACCTTGGTGACAATCCTTCAGCAACAAAAATCTGATTCACAGCATGTTACTTGTCAAAATGTCTCTCTCCAATTTTAAATGTTAATGTTATATCACTAATCTCTTAAAGAACTTCTTTCGCACATTGCTTTTTCTACTTCTAGATCAATACAACGGAGAGATTAGGGAAGGAAATGTGAATCCTGGCAGGCAAAGGAGAGCCCTCAATCCAACAGTTTTCAGATTAAAGCATTCACCTCTCTCAATCATCACCCCAGGATTGAACCCTGAAGCTCCCATTCCCTTCAGAGCTTGCTGAGGTGAGAAGAGCACCCTCACCACACGGGCTCCAGACCAGCTCTTGAGAGAAAACCAAAGCTAGGAGCTCCACACCTTTCATTAGTGGCTTCAGCACCAGATACTTGATAAAAACACGTTTCAAAGCTAAAGTGCTATTGCAAAAATGTTGAGATCATTCCTGAGAAAGAGAAGTTAAACCACCTGATGAACTCAGCCCTGAAAATGGAGAGATGTAAAATAATTGGGAATGTTGAAGTTTAAAGCCAGCTGTTCTGTACTGTAAAATTAGGAGAATGCATAGTTATCAATATTTTGCTTTAAATTTATAACCTGAATCTGCAACAAAAAAAAAAAATTAATTTAAAAATATAAAAAATATACAAAAATATATACAATACATATTGAAACATATAGCTTTATATGCTTTCTATAGCACACGTATACAATTTTATATAGTTTTGAGCATCTCACAAAGATTCAAGTTTAGGAAAGTATCATTATCTATGACAGGCAATTATTCGGGGTTTTGCTTAATAGCTTCCTTAAAGCATGTTCCAATTAAGTATAATGTGCATTTTTATTCATGTACTTAACACTTTACAGCATTACTAAGTCAACTTAAATCACAAACATGAAACTAAATAGTCTAATAATCTTTCCATTAT
>VWZN01009488.1:495978-563472 GCA_013396955.1 Regulus satrapa
AAAAAAAAAAACAACAACAAAAAACCCACATTTATTTTGGGTAAAATGGCATGCTTTAAATATTATCAGGACTTCCTAGTCAAAAATTCCTATTTTAGCAAATAAATCCACTCAACATCAATGGTATTCACATCAAATATGGATTGTTTTGATTATTAAGTACTATTAATGAAGCTGAAAATCAAATTATCTGAAATTATAATATTCCCATGTCTCATCAAAAGCTTCTGCTCTACCCTATTTTTTACTCTCAAGAGAGGAAGAAATTTCTGGATGCAGAATTCTAAAAAACACATTATTTTCATACAGATGGAACACTGAAAAACTGAGATCAAATTAAAATTCTTTGATTCACTACATTCAAAGGACTAAAACCTTAAAAATTCTATACCCAGCTTTAATTTACCATAGACATTAAAACAAACTTCCTAAGTTACATTATGATAATACACAGATTTCTACTTCAAAATAATTTAAAATAGTTTTCAAAAATTAAAATCTTTGTGGGATTTCTAATAAGAATACTGTATTGATAAAGAAAGGCTTGGGTTCAAATTTAAGATGCTATAATTTAGCAGTAATATTAAAACAACAAAATAAAGTTTACATATTCTTAATGGCAAATCAACACTCAACTTTTCTGAAAGATTTTGAACAAGTTCACTGAGAGATTTTTGTACCGTTTTTCCTGTTCCATGAGAATTTGCTATTGGTACGTTGTGCCTACATTTTTTTTTTAATTGGCTCTGCACTACAAACCATTAATTTTCTACTGAAAGGGAAACATTTTACATGTCCTGTAACTTCTATTAGTCTGTATTGAAATTACACCTTTGGCAGATGACAAAAGGTCACCTGGTTGGTCCACAGATATAACAGGCTTGAAATTTCAAGAGCAAACCCAAGCAGCAGTTGGCGGAGGCAGTTGGAAATGAACTGACAATGGAATTCAGAGCATTTGCAAAAGCACTGTTTTTACAGTGCACAAGTCTAGCAGCTTTTTATACAGCCGTGGGCCAGGGAAGGAGAAGAGGCAAGAGGCCTTTTATTATCAAATTCTGTTTGCTGTGATAAGACAGGTACATAGTGAAACATTCAAGCACTAAAAGCTGTTAGATATTTTTGTTAGCAATTTAGGTAAGAACATATGACACAAAATGCAGACATTGTACCTGCATTCCTGATGAAGCTACGCTAAAAGCTCCCACCCAGATCCACTCACGCCTCCGCCTCTCTTTATTCCCTGTCAAATATGTAAGAGCATGGAGATGTTACTGTGGGACAGCTTCCAAGACCACAGACTTCTTTAAATGACAATGCTCTGTTCAGCTGGATTGAGTCTATGCTCATTGGGGAGATCAAAGCAAATAATTTCATTTTTCTCTTGATTACACCCTTTCAATTTGGGAAAAGAGAACAATCCAGCACTCAACCAGTAAACACAATTTATGAGTAGCCAATCTATGGATTAGTATTTGATTGCATAAACAGATGCAATTATTTTTTAGAATGAACAAACCCATATCATTAACTGTACATTTAGAATGTATTTGTCAGGTAAATTCTTTGTGATTAACAGTGGCTAGTGGTGTCATTTTGATTTGCTCAGGTCACGTTTAATCTCATGATCAGAGGACCACCAGGTGTTTCCAGTCAGAAGGAATCTGCTTCAGTTCCTAGACACAAAAAAAAAAAGGGAAAAGATAAACTGGATTCTCCTGGGGCCAGCTGACAGCTGATTAAGCCCAACAGAAAGAACAGAAGCTGTTAAAGATTCAGCTCAAGGTCAAATGATATAAAGGGCAAACCTGACAAGAGGCTGACAAACTACTACTAAAAGGATCCCTTGCTAAAGGCACCCTATGAACAGAAATGCTTACCTAATACCAAATACAGGCTGGTTGAATATACCAAAAAAGTGATTAGCTGAAGATCCTCAAGTCTGAAATGAAGAATGCCAATGAAGAAGATTTATGTTATACTGCAAAGCCCATCAGAGTAATACAAAGAATCATCCAGTAAATAAACAAAAAAACAAATTTAAAAGTTCCATAACCACACACATTATGAGTTTGCAGACTAGGTGATTTCATCTGTTTGTGCAGAATCTCTGATTTGGACTTCCCTCAGTGGAAATAAATAGAAGGAAAATGGTGCACATGCTTTTGCTGAAGGATGCTCAAAACTGCAAATAGAATTAATTCTGTGTTTTGACCTTTCCTAGTTTTCCTGAAAGATAGTAACAAATGTGAGAAGATATTTGTGTGAAAATATATATGCAAACAAGAAGAGTCAAAATTACAAGAAAAAAAAAGGAAATTCAGCATCTCTAAGGGAGGCACTTTAGAGACTAAAATCATCATCATCATACACTCAAAATAGTAATACCCTGTCTGAAACATAGCTTCCATTATTTGCAAATATCAGAGATTGTAGGGACCAAGTTGAGTAAGTAACTTCTTTAAAGCAACTCATTAAGTGAAGGCAAAGCATACTTGTTTTAAAATTGTTATTTTACTCTGTGTAACCAAGTGATGATCTTGATGTCTAGATTAAATTCTTTACATTGCTGTACTTTAAAAAATTCTCTCAGTGTCCTACATTGAGGATTGTGGTAATAGATCTGGCTACCCATGTAGGAACTTGCTTCCCATCTGTGTATCAGCAAGGGAGTTGAAAGTCAAATTTTTTAGCCCCAGGCCCAACACGGAGAAGACAATGGCTGCTGCTTGCCGATACTACCACAAAATGTTACATGAGCAGCCAAACACAGGGAGAATGGCTTTGCTTGCCAAGTACTGCTAAGTTTTCCTGCAGCCTCACTAACATTTATCACCATCTTCCAATCACCTAATAACTTTCTTCTCAAAAGAAATCGGCAGGAGTAATCTTTCTTATTGTATCAAAGGAACAATTCTGATTTTCCATGTATTTCTACCAGTAACTCAGATGAATTGAGTAAGTTATTCCTGAGACAAAATGTGCTCAGGGTTTAAACATAATTGCCCCTTTCTTTGATGGATATAATTTATACAAGATAACCAAGAGAATTTATATATCATCACATAGAAAGTCTTTAGGTAGAATTCTAGTTAAAATACTAAGAAAAAGAAAATTTACCTTTTTGTTTCTTCCCTAGACAAACCTTAGTCATTTTTCCTTATTAGCAGCCTAAAGTATCCTACTGGTATCTAATAAAGCTCTGTTTATACATATGAATTTTAGTAATTAGCCTTCCAAATACAATGCTGGATAGATGATGCCATAAGAACACAGCAATAAGATCACTAATAGTGATTCTTCTACTTTGTTTGCACAAAACCTCACAGCTTGACTCTATAATGGACAAGAATTCCCAAAAAAGAAATGTCACTCTGAAAACCTCTACTCCTGCAAAGTTTATGAGCTGATAAACATTACAATGAACACTGAAGACATGCCGTACATAAAGTGCAACATGAAATAAAGGCATTAATAAGCACGGTGCATAAACCAATGTACATTATATGATTAACCATTGTCCTCGTAGTGGAGAGAGTGCACGTGTGTGTGCACAAGAGTGAGCATCTTTATACACTGCATGCATAAATTCGTTCCCTCAAAAAAATAAATTAAAATAATNACCTATGATTGCCTACACCGTCGGTTCTTTGTTATGGGAATCACACTGGGAGTTCAAGATGTTAGCAATGGAGAATGCTACAGAAAGAAAGAAAAAGAAATTGAATTCTTTTCAGTAAACACCTTGTAATTTGATGATACATAATGATTCATTACAAGATTTGCTTAGCAGCAAGAGGTATGTTTTGGTCACCCAAATAGTACTTCCCAAGTCAATCACAAAATAAAAACATGATTGACTGTTATTCTACACCAATGAGCAACCTATGAAATGGTGAAGAGGATTACACATGTTTTTTTGATCTTTTCCAAACAGATTCCACTCAATAAACTGCTTATATGTTTTTATAATCACATCATACTAGAGGCTGTTTTTCACTGTCAGGAAAATTTTTCTGGGTGAGAACAGAGAGTAACTAAAAACAGGTCCACAGGGATTTCTTGAAGAGGAATAAACAGCTTTTCTAAACTCAAAGATGGGTGAAGAAAAATTTGTCTTCTGCTGTACTAAAGGGAAAATTTCTCTGAAAGGAGCAACAAATATCTTCCTACACAAACTATACTCTGACAAAACCACAATGTACTCCCCTGCTATTAAACATCTGATGCAATGGACAATTTATATTAAATCTGAAAGGGACACAGTCTCAGATAATAGTGACAGCTGCATTCTGCCCAGCTCCTATTGGTTTCGCTGCTTCCTCCTCATTCAAACATAAGCTGAACTGGGAAAAAACATGTGATAAATAAGGGGGCTGAGGAGGAATTCCCTGTTACATGGGAGAACTGCAGCAACACAGGGCTGTTAAAGAGAAATGGCAACAGGACTGGCAATAGCTGCTAATGCAAGACATAATACACAATGTGGGAAGGAGAGAAATGGGGTGAAACCTTGGGAGAAAATGGTATTTTGTTAATATGGTTGTAAAGTTGAAACCATGTGTAGCTTCGGAACCTATTTAAGGAACATACTAGTATCATGTCCTCACCACAACAGGCACTTGTTCACATTCTAACCAGAGACTTGCAGACCCCACTGACATCAACATCTCACTATGCTTGAAAGGCACTGAACTTGCTGATCCACCTTTAGCCAGATTCCCTTGTATACAGCTTTAAGGTATCACTAAAAAAAAATACTGAACTTCACAGGATACAAACTGTTCTTATACAATCAGAAGGCATATGATTAGCTAATAAAATACATTAATATAATATCAGGCATAGACAGAAGGAAATAAAATACATTTCTGCAGAAGAGATTAGCATAGATATTTCAATGGATTAGGAAGTTTCAGTGACAGAAGGCATATTTCATATATAAAATCCATATAATGAGAAGCAGTTGAAAAAATAGGACAACTGTCATGTGTCCAAGATATATCTTCATAAAAAAGCTGTCACATATAAACACATCTAAGCAACAAAACCCTCTGTAACTGAACAAGGCAAATTTAATTCTGCATGTACAATGTGCCTTATCACGGACCTTATAATAGTTGCTAATATCCTTGAGCAACTGGATATCTCCAAATTCAAACAGCACTTACCTTTTCCTGTTAAATAACTCCTGCCTGACATTTATGATTAGTTGTACATAAAGACTGTTGGTTTACTCTAGCAAAAGGACAGCTAAAAAGGAATACAATCAATGTGTATAAATATACCCAGAGGCAAACACCTGAGAAGGGTAGGCACTACTTAAGCTCAAGGCCAACGCTGGTAGAAGAACAAATGGTAATAACTTGGCCACGAAGAAAATCAGGCTGCAAACAAAACAACCTGTTTTCAGATGAAAATTCACAGTTTTGTGATCAAGATGGCCTGGCTGTTTTGAGTAACCAGAGCTTGAGCTCAAGAGTCAAGGATGCCCCTCATTTCCAGTCATACATCCTAAAAACACAATGAATTTTAACATTCTTGGAAAACAGATGTTAAATCCTACAATAAATCTACTCACTGAAAAAAAAAAATATATTGGCTGTAAATGATAAGATAAAAATACCTACAAACTCAGAAATGAATGAATTCCCAAAGGCTTAAAACTGGTTTGCGTTGTTCCAGAAGACAGTGGATCCTCACTCAAACCATCACAACTCTGAAGGATCCTTTCCAGCAGCAGCTAGAGCTGCTTAAATCCTGTTACAACAACAAACTGTGGAAGATCTCTTCACCTTCCACCAATATTTCTTATTCTTGTTCCAACCCCCAAAAACTGAGGAGCGAGAAATGCTGACACACGGCACCTTAACACAATAGAAAATAAGGAAAAACCTTATCTTTCATGCTTCATTGAACTTGTTTTAACTCTGCCTATCACAAAACCTCAAGAAAATAATACTGAAGAACATGGGATACACCAATCAATCACAAACCTGGCCCATTCCCTGCCCTTTTTCAATGACTTTAGTAATTTTTATACACAAACCTATTGAAACCACACAAATTAATCAAGTACCTTTAGAATACTCATTAGTTTGGATGATGGGGTACTTTTTTCCAAGCTGTGAAAATAGCAAACTTTCCACTAAGGAAGTTTGCTCTGGAGAGGTGAACCATTTCATCCCAGATTAGACTGATTAGTGCTTCTTGAGGAACCATGAGAAATCTGCTCTATTGTCAGGTAAAATCTTGATTTATCCATCAGATAAAAAATCTGATTTGTCAGGTAAAATCTGATTTATCCATCAGATCCATGATTTAACCTCAGCTTTTACTAATAAATATGTTTTCAGTCATTAAATACAACAGCCTTTTATTTTGAGTCTTTAGCAATATTCATGTTCACCAGAAATGCCATTTTGATTGATCCAAACTTTTTTTCAAAATGCAGAACAAATCAATTGTTTTGCTTCACCTAAAAAATATTTTCCTTTCTTTCCCTTCTCCCCTTCTTTCCTTTATTGAATTTTTTGGGAAAAAAAAACCCCACAAAATACATAAAATTACTAAATATGGATGTCCTAGATAGTATTTTTTCCCCAAAAATATAGTTGTAATATACCACACATGCAACTCTTAAGCAAGGAACACTCAAGCACACCTAGTTTAGGAAGTCCAGACCACAATATGACCAATAGTATCTTTCTGGACAAAAGCAGACTTAAATTCTTACAAAAACAAAAAAGAAGATGGCAATCACTGCCAGTTTAGTGATATTCTGTGTTTACTGGTAATGATATCTATGTTTATCCTTAATTAACATTGCTTTGCTTTATTAGAAATATTACTTGGGGGACAAATAGTTTTGTTCATCAGGTAGGTGGTTGGCTTTTTGTTAAAAAAATCCTTTTCAGTTTCAACTACTGTTCACTTAAGACTGAACCAGAAATGAATTCTTTCCAAGGTTCTAATGTGAAGTTATTAAAAATGGTTTTATACTCTAAAAATTCCTGCTTCCTATCTTTCTTTCTTTCAAGGAAAATACATATTTGCAACCAAGACTTAATTGCAACAGACAGAGGACATTTGCTAGCATAGCTTCTTTCTCCTTCCACTCTGGCGTGTTTTTCTTTTTAAACTGAAGTGCTGCAGGTGGTAAAGATAATACTATTACATACATATACATATCTATATGCATGGATACATTCACCACTATATCCCTACTTATGGACTGGAAATTTCCAAGCAATTAAAAGGAAAAATAAGGACAGCTTTTGCAGGTGGAAAGCAAATGCACTTAAAGAAGCTCTAAGGAAATTTTCATTGTGCTAATGCAGTGCTATGACTGTTCAAAAAACTGAGTGGATGTGATGACTCTATAAATATACACACTATTCTTATTCAGAATTCAGGACACTGTATCTCACTGCATTCTTATTCTGCCTCATTTAATACTCACAGGCAGACTGTAAGAAGGTTCCAGTATCACTGGCACTGACATCTTCCCTTGAAGATTCAATTTTGTCAAGTAAAAAATCTTTTCTCCCACAATCCTCTCTTTTTTCATGCGCCGTACGCTGTACAGTCGAAAGCGAACTGCATAATTCCCAATCATCTCAGACTCGACGTGATTAAATTTGAATGTCTCTGTGAAGACAGGGCACGGTCCCCGCTGGATGCTGGTTTTTGCTCTCTGCTTCTTTATAGGGAGAAGAACTAGGTGTACTTGCCATGAGCTTCCACCTGTCCTGTATGTTGGAATGTCTGTGACAGCTGTCACTGTCACCAAAAGCTTCTGTTCCTGTGAGTCATAGTCAAAAGTCACATCCAGTGTGCCGTATTTAGCTACTGGCTCAGGATCAAAAGGTTTAGGAAGCTGTGAAGATGATCCTCGAGCTGACATATCCTGAAGAAGAAGAGAAAAAAAAAAACCATTTATTTATTTATTCATTGTATTCTATTATTAAATCTAGCATGGAAATATATGGTTTACTCTAGACAATATGAAGGCACTATGATCTTTTTGTTCATTTTCATAAACAAGGTTATTAAGCACTGAAAACCCAAGGAGATGGCTGACTGGCAGTCAAAATTAAATCAAGATTTTACCTGGCCAATACCACCCAAAGCCAGGAGCCAATCAGTCTGAACTCAGACTGAATTAAGCAGTAATGAGCTCTTCTTCTCTGCCCATGTTAAAAAGTATATATTTTTGTTCCAAGAAAGAACCACCTTATTTCACCTTTTTTACACACGTATTTTGAAGTTCACCTATTACATTGCTTGAAGAGACAGCTAATGACTGAGAGTACAGTGAGATGCAGGAATTACAAAACCTACCTGCACACACAGCTCCCGATACAGTCCACAAGAGTTATATGAATGTGCCAAAAATTATCATGAAAACATAGAATCACAGAAGTTTTTGGGTTGGAAGGGACCTTAAGGATCTTTTAGTTCCAACCCCTCTGCTATGGCCAAGGCCGTCACTATAGTGGCTTTATTCATGTAATTTTACTGGAATTCTAGAAGATGCATCTGTTTTGAACTCATCTTATGAATGCTCCGTAAATCACATCACTCCTAAAACTGTATTTTAAACTTAAAATTCGGATGGTTTACTATCACTTCAAATTTTGAATAAAATACTGATCTCCTAGAATGTTACAACAGCCAATTTGATAGGGATATTGAAACAGAAAATATTTCCAAGTACAGGTCAACCTACTGCTCATACAATACATTATTCCAAGTATGTAAAACAAAGGTCTCTCAATTGTGTCTTCATCTTATCTTTGATAAGTTTTTTCACATGAACAAATACATGCCAAAACAAAGCCTTCTGGGCTAAGAAATGTTCTTATTTTAACCTGGCTGCCACATAGCTGTGGGAATGCATTCCGCTAAAGGCTTCACTCCTGAAGCTTTGAGCAGCTATAAAAAAAGCTGGCAGCATTCTCAGTTTTTACTGAATTTGCTTACATTAACAACTCGAGTGCCTCAAAATGGGAAGGCCTTGCAGCTGGTCCTTCCAGACCTTGCACCAACACCCCCAGTACAGAACATCAACTTACCAACAAGTCTACTTAGACAGAAACATCAGGATTGAGCTCTAACACATACTTCAAAACTTCCAGTAGCAACAAAAGACAAATCTGTACCAAAAGAGCTTCTTCTGCATGTGGCATCACTAATTAGACTTACCCATAGATGTCCATGCAGTAACTGGTTGTTAAACACATTTCAATAAAGTAAGTGTCAGAAAAGATTATTTCTTCACATAAAGAAATACATATATATAATTACAATTTATAGCAGAAAAATAGGAACATTAAGTGGCCCAAATCACAATACCACATCAACAACTGAAAAACAAACCACTGTAGTTGTTTTGGGGGTTTTTTCATGAAATTTGTTTCACATTATGGGGTGTTCAGTTTAAAAAAGCATTAACAGAACTTTTATTTGGGTTGGCTGAAAAATCATATGGAATATTTTTCCCTACAGTCATTATAGTGTGATGAAATTTTCTGACTGGTTTAAAATGGTTTAAAAAATAATTCACTCTTACTGGGAGCTGGTTTGAAAGTTAAGGTGCCATGAAGATAACTACAGCAATCTGAACAATCTGAAATCCTACTGTAATATTTCCTGAAAAATTACTTTTTTTTAAAAATCAAATGAGCAGCAGTATTAGTGCCCGTATAACCATGCACTGATCTTTAGATTTTAAAAGTGCTTCACCACACTCAGCTGTTCTCATTTACCTCTGGACTAAGAACAGCCGTGCTATCACTTGGAACATCCTCTTCATATCCTTTGTTATGAAAGCTTTCTATTTCATGTCCCGTGCTTCCCTCACTCGGGCACTTATAGGAACATCTGGGGCTGTTGCTACAATGGGAATATTCACATTTGCTGTCTCCGACTTCGGAAGGCGTGCAGGAAAGGTGAGGAGAGCCACTGTCATCCTGGTATGGGGGCGGCTGCAGTTCATCCAGCGGAGGTGTTCTTCTCATCCTCTGAATGCAGTTCGCTGAGAATAAGTGAAAATGCTTTACTTACTTTCTGATTACTCACTGTTCAAACAGTGGTTCTGTGAAAAATGTAAATCTAAACGCCTGGACAGAGAATTTAAAAATCTATGTAATTCTTTTTTTTTTTTTAACTTTACATTTCAAATCAGATGATAAATACTACTGAAAAAAATTCATTAGAAATGGAAATGAGTGATCTCTCAGGTGAAAGAAATTTAGATAAAAGCGAAGTTTTAAGTGTATAGTCAGAACGGATTGTGCAAACCACACGTAAATAAATATAGCACAGATAGCACATGACAAAAATTCCAGGCTTGAATTTCAGGGATGCTTACCTTGCAAAAACCTTTGGATATCTTAAGTCAGATTCTGTGCAGATGGAATGTAGGCCAATTATGGAAACAAAATTCACTCCCTAAAGCCATGATATCATGATATCTAGCTGATTACCTCCCATGCAGTTGCCCACCAGGGAGATACTAAATTAAACTCTGAAGACAAGTAAGGTACTAAAAAAGAAAACCTTCCACACAAGTGAACTCTGCTCACCAGTGAATTTAAAAAGTGAAGCAGTGTCTCAGATTCTTTATTACTTGTTAAGGACAACTAAAGGGTACATATCCAGTGTCTGGAAGTTACACACTACCTCTAGTCACTAAAGACAGTGGAAAAAGGATCATGAGCAATCTTGGACTTAGGATGAATACTTGATGCTGACCATCTTTGCTTTTCACACTAGATAGATAGATAGATACAAATGTGGTTATACATCTCAGAAGTTAAACATGATGCATGGCTACAGACACAGAAAATTAATTCAAAAAAATTACATTTCAATTTTTTATCTCATATTTTACTATGCAGCATTACACAGCTGAATAGAATTGGGAAAAGACAGCAAGGTGCACAGCAGCTGAAATGAAAGGAATATCAAGGACAGGTAAAGAAATGTCTCATATTTCATTTACATTTTCCATAGAGGTTTCAGTGAAGATTTCAATGCCCCTGACATAAAGAATTAGCTTTTACATAAAAATTTCAAAGCAAAAATGTTTTCTTGCATCAAACATACCATTTCACTCACAGAAAAACCTACCAAACAAGCAAATTGAAGGAAGTATTAACTGCAGAATGCAGGCCTCTTCTCTATTTCAACAGCTCCTAAAGGAACCATGGCAAACAAGTAATTAAAGCATTCCTACAAGATGAAACGACTGTTAGGAACCCTCTCATCTCTGATAAAGCCATCAGAGCCAGCCTGCCATTCAGAGTGATGCCCGAATACTGTTCCAGCGCTCCTGCAAAAAGTCTTCTGCTGTTAGCAAGCCAGTGCTACTGATGCTTCAAAATCCAGCTCCACAGGGCTGGAAAACAAAACAGACAGCAGGGAATCCTATACTTGAATTGTAGTCATCTGTCTAGCACATAAACATAAAACCTTGCCTATGAATATTAGACAACTTTCTATCCCATTAAACTAGATAGACATGATTTTAGAATCGAAATGGATATTTTAATAATAATAAAATAGTAATATGCATCATTTGACTGTCTATACCATGAAAGCTGAATTTCCTTGTCATAATCTACATAATTAATTATTCTAAAAAATTCAGAAAAACAGCATTTCTGCTCATTGTTGCCAAATGGCAACAAGCAGCATTAAGTGAGGCAGTCACTACCTGACAGCCCCGAGTTTCTGTCTGTTCACTTGTTATCAAGTCTGCTAAGAATTTTTAACACCCAGCTTTTCCATAGTCTAATGAAATGAAAGCATGTCCAGGTAACTATCAACACCATTATTGTCTTACACAAGTAAATAAATGACTCACTTCTTTCACTTTGATGAACTCCATTATATGTTCCTATGGGAAAACTGTACAGGCTGTGTGACAGAAAACGTGCTTTTAATGTACGTGTGGAAGAAGTGAAGACAAAATTCTTATTAATCAGCTGTGATTCAAAAATCTCAGAAAAAGCTAAAGTACTGGGGCAGGTTTCAACATATTTTTCAATTTGCAGTTTAACAAACCAAAATAGCATGTAAATTCTTAAAACTAATATCTGGGATTAAAAATCTAGGCATATCTTTGTCTAGAGAAGTATAAACTGGTTTTGAACAACAGCTTTCTCTACATAAAAAGATATCTAAGTTTTCAAATTAATTCTCAAGGTGAAAATGTCTCATTTTAATTTACCCCTTCCCACAGTAAATTATGAAATAGAATTTTGTTGTTGTTGTTGTTGTTATGGTTCTTTGAAAACCACGAAGATTTGAATTCCATTGAGACATTTTAATGACTGATTATATCAAAGCCAAATTATATCACAGACAGTAATGAATACAGCAATACTAAATATCTGATCCTGGGTATTTTCCTTAAAAATTACTCAGAAGTAGTGACTAATTTTGACAATCTGTGTAACAAAATTTTGCATATATATCAAATTTTTAAATACAAAGTCACTGCTAGTGCTTGCTGGCTTATCACTAATTGTATTGGAGAAAACCCTTTGGAGCTGAAAGGCAAGCATGATCTGAAGTGTGTGCATATTTACACATGAAACCCCTGTGTGTTACATATCTTGTACCTTTTATTTAAGGTGTAAAAGTCACACACAGCTATGTCTTCTTCTGTACTGTGACAAAGCCAAAGAATACCTCCCAAAGACCACTGAACATGGCTGATAACATCTGCTAAAGAGTTACAAGCAAATGGTTACATTGAAAATCTAAAACTAATCATTGCATTGCTTCTATTCAAGTTTAAATCACAGAGAAAACTATTTTTGTAAATTTATTTGTAAATTAAATTAATCACATTAAATGATCGCATCACCTCAGAGTAGATGGACAGGGTAAAAAACAAGCCAACATACAACCCAAAAGTGGAAGTAAGATGAGGAAATAAAATCAGATTTAGTCTGAGGCTTCTACCAGCCAGAAAATAGAATAACAGAAAAAACAAATTGAAAGACAGACCTCACATTCAGTTCACCACCCAAAGCATGTAAAAATACTTGGTATTCTTATGATATGAAATTAAAATTGTTTAGTAACGGGTATTTGATAAATTCTAAATTGAGAACATATTGTATTGGTGTCAACAGGAAGATTTGAATAAATGCTTTTTTAGAGGGGTAACTGCTTTAATAAAGTTTTCATCCTCCCTTAGTCGGCTGGGAAAATACTCACTGAGTGGTGATAGTAAGGACCTTGCTTAATAGCTGAAGAAACAACAACCATAAATGGAATACCTGACAAACCTGAGCAGATTAGCATTTTGCTGGTACACTCAGAAATTATTGCATGTAAACTGTCATTAGCACATTTAAGTCAGAAGTAAACAAATATCTCCTTTTTAGTACTGCTTGTGAAGCAGTGAAGGTTCATCTGTTTTCATAAGCCCTGTAAGTAGGACAGATTGCAAGTCAAAGGGGGATGATAAATACCTGGCCATGAACCTCAAGAGACTCGCAAGTTAAACACCTGATACAGCAACCTAGGCCAAAGTGACCACCCCTGGAACATACAATTTGGAACCATGAGAAAATCCAGAAAATTTTCCGTCACTTTGCTGGAGGGAATCAAGGTTTAAAGATGCAGAAGTTTATCATAAGAAATGCTTCAGGTTTTCAGTTACTACTTGAAACTGCTTCTGCCATTCTGCTCATTTCTCCTCTCTGTTCTGGTCTCCCATGGACCATGCTAGGCTGCACATTTTGCCATGCAGCTGCTGATGTCCTTGTCCCATGTTTACAGCATTTAGACTTTCCTACCGTAATTGTTTTCCCCAGAGGTTCACAGCAGCACCAACCCAGCCTCCCTTAGCCCATATTTCCTGAGTCATTCCAAGAACACCCATCTCTTACCATGCAAAAAGAAACTACCCTCGTGCCTTTAATTCCCCTATCTTATAAGCCATCATTAACTACACTTCTGCAGCTTTGAGTTTCTCATGTATGGTACTTCTTTAAAAATTCACACTGTTGTGGGAGGCAACAGTACCACAACATCCCTATTGGAATATGGCTTACAGGTCCTTTAAAATAAATAATCACTTCATAAATCAGTAATTTTTGCAAGTCATATTTTGTAATTGTCAGAATAGCTTCATACTCAAATGGTACCTTTCCTTTTTCTAATATATTTCTACTCACACTCTGTTACATAATTATTTATTTTTTAAATCAAATGTAAATTTCAAGTTTTCAAGCCTTCAAGGGGTTCTATGTAAATGTTAAGACAACTTAAATAAAACATAAAATGAAATACATGTTTAAAAATTAAAGAAACCTTTCTTTTTCTGAATGATTAAACACCCTTAGAGATTTCTGATAGGCAGTACAGACAGTCCAAATGGAATTTTCATGTTTGAACTTTTCTACCATCCAAAAATATTATGTTGACTGAATTACCCCACATTAGAGGGAGTATAAAATATAAATATTAAATATTGAATGAAACCTCAAGCCTCTCCTTCCTTTAAAATTAAAAGTTTACATGCATTTTTGTGAGGACAAAACCCAAATTATTTCACAGAACAAGAAATTATCTTGGGATTATTCTATTTCGTTTCCAAAAAAATTACGGTATGAGCAATGCTTAATGAAAAATGGGGAATATAGGAGTGGTAGGGGGTCATTATGGACAATAAAAAAAAAAAAAATCTTTCTTTTTGCACTTGTTTTCTTCTTGCATTTGCCACATTTTAGGCTTCTAGTCACAGCTGAACTATCTTCTACATTAGGCAATTAACTGTAAACAAAATAAAAAGTACCATATCTGTTTGACTGGGGTTTTTTTCAAATAATAGATAACTCTGCTTTCTCATATTTAGAAAATTCTATATACTATGAGCTTAATCCCAGACTACGAAAATCAAAACAGCATTGCTGTCATTTACACATGATGTGATGCTTTTAGCACTGCATTTTCCTCATTCTCTCAAGGTAATGATAAAATTATCTTTATGTCCAGTCCTTAAAACTTCAATTTTCTTCCACAGGAAAGGTCTAAGATCAACTGAAATAATTGAAACACAGAGGATTTTTTTTTTTTTTTTTTTACTGTGTCTGTTTATATCTTGAGCCTGTAGAACTACAGTTTGGTTTTGTTTCCCTACAAAAATAAATTTCTTCCTTTGCTTTTTTGCTCTCTATCCTTACTAGAGCACTTCTTATTTGTAAGAATTCATGGTCTGTTTTACGGAGCAATACAGAAAAGCCCAGCTGAAAAAAAAAAATTCTCTTTCCAGAATTAGCCCCATTTACAACATTTTAACTACAAATACATTATTAAAAGCATTATTGTGAACTAGCTGTCAAAGACATTCTTTTGTTTCTTTCCCAAATATTTTGGTCGGCTTTCAATGAAAATTATACATTGCCATCTATTGAAATAATTTGTTTTCAATTCTCTGGTTCCTTATACAGCATTGATATTAATTGGAATAGGAAGGAATTCTGTATTTCCACTTTTCAGTTGCCCAGAATACATCTGAATAATGCTCAAATCTAATGGCTCAGTATTTTTCATATTCATGTTTATTGATGTGAATATTAATATATCCAGCTCCAGAACACTTTTTTTTTTTTTTTTTTTTAAATTTTAAAACTCCTTGTTTTCTGATATCCCATCCAGGTTTGAAGCGTTTTGAAAGCTGTGATCCTTAACAAGTGAAATAGTTTGCTTTCCCATCTGTAATTATATTTCCTTAGGTAACACACACATACTAAGTATGCCCATTCAGGTAGAAAAACGTATTTTCTGTTCCATTTAGATGCTGGCTACACTTTTACTATTTTAATAAGCAGACAACTTTACTATAGACTACTTTTCAGACCATGCTGTTGGCCAAATTAATAGACGAACAAGTATTCCTATGCACCTCTGCTCACTGTTTTTTCAAAGTATCAAAACTGTTAGAAAAATATCACTTCCAAAAAGGCAGTAAGTCAAATGAATACATCGAATCTTCCTTTTATTTATCCTTCCCTCTTTTAAAATATGCTAGAAGTCCTGTTTGCTGAGGGTAATTGACAACCAGCTTTCAAATCTTAGGAGTATCCTGGTGACAAGGAAATGTCTTTTATCACTGCTGTGAAAATTCTGCCAAATTTGGCTCTCTCACCAGCATTTATGGATGCTTAAGGGAAATCCAGAGCTTAACTGCTAAAAGCTTTGAAAACTCCTCCCGCTGCAAAACATCCCAGGCCCCTGAGAACCCAAATTTCTTACCAGTATGTGCACAGCAGCAGCTCCCTCACACCTCTAAACAGTAGCAGCAGGATGTGGATATACAGTTATCACCTTAAATTAAAGCTCAAATTCCAGTCCAGTTTAATTCTACTACAACTGTGGTATTCAGCCAGGAGTTGAGCAGCAATGAAGTGCTGAAAAGGCGACAAAGAACCCACAGAGGAGTAAAATCGAATCCCAGTGAAGTATTGTAACAAACAGCTAATATTCCTGTAATGTTCCTGCTCTTACTCTCTTTACTCTCAAATGAGGAAACAAAGCATGATTAGAAAGCAAGATTAATGTGTTGTATAGATAATTTCCTTCAGCACTTTAATGTTTTTGCAGCTCATTTCAGGTACATTTGGTTTTACATTTGACAAAAATAAAAAATACAGTTTTCTAAGTGATACAAAACTCCCCTTTCAAGATCTTAATTCATTGACTGATATAAACAAGATGCATTTAGCAGTATTTACAATACTTACAGTACTCAACTATCGGAATTCCATAATTCTTTTTCCCATACTTTTATTTTAAGTAAAGTAAAACTAGTCTCTTATTGAGAACTCCTTCTGCAACTTAAAATGCAGTAACTTCATGGTTTCTCAAAAATATGTTTACTCTGGTAGCTGCATTTTGCAATTAAAAAAAAAACAAAAAACATTAAATTCCCTACCATTTAAGCTTTCTATTTATTACTTAACCCTAACAGGTGAAAATTAACCATAAAATATACTTTCTATCAAGAATTGCTTAGAGAATAGGAACGCAAAGCTTGATTCCTTTGCCTTGTTTCCACAGCAATTTTGACTGCAAAGGATGCTCTGTTGGAGTGAGTCACTAACAAAGCAGCACTAGAAAGATTATGTATTAAACATTTCAGTAGGGCAGGAGTGAAATTTTCTACTTCAGCTATCTACATGATCACCATTTGGCTATCTCACAGCTGCTAATATAAGTTAAATTTATATTATGGTGGATAATGGTAGTATTATAATAGTAGAAGCTGACATCTCCGGCAATTTACAGATGGAGAACTATACAGGGTGAAAGTGAGAAAACAAAGATTGCTGTAAATCTACCTCAGAAGTCCTCCTCATTACAGAAAGCTTTCAGAGAACTGTGGAACAGAAAAACAGAAACCAAGTACTTTACAGCTAGTATTCTAGCCATTTCTTCTGTTGTTTTTTGAGGGTTTGGTTTTGTTTGTTTGCTTTAAAACTTTTATTTATTTATACTTCAGGCTTTAAAATTATTATTAATCTAAACTTCACTTGAAATTAATACCACCAACAACATGAAAAACTCCCGTATCTATATATGCCTGCAGAATTTTCCAATATCATCAGCTTTGCAGTGGAAGAGAAGAAACAGAAAATAAATAATAAATCATGCAGGTAGGAAAAAAAGTACTGAGAATAAGGAAAAACAAAGGAAAAAGGAGAAAGTAGTGCAATGAATCAGAAAATAAAAGTGGTTTGCTGTCAAATGAACAAAGAAAAGAAAGAAGTTTAGTAGATCTGTATAGAAAATGAGAAAAAGTGCAAAGAGAGAAATAAAGAACAGACAAGATGCAAGCAGGAATGAAAAATTACAAACAGGTAAAATAACAATACAAAAATGACAGAGGAAGAAAGGTGGAGGAATGGGAAAATAAAACAACATATGACATGCAAAAAAGTAGTTCAGATCTGAGAAAAAAGCAATGTCAACAGAGCAAAGAGATAAAAGAGAAATCAGTGATGTCTGATGGGTGGTAATATCCATATTCGTAGGTGAAAATCTGCACAACCAAGAGAACATGGCTAGTAACATTCCAGGAGAGGCAAGACACTTCCCACAGTAAACATTTACTTTTCCTTTTACATTTTAGATTGTCATTTTTCCTTTAGGTGGGAAGACAGTAGTAATTATTTATTTAGATCCTAGAATTCAAAAGGACATTGATTTCTCTGCTCTATTCAGGCACTTTCTCTCTTCCCTCCCTGACACACTGGCTCAGTGACTTGCTCTAGTACAATGGACTGCAGTCCCTGCAGTATATTAAAGTATTTCTGGAAAAAAAATTCTGGAAAAATCAGAATTTTTTTTGCTTTGTTTTGAAACGGCTCGGCTCTCTTAACTTTATCAAATAAAAAACAGCTAGACCACCGAGAAAAAAAAATCTACTATGATCTCCGTTTGCAGGAGTACCTAACAGGTCAACAGTAGAAGAAAACTATCTATGTATGGTCAAAAACTCCTTTCAAACCTTTTAGATATTAGTGTCTGTAGAAAGTATGCTTAGGAACGGTTCTGGTATGATTTACAGAGCCAACTCTCCAGAAAAAGAAAGGCAAAATAGACACTGTGAAATCACAGGAAATTGGTTCAAAAGCAAGGTATCTTTCCTTCACACACCTAGTAAGAGGGCTAAGAATTCACAGAAAAGGCACAGATTAAGCAGCAGGGAGCATGTCAGTCTGTTCTGCTCACTCCAGCAAGGCCTCAAACAAGTTTTTCCAGGCGTAAAGAAACACAATTATTCAAAACTAAATTTCTTGCACTTCTTTGCGGCGCTTCTGAGACCTCCCACTGTCACAGATGAGCTGCTTTACTAGGCTTACTTGTAATGTATGATGTAGGTGTTGCTGTGTTCCCATAGTTGTCATACAATTCACAAAACAGGTAATTTTCTGCATTTTGACAAGGCTAAATGAATATGAGTCTGACTGGTAAGAGTATTTTCATTCAGCCACAGCACCAGCCAGAAGAGAGGCAAGCAAGAGCTTATGAGGATGAGAAAACACCTCTTATGCAGCAGTGGCCAGGCTGCAAAAGGGCTCCTAAGACCTAGAGCATGATGCTTCAGCCCACAGCAAACAGGAGAGGAGCTGCTCTTCCACATCATCCACCCAAACAAACAGCAGCACTGAATCGTTGAGGAACAGTCATTCTCAAAACACTGAACTTCCCAAAACACTCTCTGGAAAATCACGTTGTCATGGTCTTATACTCACAATAATAAACCTACTAGCCATTGGAACAGAGTGACAATATGCCTATCCATCAAACTTTTTTTGCATAGACTTTTCTTATACTAGAAAACATTTATATACCTAATTTGAAATTATTGCCAAATGCTGCTTGCCGAATAAGAGACTTAGAGGGAGTGCACAGCAGTTAATTATTAATCAAAGTCTGACAGCTACAGCTACAAAATGTTTGTATGGTAATTTCAAAATTGAAAATTATCTATTTCACTCTACATGAAATTAGTGTATGTTCATTAGAAAGTCAGTGATTATCCTGAAAAGTACTACAGGAACATTTTAGTAACTGTCCTACAGCAGGAGAAAGTATTCAACACGTCTCCAGGCCAATTGCCATCACACCTTCCTCGTAATTTGATGTCAGTGATGTTTTTAGATCTTAGCCTTACAGCTGAAAACATAATTAGCAGGATGATGTTTAACAGGGGTCACAAATAGAACGTTGCTGTATCCTGCATTAAATACATACAACCTACCAGCATAGCACTGCCATTGTTAGGAACAGACAAACAAAACCACCAACCAGCCAAAAACCAACCAAACAACAACAACAAAAAATCCTACAAAAAAACCACAAAACCCAGCACTATCAACATTTCAAAACAACCCCAAAGCCAATCCCAAAGATACAAATAATAGAAGGAGCAAAAGACATCCAGATACTTTGCTAACTGATGGCATTCTACTAGTATCATTCAAAATTTTATTTAAACAAAATGAAAACGTCAAGACATACACTTTTAGGTTCTAAGCATTCTAAAAGTAGTTTACACACACATATATGTAAATACATATATATGCATACACACACACTCCCCCATGGCCACAGACCAGAAACAGGAACGATTTAAGGTTTATGAAATATTAAATATAATTAAGAGTATAGCGAGGAAGTAAAGTGCATTACAAAATGCTGATGTTAGACAGCAAATATTGACCTTTAAAATTTAACAAGTGAAAAGAGACTTAATTTGCTTGTTATTCAAACTTTAACAATAAGTATGATAGCTTAGATAGCAAAAAGAAAAAAAAAAACAAATTGCAAGCCCACAGCATTTGCCATCATTAACATTTTGCATTAACATTTTGACCAGTCAACAATTCAGCAGTGATGAAATGTGCAGTTTGATACAAAGTAAGACAAGGCTATTTAAATAACTCAAAATAAGAAATGGTTATTGAAACATTAGAATTTTGATAAGCGATCACAGCTGCACTAGAATTAGTTTCTATAGCAACAGAGGAAATAATGTGGAGAATTGCACAGCAGTACAAGATGGATTCCTTACAAACACTGATGATCAAATAGAAAACTTCAAAATTATTCACTGTATTAAAATATTTTTATTAAAATGGTTATTCAAATATTCTGTCTCTTGTACTTCATATATTGCCCTATTTTTCTTCTCTGGTATTCAGTTCTAGTCCATTCATTCCAGTTTTCACACTTTTCCCCATTGCTTACCTTCCTATTTTAAAATTAATTAAAGTGACTTATGCTGAAAAATGCAGGACCCTGAACCTCAAATTAATCTTAATTTTCAACTACTTGTTTGTTATCCCTACACAGAAGCATACATTTCATTTACTTCCCCAGCAGTGCCCGTGTGAGACCAGGAGAGAATGCTTTGCACATACTATTCATAAGAAGATGCATCACAGCCATGAGAATTAACATCCCTATGGAACTTCAGAAACTTAAAGTCATATGAGACTTGCAGGAGCTTTTTATTAGTGTCCTCTCATGTCCTAAGCATGATTAAGAAACCATTGCAAATCTATTAGTATTCATGGACTGAATACCCATAAGATGGTAGGATAAAACCTTTCATCTGAGCACATCTTTTAGATTTCAAGTGTTGCTCATTTCTAACACCAAGAGTTATTGTTTCATTGCATCACCCCTGATTCCAGCTATTTTTGGCAACTAATTAAAGAGCATATGCCTGAACCTTTTATGTATTTTGCCCTTATAATGAGACCTATTACTCTGGCTTATTCCATCCTTTTGAGTTCCAAAATATCTTTCGAGTTACCATGGATACAACTGATATGCTTTCTCCCACAACTGCTTTGTGTGCCTTATCGAACACCAAAAAACTGGCACAGTAGGAATCTAAGCCATCTACACAGGATGAATATCTAACCCTTCACGTGTTTGTCTTCCTCTTCCCCCCTTCAAAAAAACCCAAACAAACAAACAAAAAAAAACCAAAAAACAAAACAAACAAAAAAAAAAGTATGCCATATGCTATGATTTGTAATGAAATAAACAAGCAGGTTCTTTTCTGTCTGAAATCCAGGACATTTGCCCAAGGAAAACAAACAAAAAACAAAAAACCCCAAACAAATAAAAACAAACAAACAAACAAACAAAAGATACAGACATAAATTAATTTAATCTGATCAACACTGAAACAGTATTGAAATGAAAATGTGAGTACACAATCATTCTGAGTTTGCTGCTTATTTAGGGTAGACAGAGTTTAAGAGTTTCTACATCAATATATACACATAAGATGTAAAACACAGCAAATCTTGATGAGCATTTCTGAAAGGAGTCAGAGAAACATTGCATGCAACTCTGAGATTATGCATAAACTAGAGTAAATAGAACTCCCCTAAACTCTCTCTTTCTATACATTTCTTATGGACATTTTCAAGTGCAGATTGCTTTCCAACAAGCTGGGAATAATTTGTACTTATTCAGTGTAGAAGAGGGCAGTTAAACAGATTTTTCCCATTATGCTTTTTGTATTCTGACCTCTTCTTAAAAACAAAAGATTCTCACTGAGACAGCAAAATTTACACAGTATTCAAAAACCAAGTGCTGATAGCATAATCTGAATTTATGTGTGAAAAGTAACGGGGAATAGCCAGAAGGAAAAACTAATTATTGTAATTGATAGAGACTCAGAACTGTCTCCCAACTTCCAATGCATTAAATCATTGGAAAGACATCAACTGCATAAATAAGTGTCATGATGGCAACTAAGAACAAGAAAGACTGAATATCGAGTGAATATTGAGTAGACAAATGCTGCTCTTGCCTCTTTTCCTCAGTTATCTAAACTTCTCCAGGTATTACAACAAAACACTCAACAAAAAACATACTTGGCTTCTTCATGTCCACAGGATCAACCCTGCTTTAAAATACAGAGAATCTGAAGTATAATACCTGAGCCAGAGACACTGGTGGATAAACCCCAGACTCTTACCCTTGCTTGCATTATGAAACAGCTGTATCATTCAGCAAGTTTTTCAAGATTTCTATAAAGTTCTTTACATTATGAAGTAAAGAGGTATTATATATTTTCATTTTTCTAATAGCATCAATGTAGGCTAGAGTTATATTTACCTGGATTTCTTTTAACCTTTAACTTCTAACTGTCTCAGACTTCCTTTTGGGGATGAAAAAATCCACATAATGTTTTTACTGTGAACTTTCAACAAGAATTAAATCTCACTTCTTTTTTGTCCCCTGAAAATTGCCTTTAATAGAAACTGAAAGCTAGAGAACAAGGAAAAGGAACTCAAAATTTACTGCTACATTGAGGAATTTATGCTAAATTGTCTCGGCTACCAAAATATTACAGTTCTGCAGTTTTATGACAGAACCACTTACAATTAAAAAAAAAAAAGCATCTAGAACGGTGGAGATATTTACAGAATGGCTCAGTACAGAGGCCATAACATTCCCTGTTGCACATGCTATTATTTCTCCTCTGTATAATACTCTCCTGGATTATCTTCACTGGGTACAAAATCACACAAGAGATTCTCCCAGTCCTCTCCGAGAAGAGTTAAAGCACAAAGCAATTTTTTTTAAAAAAAGAAATAACTACTATTGCTGCCACTCCTCTAAAGTTCTTCCCTTTCAAAATATTGAAGTTCTCTGGAAATTGCCACAGTAGTTCCCTAAGCTTCTTCGGCCAACAGATTGCCTCTAACACTTGTGACAACTACTGTTGCTATTTAAAAAGATTCTCTTCTTCTAAAGTGCCTTCTCTTTAAGAGGATAGAAATGACACCAGGACAAGCAGATGATTGAGAGCAGTGCTTCTTATTGTGAGCGAAAGGAATTTTGCTCTGAAAACAGGCAAGACAACAGCTATTATCAAAGAGGAGGATGATGAGTTTCCCTGAAAGAGAGCATTACATGCTCTGTCTCTTAACAGATTAACTGTTCCTCAGTTAAGAGGGAAAATGACCAATCAACACAAAGCACCTTTTCAAATTTTACCAGTACTACCCAGAATTACCTGCTGACCAAATTTTTGTATGGTTATACAGTTCATGAAGCAGGAGTTGAGAGGAAAAGAAAAAAATATATCAGAGCAGCACAATCAACGTCAACATCAAGAACAGCTTTAAGTCATCCGCATGGTTGCAAATTATCACTGAATTATTGCTATATTAAGACATAAGTAAATGAAAATTGTTAAGTCCAAGGAAAAGAATCATTATTCTCTCCCATTCTTATAATCTAAAAATAGCTCCATTCTGGCATTATGTATAGCATTAACAAAGCCAAATACAAAGGATTCCAAGCAAAATATTTTTTAAAAGGTGGGTAAAAATTAATGCAAAATTAGACTAGTTTTCTGGTTTGTATCCATCAGATGCTGAAAATAAATGCAATATTTTTTTTCCATTTAACTCATCAAATTGCCACAAATGCTACAGATGCAACAGAAACACTTGGAATTATAATCCATCTTTATAAAATGTAATAACGTAGATGACATTGTACTTTGCAATCCAGAGTAGTGGATTTTTTTCTATTAAAATTCACAGCAACTTGGGCAAAATTCTAAAAATATACTATTTTTTAAATCTCACCAGCACAGTGCTAAGGATTTAAAAACAAAGTTTCAGAAGTCATTATTTCTACTACCAAACTACTGACTGAGCAAAACAGAAGGATAACCAAACAGCTGATCAGATATAACCACGAACAGAAAACCAAATACCATTACAAATCATACCTTCCTTGAAGATATGAAGAAATTGGCCTGATCCTTAGAGTAAATCTTGACCAATTTAAACCAGAACAGATACAACCCCTCTTTTTTTTTTTTCCCCCAGAAGTCTCAGAGTTGGTCCTGGCCTCTTGGTTGCTGGTGTGTTTTATGGTGCAGATGTCAATGCTTTGCAGCAGCCAACAGCAATTGTGTCACCTGCTCAAATCACACAAATGAGCTGTATTTGTACAGGCTGAGCAGGTTCAAAGGAAAGAAATTCACACCTGAAGTCAGCCTCTTGAAGACATGAACCTTTTGAAGTTCCATTCTCCAAGATTTGGATTTTTCAGATACACATGCTCTTATCAGCTCTATTTTTAAGATGCCGCTCATATAGGATACTTGAAATTCTGAACATGTTTACATTATCCATCCAGCAGGCTAATGGAACTGCATACCAGACAGTCATGCATAATTCAAATCAATATCCTCAGGCTTGCAACTCTAAGTCAAAGCTGCCTTTAAATAAGCTGGGTGTGACTTTACCATGAATAAAATGTATCTAATTTTTAACCTTTATCTGACAAATTGATATATTTCCAAAGGAATATAATAAAACTTCTTCAAAAATTAAAACAATTAGAAAATCATTATAATTGAAAATTTTTACTAAATACTTTTAAGGACAAAATTTAGAATGGTTCATCAAGACTGAAACCAAAAGCCAAAATGGAGAGAGCTTGGTCATTAGTATTTTTCTTTCAAGCAAATAGCAGAGATATATACACAAAAATACATGCTGCTGAGCTACTAAGTGGTGAGATGCAGCAAGATTTCCTATTTATAAATTTAAAGATCAAGCTTTAATTGAAATGGGTATAGGTGACCACACAGAAAATCTTATATGCAGTTAAGCACGTCTGCTAGCTTCTCTCAAAGGACCCGAATCAGAATTTCCATAATAAATTTTTTTTTTCCTTTAAGTTTTCCTAAATGCTTTCATGAGACCATGATTTCTTCATAGCAGATAATCTTGAGCTGCACCGAAATGACCAGAAGCATGGCAATGACATTAGCTAGGAAAAATCTATTTCCAGCTTGTAAATACGGTGGAGGAAAGGTAATTGCAAAAAACCAACTCCACCCCAAATAAAACCAAAAGCTCGCCCCAAACTAAAAGGACACAAACAAAAAAAACCACTTCAAGTTGTGTAACATACCATGCTTACCCCTTACCCCAAGGAAAATATTCCAGTAATTCCTAAAATTCAGGATAACTTTAAAAGTCAAAAGTGTTCCAAATAGCAAATAAGAACTCGTTTTGCAAGAAACAGATTACAGATCTTTGCCTCCACAGAAGCTACAGACACAATTTTATATTGTTTTCTCAGATATTGGAGACAATACAGTCTCCAACAATATACTCAAAGCAGCTATGGAAATAGTTATCCTAACAATAAAGTACATGTTATCAGATTAAAATGGTAACATTTTCAACTTCTGTAAGGACAAAATATTCATTAAACAATTCCAAGAGAATACTTACAGCATAAGTTACAGCAAGTCTATGAAACTGATACATATGCATAAGGAAAATAATTTACATTAGATAACAAAACAGAAAAGGAGTTCCATTTAAAAAAAACCCTAATGTTTTTTCTTTTACCAAAGAGAAGGTTAAAATGCAACATGTTCAGGATATAAACAAACAGTCCTAATGGTAACCTGTCCTTAATCTAAAGTGGAAAGGCACAACTGGGAGGCAAAGTCTAGTTTCAGCCTACGGTTAAAAATCCTTCGGTTTTAACCTTCAAAGGTAAGAAAAATACTCAATTTATCCACTGCTGCTAAGGAGGAAGAACTGGTAAGCCAATCTTTTGTAATATTCTTATGTAAAATTCAAGATCAGGTTGGATGGGGCCTTGGGCAACCTGATCTACTGAGATCTGCCCAAGGCAGGGGTTTGGAACGAGATGATCTTTAAGGTCCCTTCCAACCCAAAACATTCTATGATTCCATTCTATGAAAGCTGTTCTAGTTTTTAGTTCTCATATTTACCTAAACTGCTCCACTGTGCTAAACAAGCAGCATGACTAATTGCAGGAGGTAAGCAGAGTACTGGATAAAATTCCTGGTTTTCAATGTACCTAATGACGTCTACACAGAGATTTCCAGCCTATTGTTCAATCTTGTTTCTTAACCCCTCCTCTCATGATAGAGCCATGAACCCTCAGAATCAGCAAAAGCACTTGGGTTTATCAAGGAAATTATCTTTACTGCTGATATAGTACTATCCCTTATGTTTATATCACAAAGCAGTTCTGTATTTTATGAATGTAGAACATCTATTTTAAATATGAACTATTTCAGTCACTATTTCAGTCTGTGAACTTTCCCAAGTTAATGATCTTCTCATAAACTCCAGATTCAAATAGATAAAAGAGCTATTAAAAGAGTAAGTTTACCATCAAATGGAAACTTTCTGGCTATCATTAATGAATGATACACAACACTTCAGAGATATCACATTGCTACAGGTGACTTTCTACAAAGCCTTCATATCAATGCAAACAGTATTTCTTCAAAGACTTCAAGATGCTGGCAGGAAGAACCTAATTTGAGAGACTGCTTTGCTCACTTGTGCACATCATGAAAAAAGCCCTTTCCTACTGGAATGCAGTTTTTTGTCCTCCTTGGGGTTGGTCTAAATGGAAAATAAAATTTTCTCTGGAAAATCTTGCCATCATCCCATAACCACAACTCTGAGTTTTGTTACTAGGCTTCTTCTCTCAGCAGTAGATGATACACATACTTATACAGCTTTTTTTTTTTTCCCCCAGCATCTCTGCTGCTCATCACATGGTTTCAGAATTACCCAAATTCATTCAATCAAGTATTTTCATGTGCTTCCTTTGGTTGAAAAGACTGTGCACAACTTCGATACCATCTATCTGGCTTCTATACTCACAAGTCCTCAATGTAAATCCATTTTCTTCCAAACTGTGTTTCAACTCAGACATGGATCTCCTTTGCATTTAAATCCCCTGTTTATATCTTGCCTCCTCCATAATATTCCTCAAGAAAATTGGATGAGTAATACTGAATTGCACAGGTGCTTTCTACCCGCATCTGTGAATTCAGCCTATTCCAGGACTCAAGAATTCATAAACATTATACATGTCTGCTATTCATACACGTAAAGAAGCTAACCTCAACATGATCACAGCCCAATTACTTATAAGAAAAGTTCCTTTCTATCAGGAACTTATCACAAGACAAAAGGTTACACTTCCTTGAGAAGGAAAAAAATACATGAATTCTGTAAAACTGAATAAAAGACAGAGCAAGAGTTAATCTTTAAATCACCTTAGTCTCTGCAATGCTCAGTTGAGTACATTTTGTGGAAGCATGCATCATAATTTCAAGCACTTAACAGAACTGTCTTGCACTATTACAGAAGAACAATAGAGGCCTGTCATAATGCACTAGGAAGCTACTTTGGAACTCAAAAAAGTCCCACTAAACCCCAAGCAAAAACCTGACTAAAGAAAAACCACAAGAAAACCCAAACCCCAGCATCACAGACACTAAGTAGAAAGCATTGCAAATCAAGTTACTTCTAGACACTATTCTGCAGATCCTTGAATTACAGAAGTATCTTTTCTACAAAACTATCCTTAAATATTCCCTTGATATAGCAATGGATTAAATAGCCACACTTCCCAGAAGTTTCAAAATCACAAGATACCATTCTGCAATTTTTAAGGGCTTGGAGCCAATGAAGACTCATTTCAATTAACCAGAGGAGGCAGAAATACATGATCAGGAATCAGAAATTTGTATCATTAGTATTGCATGACTGCACTCTCCTGTACTACAGGAAGATTTTTTACTACTCTTAGAATAAAAAAATGTCAGGTGAAGATGCCCACATAATAGAAAACGAGAAAAGAAAGGAAGCTGGACCAATTAAAGAAATACGGTAACTAAAAAATCCCACAAAATCTCCAAAAAGTACATCAATAACATCAATTGATGGTACACAAGTACTATCAGATAAGATACACAAGTATGAATATCTGGAGTATTCACAACTGCAACATGACTCAGCCTTCAAAATATACTCTAAAGCATTTAGAAATACAGCTCTGAAGGCATCTGAACACTTGTCTTAAATCTCTTTACTAAAGACCCTTTCAAAGTACCTTGAATGCACTATTTGAAGTACTAAGCCTATCCAAAGTTGCAAAACAAAGAGTATTTACTTCCAATAGGTGTTACACCAGAAGAATCTCACAGGTAATCTGACAAAGACAAATCAGAAAAAAGTGGGTGGCCACCTTCTTTCTAAATACTCTTTTCATTGAACATATTTATTTCTTTAGGGCCCATTAGAGGAAAAAGAAGAGAAATAATGATTGAGTATTCAACTGAGCTTTCAGTCCTCCAGTGTGAATACAAGTACACAATTGTTTTCCATGTCAGGCATCTTTTCTACGTGCAATTCTTACTATCTGAAATCTATAGAAAGACCAGTTTTGAAAGAACTTTGTGGCATTATTTTGCTGAACACAATACAGCCATACAGAGGTCCTCACTCTCCAATTTGGAAACAGTAAGTTTTCATTCACACTTGGCTTGAAAATAGATTGACTTATATGCAAGGAATAATGATAGAAACTAAACTGCAAAACATATGGTTATCATGGAATTCATTGAGTGATCCATTGTTCCTCTCTCAGCCTCTCTTTCACCTCAACCTGGTAAGTCTGAAGAAGTAGGATCCTGCTTCACAGAATGTATTTACTAGTGAAAACTTGCTTAAACAGAACGGGGAGATTCACCTCTATACCAGTTCTGAGTTGCTTGTGAAAGAGTTTTTAGTGTTTACATTGGAAAGACACTGAGAGGAAATGTTTATATATACTTTAAGTAATTCAGCGAGGAGACTTTTCCTGAGACATGCAAACTAACAAGAGAAAATGAAAAGGCAAAAAGCTGCATAAAGAATTAGATCCAAGAGATTCCAGAAGAACAGTTGCCTTCACGTGCAAAAGATTGACACTGAGGAACAAGGCAAACATATGTCCACAGACACATCAACATAAAGTGCTGAAAGCCTAGAGAAGAATAGAAAGGGAGAAGACAAACTACAAAAATAACCATATTCTACCTTCACAATATGAAAAAGATGGATAAAATCCAGTAGCATATGCCTGCTAGAGCAGCAGATTCTCATTTAGGAGAACTTATGTTTTCTCGCTGCAGTCTTTTAGTGCTTCCATATGTTTCAAAAAAAACCTTGTGAAATGTAAGGCACTTGGGCCAATCTCAAAAATAACATGTCTTCAGCCAGGGGGCTTTACCAATTGAGAAGTTAGAAAAGGGTTTTAAAACAGGCTGGAGATGGAACCTGTGGTTGTACTGAACTGGTAAACTATAGCTAAATAAAATACATCTAAGTATGCTAAATAAGCAAGTAAGCTTACTCCTTTTTCCTTTATGATGTGACTTATTTTTCCTCAAAATGGGGTCAATTCTCCTTGCTTGCTCCTAATCAGGAATTTTGCACAGTTGTTAAAGAGGTAATGCTTTAAGGATATCACAAATTAACTATTAAAAAACCCGAACAGTTTTCTTCTCTTCTTCTACCTTTCTCATCTCAGGGGATTCAGAGAATCTCAATTTCAGAAGCAAAGAACCTTCAATAGTTTTTCACATCTGCCTGCAAAACTATATATCCATAAATATATATTCAACATATTGATCTTAACATTTCTTAGTTAATAAAACTTCAATTCTTAGGAACTTAGGGGACCGTTTCCTTAGAGAAAATGCATTGCCTATGAAACTTATGGAGATACTAAAACCACAACAAGTTGCCAGTATAATGCTTGACTTTTCAAAGTTGAGGCAGCAGGAGACAAAGAGGCCAATTCAATATAGTATTGTATGGTTTTTTTGAAATTCAAGTTATTAAGAAGGCATGGTCCATTTAAGATCCCAATAGAGATACTAAAAATATTTTATTTACTAAATAAAAATAATGCATATTTTAATTTTAATGCCAATTTTAAATATTAAATTTTTACACTTATTTAGATCCCTATTTCAATTCACAAACTCTTTGTTAGCAGAAATATCTTTCAGTGCTGTTTTTGCTTGCTTTTTTCCCCTCCTTATTTTTTATTCTCTATTTTTTAAAAATAAATGTGTAATAATACTGTCTATATTAATCCCCTCTTCCAAAATATTACAAATAGTTGGAGCACATAAAGAAAATGCTACATATTCAACACTGAAATAGTAGGAAATAATATAGGAAGTGGTATACACATTATAAAAACCTAAAAGGAAGTTTTGTCAGGAAAACAGGAAAAATAGGTCACTTCAGTAAGTACCCCCACTTTAGTGGATAATATCAGAAAGCACAAAAATTACATTATTGGCAAAGTTAAGATTGCAAATTTCAAGCGGATCCTGGACCTTAGCAAAGAGATTGAGCCACACATCCTGTAGCAACACAGGTTTCTCTTTTCTTAGGTTAAAAACTTTTGGTCTTTTGGCAAGAGTTGAAATTTCAGGTGTAAAAAACCCCTGTACCATTTTACTTTTAATGTTAACATTTGTCATCCACTTAATTTTCTATTGAATTAGGTTTTCCTTCAGTGATACTCTGGAATTAAGCTTTCCATGAGGAGTGCACTGCAAAACTTTTATATTTACAATGGGTTACAGTCTGTAGAAATACTTGCATCCAAGCACAGTAGTAATTTATTTTTCATTTTGTGTACCTATATGTAAAATATGTAAAAATCTAAATGCATCAAATGTGCAATGCAAATATATAAAATAGGTCAGACACTGGCCATAAGGAAGTATTTGTGAATGAAAATTTAAACCCCTGAATTGCAGAATTACCAAAAGTGCTATTACAATGTTCCATCATGAAAATACAGCAACAAAGCCTGCAGAGCATATAGCTTTCTTCATTTCAGTATTAAAAACATTATACAAAATTCCCTGTGAGTTCTACAAAAATATGCTGAAAAGAAAGATTAATATGGCCATCTAGAGGAGAAAAGAATGCTATGAAAACATACAACACAATTTCTCAGGCTTCAGAATATGATGCTTTTAGAGGCATGCAGTCAGAAAATGGATGCAATAAACTAATTAGAGAATTGACAATAATTAAACATTAAAATAATACGTTCAGACATTTGGTGGTCTGAATGATGCAGACATATTAATGTTATACACACTTTTAGCAAGGCAAACAAAACATACAGGGTGTATTAATAAAGACAAGATTATATTTTTTTCTTTGTTAAATTTAGTGTATGCAGAGTTAAGTACATACATATCTAAACAAACACATTTAAAAGACAGAAATTCAGAGTAAATAGTAATCAGTAAAACTGTTTATTGACTCCTTCAAAAACACAGCTCACTACTGCAAAATACAACATGTGAGAGAGGTTAGCTGCTGAAGAGAAAAATCAGCAGAGAATTCAAAAATTTTCTGTAAATTAAATATCATTTTTATTACTTTTAATTATTATTACTTGTACTACTCCATCTTTGGTGGAATTCACAGAGTTATGGAATCATGGAATGGCTTGTGTTGAAAGGGGCCTTACAAACTACCTCATTCCAACCTCTCTACCCAAGACAGAGACACCTTCCACTAGACCAGGCTGCTCAGAAATCCATCCAACCTGGCCTGGAACACTGCTAGAGATGAGGCATCCACGTGGAGCTTCTCTGGGCAACCCGTTCCAGTGCCTTGCTACCCTCACAGAAAAGAACTTTTTTCTCCTAATACCTAATCTAAACCTACTCTCTTCCACTAGGTCTTCCAGATCTCCTTAAAACCACTCCCCCTTGTCCTTATTCTTAATGATCAGGGGCTGCTTTACTGGCAACGAGCAGGAAGAAAACAGTGGCAAGACAAAAATTAATTCTGTCCTCTCACCACTTCACTTTAACATGATCAAGTGTTATATGCTCAACATATGGACTGATCAGTGCCTTACAGTGGAAGCACAGCCAAAATGTTAAAGACTTAAAAGTAGAAATGATAAAGCACATATGAGAAAACAACAGGACACAAAGTCAAATGCACTGACAACTTTTTCTCATATTAAACAAAGCACATAGGAACACACTGCTTGTTTCACAAGAGTCAAGAAATGGTTCTATGATCTGTCTTTACACTTTTTATAAAAATAATTCAATACCCATAAAAGCCAAGTATTTAACCAAAGGATTCAAGTATTCCTATGACATCAAGTCTCCAACAGATTTTTTTCCAAGTTTAAGGCACAGTAAAGCTTTGCCTTTTTAGAAAGCACACTGAAACATCTGGACTGCTGATGCTTCCCCCTTGGAATCAGAGATTTTTAACATCATCTGTTAAGTGAACTGCTTCTCTGAAGACCTATGTACAGCCTGGTAGTAATAATCTCTCCTTTATTTCTGATTGCAGGCCTTCTTAATGAGATTTTCACCTCTATTCATCAAAGTCCTATGTTGGACAGCTTTCCCTCTGTAATGATCATCACACAAGGCATACGCTGTCTCTTCCTCTATTCTAAAACATTTTCATCATTGTGCAAAGATTTTTTTTAAAGTAATTTTGGAAGAACATAAAAAGTAGTAACACTAATTATTCCAGTATTTCACCTTCAGGTCACTGAGAAGTGAAAAATGTTAGGTTGTTAATCTGCTACCACGTCAAAAACTTTTTTTCATAGTATTGAACATAATTTTGTTGAGAATAATGGATTAATAAAATGAGACTAACTCCTCACTCTAATTTGCAAGCATTTTGCCGAACATGCGGTGTAGAATGATTGCAGGCTGTCAAAAAAATAACAGTTTATTCTCCATTCCCTGTAAAATGTGGGAAGAGAATGCTCTCATAAGCACCAGCAAAAGCAAAACACTGACATTATTAAAGTTTTTGTGCAAGTAGAAGTATGTGGAAAAAAAAAAAAGTTTTTGAGTTGGAGTGTTTTGATAGCTTTTGTTTTAGAAGTTTTTTTGCTTCCAAACTCTGAATGTTCTTTCCTTGCAATAAATTTTAAAATGGTGTTTATATCCAGCCTGCTTCCAGAATTGAGAGCATTGAACAGGAATAGCACCTGGTGACTGATATATTTAGCAATAGAAGAATACAAAAAACGAGGAGGAGGTAACAACTGTAATTTCTGGATGCAATATTTAGACTTGCCAAAAACATTCTTTTGTCTTAGACTGTAATCCTGATACAGATTTCCAGACTGGAAACTCTCACTCCCCAGGATAAAAATCAGTAACTATAAATTCTGACAAATTAAAAGGATGATGAGGAACACAATCTTTTTTCTTTTTCTTTTTTCTTTTTCTTTTTTTTTTTTTTCTTAATGGATATTGGCTAGAACAATGCCTTTGAATTTTAAAGCCTATAGGGCCAAAGTAAAAAGCTCAGATAAACTCAGGATTTTTTACTGAGAAGACAAACTAGATTGGACAGAAAAATCTGAGCAATTACAAAATAAGAAGAGGAATGTTGTATAACTATGGCTATTTCAACAGCCAGCCTCAGTGGTCTGCAGAGAGAGAAATATCTTATTCTAGATATCTGAAAGGAGTATACCTGTGTAGTTCTTGTATAATTCTTATCCGGTATTATTTGCTAATAATTTTTCCATCTCCTGTTAATATACATCATCATTCTTTTCCGACAGTGACAGAAGCCATAAAAATATCTGAGTATCTGATCTTTCATATTCCCCCCACCAACACTGTTGAGAGATCTCAGTAGATATCAAAACCAAACATACTTTTACTATCCCTATTCCTTCTCCATCACAGTGTTCAAGAATCAGTTTTTACCACCTGATCTCACCTCTGCATCTCCTTCACTATCTGCTGGAACTCAGACTACCTACCCTTCCACAATTTAACAGGAAAGGAAAGAAACAAATTTTCTGATGATCAAAAGATCCCTTTACTCTGCAACTTGAAATATGGATTTAATGTCCTTCAAGTCTTAGCTTGGAATCATGAATGATCATGTACTAACTTCAAATTTCAAGAGCAAACAGAATTTTATATAATTTAATTACATCAAACGGTAGAAATTGTAATTTCTTTTCAAGCCCTTCTGGACTGTATTGAACATTTAAGGTAAAATATCTTTTAATTGAATGTATCCACTTTTTATTAGAAAACATGAAGCACTAAAAACTTTTGCATTTTAACATTTTGCATTTTGCAAACTAATGGAAGACCAAAAATACCTGACTATAATACAGCACCTGTATCAGAATCTAACTTCTACGTAACTCCAAGTTCACTTCTCATAGACACATATAGACACAGTTCTCACACAACTATTTGCAAATACGAAAAGCACATTGACAAAATACTGACAGCAGAATTCTCAGCCTCTACATCAAGCTGTCACCCCAACTTAAAATCAAGAAATATATAGCATATAAGAAAACATCCACTGTCTAAATCCAACTTTTAGCACAATGGAAAAAGACATTAATCTAATCTTTGCAGCAATTTCTTTCTGTCATTTCAAGGGAAGAAAAGATAAAGAATACTCCAGCAATGCACACTGCAATGACCTTATGCACTGTAGCCAATAACCGATTCCATTTACTTTGCTGTTAGAACAGCTTATCAATACAGGAATAACATGTCTTCTTTGTATTTATAATACCATAAATCCAAGAAGAGTAGCCATGTTTCCTTCCTAAATCAAAACAGCTTAATTGGCCCAAAGATGAAATTAATAATAATAAAATTAAATGAAACTTAATATAACAAGATATTGCATCATTTGCAGTATTTCCGGAAGAATGTATACAAGTGTGCATTTTCCTTTTTTTTTTTTTTTTTGAGCATGCACTAATATAAGAGGTGTCTGGCTATTTCTTGCAGACATTGACTATTTGCTAGCCAAGCTGCTCTTGTCTAAAACTTACTTATCCAGAACACAATTCTGAAATTTGGAATAAAAGGAAGGCTTTTAAATCACTCTTACCTTCATCTATTGAGGCTTCACTACTGTATCCATCATATTCTGCAGACAGGGGACTATATTTTTGTCTGGTTTCCCATATATAGTTTTTTTGCTGTCTGCCATCCACCACTGACAGCCTGGAGCTCTGGGTCCTAGACAAGGCCTCATGATATTTACCCAGTGCTTCATCTTCACTCTCAGATGATGAACCATGCTGGTCTTTACTCATATAAGAATTGTCTGTTTGAATAAAATAAAGCAAATCGACTACAGCTCAAAATAGAATACAAGAAAATAACCATAAGAGGTTATCATTGAAGATATTTAAGTCATTTCAATTAATTTTTTTTAATATCTTGTTGTGATTACAAGCATTGTGATTTTGTAATTGCTGAGAGCTGTTCTCATTTTCTAGAAGAACTGAAATTAAGCCCCAAGAAACCATACTAACACTTACTCAACAGAAAACAGATCAATTCATGTAAGGCGGCACATAGACATTCTTGAACCCTTTATTAAGTAGGAAAATGCTTAAAATAATTTATGTAAAGTAAATCCAACCCAGCTGCAACATTTCATTTGGATACCTAACATATCAAGCAAGCAACTCCTGATCCTACATTCCCAGCTGATTTTTTGCTGTGAGCATGTAGCATAGCATAGAAATGAAACTGATTTACAAAAAGAAGCCTACAATAAAATCATCTTTAGGATAGTTATGCCAGTAGTGCTTAAACTCACAATAACAAATGGGAAAATGCTAGTGAAAAATGTTTGCATGCACAATTTTATTTAACTTACAACAAGCACCTCCTTGTTCAAAAAAATCTATCTAGTTAATTCTTTTATAGCAGTTCTGTAGTGCCCACTCCTGTGGCCAACATTTTCCAACTACATCTCAATCATGACTTCCTCCCACAAATCATATATTAGCTGTATTTTTATTTCTGTAAAGGGAAAATGTCTTCCTCCCTTTTTCCAAAGTTCAAATGGATCCTGCCCAAATTTAACATGCCTTGCAGAGGTTCTGTAGATCTCACACTCTAACAGGCATTAAGAGCTCATGTAAACTCAGTCAGCATTACCTCTACTCTGAGAGCCAACCTATGGTATATTATTTGCCAGTGCACTTCCATTACCAGCAGAGCTTTGAGATGCCCATAATACTGTCCCTCAGCTCCTGAATCTGAGGGAATGTTGACTAACATACTATCCAGCCAGCACAACTGCTTTTCCCCTCCCTGCTTTTATGCCCTCAGCTCCAGATCTGCACTTCCACTCCCATTAGTGTCTGTCTTCATGCTCAGCCAGTCTCACTCCTCTGGCTGGGTATTCCTGCTAAAAGAGAGATTCAGCTTATTCAAAATTCAGACAGTTAAATTAACTAAATGCATGCCAGCTATCTAGACCTCTTTTACAGTCAAGTGTTTGCCTCTCAGTACTACAGAGGTCCATCCTTCCTACTTTTAGGAATCACTTTGCATGCAGGTCTTTTCCTCCCTGGTATTCATTCAGAAAAACCTCCACTGCAAGTTTAGGTAAGAAATCTTTTGGAAAGTTACATTTATACAAGCATAATAATATGCCAAGTTCCTGCCTCCCAGCCCCATACTCCAATTTCTTGCTCCAAGAACTCAATTTTTGGTTTCTTTTGGTGATTTCCTCTATTCTTTTTGGCTATTCAATCCCAAATTCTCTTTACTTGCACCTAACACGCTACCTGTATAACCCTGGTCCTTCACCTTTGGTCTCTCCACCTTCTTATGAAGGTACCAATTCTCTCCATATCTGTCACCCTTCCTAGTTCAAATCCCAATCTACCATGTGCATTGGGTCCTATTTATTCAGGAACATTCTGTCCTCATGTAGAATATGTTTATTTTCAATTCTTCTGTTCAAACTCCCAGTGTCTCTCAGTAACCATAAGTACCAAAGGCAGGGTAAGACCTGCTCAGTTCTTCAATCCCTAGAATGAAGCATATGAGTGCAAATGGGATGGTCAGTGAATTTAACAAGCAAAGTATAAGAAGTGTTTACCATGTCTTTTCAAAACACAAACTTTCAAAAAATTCACAACTTTGTCAAATGTAGCTTTTTTTTTCCTAGAAGAACATCTAGAAGGGCATCTCTGACATAGGAGAAGTGCTCTCCTATGCACATATTCCAATACACAAAGGTACCACAGCATCTTTGTGAAGCTGAGGTGAAATCTACTTTTTTTTCCCACAAATACCCAGCATGTTTTTCCCATAACCTATTTTTGGAAAGAGTTAAAGATTTCAAACTATAACTTCAGAAAAAAAAACCAAAACTAACAACCAAAACAAACAAAACAAAAAAAAAAAGGATCTTGGAGAGAAAGAATGTCTCACAATTCTTTCAAATTTGGCACACAATTTAGGAAACTCATAATAAAGTCTTGAAATGGAAATTTTCATAAAACCCTAACTGGATATGTGGCTACCAGCTATACACATAATGTGTACATCAACTTATTTTACTATTTATAGGAAAAATGGTGCCCTAAAAGACTCCTAAGGAGCAACTAGATCTTTCAACTCTAGACTTTCAATTCAAGTCTAGCAGATACGGTTCTTCCCATTTATGGATGGCTATAAAGCAAGCTCAATTTCAGTGATCATTTACTGAAAATATCACACCAAGCAGGATACATTCTGGCTGACACATCCACTGCAAGAAGCTGCCCAGAAAAAGGAAACTCCTTTGCTGTAACAGAGTAAAATTTTACATCTCATACAGCCCTCCAGGGGTCGAAACCTGCCACATTGAAACTTCTACAGATTTCCACAACTATAATTAAAGCAGAGCATACCAAGACTAAAATACAGTGCCAGACATCAGCATTAGGTGCATCCTTTAACATTACAAGAAATGTAATTTACAAATATGAAATCAGGTTCATTAATCAGCCTGCATAAAGAATGGAATAGTGTAAAACATGGCAGCAACATGTTTGAAAGAAGAGTTGAAAGTTATATCTCTAATAATACACTGACTTTTGTAAGCATCCAGAAGTTCTCAGTGATAGCAGATTTTTAATTTTTCTTCTGTTCCTATCATAAAAGAATGAGAATATATGCCATTATTATAAGTCATGAAGCAAGACCTCCTCAAGGGAGGATTTAAAAGCCTCCTCAAAGTTTAAACATAAGCTATCCATGCAATTTTTAATTTCTTTTATAATCACAAAGCAGATCCATTTCAGATTCTTGGGAAAAATATCTTCCTGTACATTAAAAAAAAAAACAAAACAAAACCAAAAAACAAACAAAACTCAGAGTTTTATGCCTTTGCTTGCTACTTCTCATTTGATTTTTATACCTTATTTGGAAACTTGCCTAAAAGAATTAATGTTCTTAGCAAGACCCTTCCTTTCTTTGGCTGTCACAGGTCATGAGCAATTATTAACCTATTGAAAGCTATTAATTTACTTATTATGGGACCTAAATGACATTTTTGAGAGAATATACCTTACAAATATATTATTATGTAAAGAAATAGGTAAGATCATAGTTTATCATACGAACATGGAAAACACTCCTAATTCAAATTAAAATAACCAACCAAACAAAACCAAACCAAACTCAACAAAGCAGATAACTGAAATTTTCATATAAGAAAAACATATGCAACTGAAGAAAAAAAATGGGTTTCTATTAGGAAATCATTAATTTCTTTTCAGAATCAGCACCTCTGGAAAAGCATGTGTTGCTTTCTAAAAATGTACTATGCAGCCTGCAAAAGTATGTAAAACTGCAAGGTTTTACTTCTCACAAACTGCTGTTGCAATTCCCTTATCACACTAAGACTGGGTATCGAAGACAGCACACAAAGTGGCCATAACAAAACCATACAGGTTTTCTTTTACGACTACAACTCCAAGTCAAGCCTCATTCACTTATTTCTGTACTTAGAATCACTTAATTGCCATTTTTTATTGATTTTCTCATTTCTCATTGTGTATTGAAATAGTTATCTTACATATTACAGAAATATTCTGAAGATCTACTGTAACGTGAATGCAAAGAAGTAATTCCTTTTATCATCATTGCACATCTTACACAATGCTTTTAAAAGAAACAAAATAAAAATTGCTTTCACAGAGCAAGTATAAATTTCCAGTATTAATTAATTAATAATTTTCAGCAGAAACCACATAAGGCAGTGAAGGCAACAAAAACTGTATAGAGAAAGAGTAAAGTTAGAACACAGAAAAGGCATTTATTAATCAGTTCCTTTAAGTAATATTTGGGAAAGTAATTAACTTCCAAGAAATATCAACATAATTAGAAAACGAAGCAGTGAAACAAACCTACTTTCACTCACAGGAAACACTATTATTAAATGTATAAATTAGGCGAAAAAAGTAGGAAATATCATAGGTTTCAGGAAAGGCTGAAGAATGCAGTTTGCTGACAGACTCCTCACCTTTTCCTGCTGTCTTCTTATTACATAGCTCTCTTTCTAATTTCTTTGAGTTTTTCCTTTTACCCTCATTCACATTTGTAGTAGATACATTGCCTTCATCCTTTGAGATGGGTTTTCTTTTTCTCTCAAAGAAGGCTTCAGATTTCTTTCCTTTTGTTTCATTAAGGCAATTGGGATGGTCATTGCACATCTTCTTCAAGCTGGAGTCTAATAATCTCTCCTTCTGCACCTCAACAAGTTTTGCTTCTAAATCTTGGGGAGCATTCATACTGTGTATTTTATCAAAATCTTTAAAATCAGCTCCAGGTGACTGTGGTTTGATTTTTTTATGCTCGCGATTCTTAGAATTATATGATACTGCATATACACAATCATCTTGCTCCTCAATAGATTGTTCCACTGTAAGTTTTCTACTTTTCAGGTTACTATCCTTCAAGAACTTATCATTTACAAAACACTCATTTCCCCCTACTACTTCTCTTCTTTTAAAAGGTCCTCCTACAGTCTTCAAATTCTGAGGTACTTTTGTACCATTGAGAGGATTATTATGATCTGTGCCTCTTAACTGGCACTGGTTTTTGTTCAAGCCATGGTCAGACACTCCAACTTGACTTGTACCATTTTTTACAAAATCTAAGGAATCAGAATTATGAGTCTCTTTACATTCTGCAGTGCCTCTCTTTGTTTTCATATTAATTTCCTGAGAATGAGTTAATGATGGTGGCTGTTCCTCTTTGCCTTCCACAGGTTTATCACTCTGCGTTTTGGAGCTCTCATCTTCTGCCCGCAGGCCATTGATCATGCTCGTTACTTGCTCTGTCACTGAGTCAGCTACGGAGTAGCCAACCTCGCCAACAACACTGGCCAGGTCATCCACAGCACTGCTGAGCGTGTCCACCAGGGAAGACACAGAGGGAAGGTTCAGATTTTGGTGAAGGTTTCTAAAAAATGCCATTTGTCCAGCCTATTCAGCAACAGCTCTTAATACTGAGAGGTCCTCTGTTTCACAAATTGATCATCTCTGTTTCTCCAGCTTCAGTTTCAGAGCTATTTGCTTTTTGCTATCTCAAAAATCAATACAATTATCAGGGGAAGTTGCAGCTTTTCTCTTTTCATTTAATAATCATTGAAATAATAGGAAAATAGCTAAATAAATATCTTGAAATGAAGCCACAATCAACCAGCAAAACCATAGTCTTTCATCAACTGCAGCATCGACTAGCCACAATAAAATTCATTATTTTCAAAAGTAAGACAACTGTGTGAGGTGGAATTTTTTTTTTTTTTTTTTATTCTAACCTGCAAAGAAGAAGTTGTGAGACATTTACATTTTCATCAATGTCACACTAAAACAAGCTTTCAACATAACACAACACACATTGTGGAGACTTCTTCACCCCAAAATATTTGTTGTTTTTTAGAGAAGGTAAGATATTTTGGAATACCAATACTTGTTATGTAGTAAAAAATAAAGTTAATATGACAGACAATTTCTGGGGAGAAGATTTTTTTTGCTTCCTGGAAAATTGCAAATAAAAATTTAGCTCCATCTTCTAAAGAGGTAGAGGGGAAGAAGGCCTCTTCGATTTCACATTCTGTTCTCTGGTGCCTGACTCTTTCTTTCAAGTCAGCTAACAAAACCTGTTCAATTTTCACAGAATAAAAGTAGAAAGAGGTTGTTTTACCAAGCATCAATGTCTATTTCAAGGTCTAATTCCTTTCATTACACATGATCCTTAAAGACCTTGTTGTATTAAAAAAATATTCAATAATGTTAATAAGATATAAGGTATCACTAAAACTATTCTTTAAAATTATTTTCCAGGTGAATAAAAGTGAGACCTCCACAAGTATAGCGAAGGATTTCAACAGGATGAGTGAAAGTCCAATAATCCCATTCACAAATTTACATGAAAAGATTTAATTATATAAAATTATGGAATGTTTAAAATAAGTTCAAAAGTATTCTCAGAGTGCAAGAGAAGTATCTCCCCCTAAGTAAATATAATCTCTTTGGTTATATAGCTGTTGAATTTCTGTGGCTTGTGGATACAAAGGTTTGCTCCTATCAAGTACTACAGTCACAGGAAAAGCCAGTGTTGTTTTGCTACATCCTTACAAAAATGTGCATTTTTATAATTAGGTTTAGTACACAGTATGTCAGATACTTACAAAGTTTATCTTGCGAATTCTTTCTTGTAGTGTATCCTGGATCAAGATCTGGGAAACCACTGACGTTTTCAATACACATCTTCTTATTAATGTATAGGAAAAGTAACAACATGAGAATAATGAACACCCCAACCGCTGACAGGAATCCAATTGCTTCAGGAGATACTAGAAGAAACAGAAAGAAACACATTTTTAAAAGCCTTGTAGAAACTTGCCAAGTTGTAATATCATCAGAAATTAAAAAATACCTCAAAAGATGTAAATATATATGCAAAATGTAATTAAACTCCCACCATTTAAATAACTAAAACCCCACCGTTTAAATCTGAGTTAATGTTCTATCATCTTTTCAAAGAACAGAAAAGCACTTGGTCCTAATCTGAGAGGGACTGGCACTGCAAGCAAGAGGTTCTGAAGGAGGACTGGACAGTCTCTGCAGAAGGTTGCCAAAATCAATTATTTCTGATGGAACACCCAAGAGGCAGCACTGGAAAGGAGCTAAGAGCACCCCATCTTTTGGAGGTTTGGCTACCTCTGCTCAGGCCCAGCCCTGAGACAGTGCTGCCAAGGAGGGACTTAGCCCTTGTCCTGTCTGCCTTGCTATGTTCAGCACCTGGCTCCTCTTCCCTCAGGGACCAGCTGATGCATCCTGCTCCCTAGTAAGCAGGGTACCTATTGAGAAAAAAACAGATGCACTTTTTTTTTTTTTTTTTTTGGATGAGAAAAACCATGCATGTTCAATTGCAGATGAACCAAAAAAGAGCCAAGGGGAATAAAGCCAAAAACCAAAACCAGGTTGAGGGGGGAAAAGGCCAAAGTAGCCACTCTCATACTCGGAGGGTAAGAGTATGTAAAGTACAGATTAAGTAATTGCTATTAAGCAGATAAACAAAAGGCAGTGTTGCGGATCTTTGGCAGGTGTAGAATCTTTGAAGTCCTTGAGTACCTAACATCAATTGTACTGTTTAAGACCAAGATTATCAAGGAGCAGGTTTTAGAAATATAAAATCTGCAAATAGATGTGGCAAATTGAAGCAATGGGGAAAGAGTATTTAAAGGGCAGCTTGTTTATTTGACAGGAGAGCGGGCAGAGAAAGGGATATAGAAGAGCCGAAAAAACAAAAGTCTAGAAATGTGAGACATAAGTTAAAAACTTACACAGGCAGTTCAAGACCAAGAGAGGGCAGATCTTTGAAAGGAATGCAGATGCCCACAGACTATAATGAAGCTAAGCTGCTTCATTAATAAAGGCTGCCAGGATGTCAGAGGGGAGGCCCTTAGGAAACTCAGTAGACTCTCCACAAGCTCTATATCCAAAAAAACCTGAATTGAGAAGTTAAAATGGTAAAAAAATTATTACGAAGTAGGGTGGGAGGTTAAAGTGAAGGGTTATGAAACTGCAATTCAATAATATTTGGGTGCAATTTATAGGCAAAAAATGTGATAGAACTCAATAACTACATGCAATTAACAACTGTGTAAAGCATTACAGAACTGTGCTTCCTAGTGACATAATAGATTAATTAATCTGTTAACTGATTTATTAGTAGTGTACTGATAATTAAGAAGCATTATAGGTTCAGTTATGTCTCAAATCTGCATTCTAAACAATAACAGCTGCCACAACACAGAAGACACATCTTCCAGAGCTGAACACAACTGTATTAATCTGGATGAAAGCTGGAACTTCACATATCCCTTTTTTTCCTCCTGATTTTGCAAGACTCTACACTCAACTCCATAAATTCCATTCCTGGGGGTAGAATTTTTTTTTTTTTTAATTTAATAAAAATTTATTAAGTTTTATCAGATTTACAAATTCTATTTCCCAAGATCTTGGCACTACACTTTAAGACCATAATGTTGCATGGTAACATCTTTCACTATTTAAAAAGGAGTGGGATTAAAGAAAAGATGGCAACAGACTCAGCATTCTCAGAGATGCAATACAAAAGGACAGGACGCAAGAGTCCGAAATAACGACAAGCATAGTTCCAATTGGAGATGAGGCGGGAAAAATCCAGAATGAGAGGAGTTTATCACTGGAACAGATTGCCTAGATCAGTTATAGAATCCAACTTCAATGTTATCCCTGCTTTGAGCAGGGGACTGAAGTGCAAATTACTTTCCCAGGAGCCTTCCAACTGAAATCATTCTGTGATTTGACACATACCCGTTGTAAATCTGGGCTCATACATCTATGTAAAAGTACTGACTGAAAAACACATGCAGTTCCACAACCTCCTCAGTTTGTTTTGCAGGATGACAGGGAACATTTGTGTCTGGGGTGCTGTTCTTAAATTATTATACAGGTGTCTTTTAAATCTGACAAAGAAAGATCCAAAGAAATGCCTCCCACCATGAAAAACAAATTGGACAGATTTGCACTTCTGTTTTGAGCTGGACATCCAGACCTATCTAAAACTGACAATTATTTTTGCTTCACTTCTTACCTCTGACCAGAAGAGATCGTGTAATATTTTGCCTGAACCATCCCAGAAAATTTTCCCATTTAAAGGAACATTCCAACAACTTCAAATGAGACATCCTACTGCATCAAGAGGGGTAACAAGATGAGAAAAGTGGATTTCTGTTCTGGAACAGAGAGAAAAGGCAGCTGCTTTTTTTTTTAATTAATATTTTAATTATCATGAACTTTGGAATGTGTCGGGCATTCATTTATTGTTTGTCAGGTGTCTATTTACCATTTTCATGGAGTCTTCCCACACACGGGAATACTCTGAGATTTGACAAAAGCTCCCATTGACATGTATTAACTTTTTACCTCAAAGCTTAACAGATGAAATCTTCCAAAGTTCTGCTGGCAGTAGGCATGCTCCCACCCCTTCCAAGACTGCATATGAATAGCTGAGAATATCTGAGGCTATTGGAACAACACCTGGATTTCTCTGAATTATTGATCCTGACCCAAATGAGAGTAGAGACTGAGCCCAGAACAGAAAATCTTCATTTTCAGTAACTTCCAGCCATAACACCTATCAAACAAAGAGGCAGTGGCAGAAAAGGCAGCAAGAGGGAACTGCAATTCACCAGAATACAGGGATGAACAGAAGTGAAAGAGCAGTAGAAGGTGGCACAGGTTAATGATGTTCAGGGAGGAAATCAGTGTGAGATATGAGGAAGGTATGACACAAATTTGGAGTACACGGAATAAATCAGAAAGTAATGGGAAGGAAAAAAAGAAGACAGATCAGAAGGCAGAAAAAGATCATGGGACCTTTGAATGGACTATGAGAATTATTGCTTTATTATCGGAGCAGGCTGTCCTAAGCAAATTTGCCTGAATTCAGTGTCCACACTGCTTTGAGGAGAAGATTTAACTGAATTCCAGTCCTGGAATGACTCTTAACAAAGGGCAGTGACAGTCTCCTTTCAATAGGATATATTAACTGTACAACATCTTCAGGGGAAAACACTCTCACATATGTCACATTTGATCTTTTAAAACTGAAGGTTTAAACTGCAATTTAAAAAATTTTTACCTATGCTTATATTGTTCAGCAATCAAACAGCTTTGATCCATCAAAATATGGCCTTAAGGAAGCTAACCACAACCTAAAAAGAACTGAAAGCTGAATACTTTGGGGTTTTTTTCTCCAGTACTTCCTGGATACTAAGTAGTTAAAAAAGGCACTGTCTGAAAGCCTTATAGTTCTCTATGGAAACACAGTATCTGATGACATTTTTCGGGATTGAAAAAAGAAACATTGGCTGATATCTTACAAAAAGAATGAAACTTTAGCTTCAGCAAAGCTAATTAATTATTTATGTAATTCCGTGTGAACATAGGACTTGAAAATTATATTTCTGTATCAATTTGCACTCGTGTAAAGAGTCTTAGAATACTAGTTCAGAGATTAGGTAAATTATCAAACTGAAATCCTGTAAAGTATTACCATCATAAAGCCAGGGAAAAATAAATGTACTTCTATTTTCCACATGCAATGTGTACAGATTCCCATCTATGAATACAGGTTTTAGACATAATATTAATCCTTTGGTTAGTCTCCCACAGCTTAAGTGCCTAGCAGGTATACTTCATAGACAGAAAAAATTTGAAAGTTCTTTTTTTACATAAAAAATACATCTATGTTGCATTCATCACCAGAATTATTTTGATTCAAAACATATTGTAATAAATTCTGAGTTGTCTGGGAATAAATTTTACCATGAAAAGCATTTTAAAAACCATCAAAGGTTCTCAGTGGCTTCTTCTATCAGAAACCAGGAGAAAGGCAGTATTTTCTCAAAATGATACTTTGATTTTGAGAGGTCCTACTTGTATAAACATCATAATTATTCCCAGTTCTTAAGAAAAACAACAATGAAATTCTGAATTCAGGGTTGAAATTCATTATAATGCACAGCAGTTTCAGAAATACTAAAAGAACAAACGTCTTTCTACAAAGGTACAAGACTACCTCCACTGCTGGCTATGGAAGTGGCATAGAAAGTTATAGTCATTACAGAAGTATTACCTGAACATTACTTTAATTCCATTTTGTTGTTATCATCACTAGAATCAGAAGTATTAGAACTCAGAAATTTACTATCCCTTCATCTTAAATATCAAATTAGCACCTCTTTCTCAAATAATGTCTTCCTTTTTATGACATAATTTTTCATTTCCAAAAGATGTTTCTTCAGAAAATAATGACATCTTCAAATATATACCACCAAAACAAAAAAAAAAATCCTCAGACACTTTAAAAAGATGAAACTTTTTTAATATGAAATTTAGAAGCATTTAATATTTTAATATGTATCTAGCCCCAAGTGTTATTTAATATCCAGTCAATTATTTTTGGAGCTTTCACACTCTACATCATTCCACTCACTTATCTAGTAATGTACAAAGCCACACAGTTATCTTAGTGCTGTTTCAATTATTCATTTACAAATGCAATACTACCTCCTCTGTATACAAATTTAGTAAACAGAGGTATGAAGTGAAAAATGCTAATTACCTTTAGGATCCTCGTACAAAAAACATTTGAAATTTAATATATAAGTTTGTTTTTATTTATAACTTGGGTTTGGAGAGTGTTTTTACAACTTGATCTAAGATACGTTAGCCCTGTAAATTATTTTAAATATAAAGGACTGTTGTTTTGTATTTAGTTCTGATGAAGAATGATTTATTGTTATAATTTTTTACATCATTACATCTTGACATTCCATGAAAATAATCTGCGCTGTCCAGCTCAAAACATTTTCATCCAAATGCCATGCACTGCTGCTTGTCACTTCTTTCCAACTTTGCCACTTGCACACAAAAGTGACATATTTTTAGAAAGCAGAGCAGGTTAGTAAACTAAACAAGATTTATGCCTTGATTGCCTTTTCTCCATGCTTGAATTATTTATGCCCAAATACAATGTATTTATTTCCCACAGACAACTCCTGTCATAAGAGAAAAAACAAAACAAATTCCTCTACACCTGAGTCTGCTCACAAGTGAATGCTTTGGTCTGATTACCAAAAAGGAGTAGGGACTGTACTTTCATATGCATCAAGTTACATGTAAATTTTCTTTTACTAATTACATAGGATTGTCTCTTCTTTAAAAGTAAGTAACTGAACTTGAAGGCTACCTAAGATTTCATGCTCTTTTTGAACAGCTGGTCTTTGACAATGGAAACTCAATCCACAATGTTTCACAGCAATCTGTGAATTTTAATTAATTAATATCTTTCTGTTTGCTGCAGTAGCTGAAGAAGCAACAAGTGAATAGACCCTTTTTCACCTAAACAAAAGGCTACAAGTACAGGGAGTAATAATTTATCCACTGTTGCCTTAGAATTCTGACTTAGAACAGTGTATTCTTGACTGCCTCCACTGTTTTGCAAACATGAACTTTTATATGGAAGCATCCCTATTAGAATGCTTTCTGATACATTAAAAAAAAAAAACCAGCTGTACCAAAAAAACTGACTAGCGATGTTGCTGCTAAAAGTCAGTGATAGACGAGGAACTCTAAACATTTTATTGAATGCATCAAAAGACAAAATTCTAAACATATATCCTATGTTTCCTGTTTTAGTCTTTCTTCTATTTCCCATACAAAACATTCAACTATGTAATTCCCTTCTTAAAATATACCTATTTCTTCTCTGTTTTGCCAAAACAAACATCAGGAAGTCTCTTAGCTCAACTGAAACCACACAATTACATCTCATATATCAATGTTTTTAATTTTTTGCTTACATTTAGGTAACATTTAAACTGAAGCTTTTCTGTATAAAGATGCTGCCCCCTCCAATTTGAACTTGCATTTTGCCTTTCTTCATGGAGCACAAACTTCTTACCTTGGCCCACTACTGATGGCTACTTCTCTCAGCATACCGTGGTAAATACATTTTATTCTGCCAGTCTTACCAGGTTCCTTCCTCTAGGTTTGTTGCTCCTGCATCTTGCACTTTGTCCTACAGCAAGTTTACATAGTCTCCAGTACAAATTACAAGCCCCTGCAACATGAGCTACCTGTACACTTCAATACTTGAAGTATTTTAGACAACCCCGAGCGACAGCAATTTCAAATGAGCATGAAATTACGACTCAATTCAATTTCAGTGCAAAACTGAAAAGAGTGCCACATTTACCAAATAAGAAAATTATAAACAATTTTAGCAACATGAACCTCTCAGAAGTTTTTTAAGACTGACAGAATGAAACAAGGATGAAGGGGGTTCTATTTGGAATAACAATGCCCTTTAAATAGACCTTTCAAATAAATACTGAGGAACACAAAAAACTTACATTATCTGAAGTGATACATTATGTCACTTTTGGGCTAATTTCTAAAAAAAGGTCATATTAAACAAAAAAAAAAAAAAAGTGGTTGTTTACATGAGAAGTCTACTGGAATTAGTGTATCATGAAAGCTACACTGGTCTAATTCCAGCATCACTCCTATCCCTGTGGAAATTTATGAGAAATAATAACAATTTTTTACATTTCGTTTATATCACTTCACCTTGGCCAAGGGATATTACACACTGCTACAGAGACAAAGCAGAACTTATTTTTCCCTTTGTTTGCTTAATATCTAATTACAAGGACTTAAAAGACTTATAAGAAAAACACATTGAGATTCCAGGAATTCTTAAACACAGGAAGAATTCTAGCGTGCACTTTAATTAACAAATTCATTTTATTTTATTTTATTATGATCAATTAAATTACTTTACTAAATAATTGCATCAAATACTGTTCACTTGCTTCATAAAATACAATTCTAGAACCACAGAATATCCTGAGTTGGAAGGGACCCAAAAGGATCAAAATCCAGTTCTCACCCCCATACAGCACCATCCCAAAAAAAGAGCACTGTCCAAATGTTCTTTGAGTTCTGCCAGGCTTGGTGCTGTGACCACTTCCCCGAGGAACCCGAGTCAGTGTCCAACCACCCTCTGGCTGAAGAGCCTTTTTCTAATATCCAGCCTAAACCTGGGCTTCAGGGCTTCAGGCCGTTCCCTCGGGTCCTGTCACTGGGCACCACAGAGCAGAGATCAGTGCCTGCCCCTGCTCTTCCCCTCCCAAGGAAGGTGTAACTGCAGTGAAGTCTGCCCTCAGCCTCCTCCAGGCTGAACAGACCAAGTGATCTCCGCCGCTTCTAACCCACAGTTTATGATTAAACCAGCTTGGTTCATTGTATTAACAACTCACATCCATAACAGCACAAAACTGCTGGTGGCAGCTCTAGAACGGATTGCCTCTGCAGACTGTCTTTTCCAGGATTCTTTCCCCTTGCTTTTAAAATACTATGCCGAAGGTGCCTTTTGCTGATAAATTTAATTACAGGAAAAAGAGGACCCTTAGCTCCAAAATGCCACTAATCTAAGAAAGAATTTAGGAATAACTGAAGCTGTACTCTGCGATGGAGATTTAAACTTTTGTCAGAAATCTTTTAATTCCTAAATCCTTATGTGCTGAAAAAGTTGTCAGCCCACCATCCCTGCTGATTTGCCAGTCCCTCAATGCCTTTTCTCTCTTACATGGAATTAATCTCTGATTAAGTCATATCTCAAAACAGAAATCTCTGAAAAGAAACAGTCAAGGAAACATCACATTTGCCACTTGGAATAGACACTGATCATGGAACCATCTTGATTACCTCCAAATCCTAATAATCTGTTGCAATTACATAGCATATTACATGGCTATTATCCATGCAGTGGTTAAGAGAACAGCAGTGATTACAATTTTTTTAATGGTATTCTCAAATAATCTTCCCAAAACAAAAGTATTAAGAACCCATAGGGGTCTAGAGACTTGCGGTTTAAAAGTTCATACCCATCACAGAGTAGCTCCCCACTACATTTCCCAGATGGGGAAAGAAAATTAATCTGTGTAATAAATATATTTTAAAACCTCCTTTTTCCCTATCAGACACTACAATTAACAAAGCATGAGGCAATCCATGTAATCCAACAGTAATTAACCAGGATATACAGCAAAGTACTGCATGGTAAAAATGATTATATGAACATGAGAACTTAAGTGAAAAAATGCCAGGTTTTGGATATAGCAAAGTTCTTACATACAAAGCTTGCCACAGAAGAAAAAATACTGCCATAGCCGCAATTAAGTAACCCCAGTAGCTGCTGCTCTCCAGAAGACTCCAAAAACAGAAGAACATACAAAACCAATATTCTGCTTCCTGAATGGGCATCAGTACACTCAAAGAAAAGTATTTACTTAGTACTGAATTTTCTCTAATCCAAAACATGTACATACAGACTACTTTTCCAACAGAGTGCAAATTCAGAATATATATTCTGGTGGCGTTAATTTTAATATTATTACCTTTTTTTAAATGTAGCAATATGTCTAAATATCTCTCAAGTCTATGAAGTTTAGTACATGTGGGTTTAAAAAAAAATTTCAAGCCTTGAAAAAAAAGTATTAATTATTATTTTATTTGTATGTTATAAAAGTAGCTTTAATTGTTTATACTTTCTAAACGAAGAGGTTTTATTCCTCTTTGTAAAAAGAGAAAGTGCACTTGACTTTGTACTGTCCAAATCTGAAACTCTAAATGAGTATAGAAACAACACATATTTACATTTTACATTAATGTGAGGTTGCCTAATTTAAAGAAATTTGCTACCATCTGTGGCATCACCCTTCTCTTGATGAAGAAAAAGTAGTTCTACCAACTGGATGACAGTAGAAAGGGGAGAATTATTTTATTTCCTTTTCAGAGGCAGTTACTTAATGTAGACTATAAGAAATAATGTAAGATAACTTGAGTATCAGATGCAGTTTACTTTCAACTTAATAATTGAAGGTTATTAATAAAATTTGTGTAAAATGACACAAATAAATAAATATTACTTTTTTCCATTTGGATTAAATGCAGTTGGCAGCTTAACATTCATACACATGCACATGGATAAGGATAGTTGACCATTACATTAACAAGGAACAGTTAAAACATACTTCTGACAAAGCAAAAACTCACACCTTTTTATCTTTTCAGAATTATTATTACAAGTGACATTTTTCATTGTCAGATGAAGACATTGTCTTTTTGCAGCTTCTCTTTTGCATATTAAAGAGAGCACTTCTGTTCCATTCTTAGTCACAAAGTCAGTTTGTTGAATAATTTCCTTCATTTGCAAGACTGCCACAACAATAGAAAGGAAAGAACATCATGCAAAAGAAAAAAAAGGGCTTAAAAGTAATTTTTAAACCTCTGTGCAACTCAGCCCTTACTTGGATACTCAATCTACATTCCCGTGAATCAAACACAAAACATACTGCTGGATAAGAAGTACCACTTTGCAATACTTCAGAAAACAAGCGCAAAATGTTGGGTGAAAGAAACGTAAAATAAATAGGGCCATATATTTTCTCCTTTCATGTCACTTCCATGTCACACAGTGAATACATAGCAGAATATATTGGAGTTTCTTCTGTTGTAGCTCAATACCATAAACTCTCATCACAAACCTGTCTTGTTTGTACAAACAGAATCTGAAACGGTCTTAATGAAAATAGTACTAAACCTAAAACAGCTAACTCCAAGTTAGAATTGCAACTGCACTATACAGCTAAATTTTTTTTTTCAAGTCTAATCTGAAGTCCTCTGAATTCTTTTATGTCCATAGCAAATAAGCAAAGGAACAACTTAACACAAATATCATCTCTCCAAAACAGCTGGATACTGGAAGATATCCAGCAAAAAGTCTAATTGTTAACTGAGTAGTTTCAGAGAAACTGTCACCTTCTGTTGTCAAAAACTAAGTGTGACTCTTCTTTCCACAGCCAAGTATTCAATTTGTATTGTCAGACACTGAATAAATGTGTGAATACAAACTTGCATTAAATAATAGAAGTAAACAAGAAGTTAATTTATAATAAAAGCAAGAATCTATTTCTTCTCTTTTCCAATTTCCAGGTTTCAACAATGTGCAAATATAAAACCTCACAAACACGATAACTACTTAACTACGTTAAACATAGAAGACATGTATTTCAGTGATTCCTTAATAGCTAATGGTACATCTTTAAAGTTCTTTTTACAAGCTGGGAAGTGACTTGTTCAGTATTTTGTAGCTATTAGATGTTATATTACAGCCACAAAACACTCCCATTTTAAGGACACATGTTCCCTATATTGATGCATTAAGAGGAAGCCTCTTTAAAAATAGAAAATTTTCAGGTTTTCCAGAAAAGCCTATTAGTCTCCTTACTCCTGATCAGCTCTTTGCAGATTCTTCTCAAAAAAATTGATTAATCTGCTAAAAAGAAACCAAGTAACAAAGCCCTATATAAAAGTACTGCAATCCTTCTCCTGCACCCTAGAGGGGAACCCCTCACAGTCTCTCTTGGGGGACTACAAAACTATAACAACATTAATGTGACACAGGAGGGGGCCTGTGCCAGACAATTGCTACATCTTTGGGTAGCAAATCTGAGTCCTGTATCGGTACCATATTGGGAATCATGTTTGCACTAGAACTAACATAATCTCAGATATTAAATTATTGTTGTAGCTGGTATTTGCAACCTCTGAGTCTATCATTTTAACTAATCAGAGAAATACAAAACCTAAAAATGGGAAAAGTGAGGTTTCAAGTTATTTTCATTTTTACAGATGAATAATCTTAAAGCAGACATTTCCTTTTTAAGGCTTAGGTTTTGCTTTTACAGCTATGCCTTCAACTACAGCTAAGGAGTTTTCATTATGTTATTTGAGCTAAATGGTGTAGGCATATACAGCTTTGAAGACCTTTCTGGTCCCTTTCCACATTCATCATCTGATACTCCAAAGTTCTTATTTTCCTAGCATAAAATGAAAGGGCAGGCAAGAAAAATACCATTTAGGATGAGTTACTTTGCTGACTAGAAAGCCACCAGCCATAGGTGCTCTTCAAGTCATATAATCCCCATATAAATTGTAATTACATTCCATCACTTGAAACCGGAAAGTTTTTCCATGCATTATTCATAGAAGATACATGCTTGCTTGCATGTTTACTTTTCCCTTTTCCCTATTCGGTGCAGGAAAAATAAGATGGAACATCACTGTTTATCCTAGTAGTTGCTTCTCAACAACCATGTACTCGGAAGGACTGTACGAAAGATGGACAGACAAGCAAAGCACAAGGGTACACTGGACAAACTCCAGTTAATTAATGCAGGCTATCTACTACTAATGTTTCTTTCACAAGTTCCACACGGGCATTCCAACTCCAGTCACAGGGCAGTCACAGTTCCCCACCACCCCCTGGCAGAAAGCACGAGAGGCTTTCAGGCAAGTAGCAAATGGAGAACCATTTTGTCAAGCACCAGCAGCCAGCTCTCAAGCCACACAGACTGTATTTGATGAAAATGGGGGAGTGGATGAACGCCAGGAGTGCTGGAATTGGAATGTACACTCCTGGTGCTACAGCCACAGGACATCAGAGAAAAAGGAGAAGGGCACACTGCAACCTTACCCAGCACCCAACAAAACTGCAGGGAATTACCCAAGTGTCAATGTGAACACTTAATCTGTCCATTCAACTGCTACTGTGAGCTCAGAGACAATAGGGCACAGCCAAGAGATGGGAAAATCCATCCTGTATAAGCTTGCCATGAGCACTCAGTGACATTAAGGACAAAGCTGATGTGACCAGCTCAAGACTGCTGGCAGCCAGGAATTCTCAGCTTGGAAATGCCTTCCTATTCTGAGGATGTCAGTAGAGATCTTGAGTCTGCACTCTTATCCTGGCAAGCAAGCCCAGCTGGACAAGTAGCAAATAAAACAATCCTTGGGAGCCTGGCCTTGGTTGGACAATAAAAGCATCTTGAATGTGCATCAGAAGATGTAAAGTCTCAGATAAAGCAACCAAAACTCCACATGATGGGAAGATTCGCAGTACAATGGCAAGCACCTTCTGCTCTAAGGGTACACGTCGAGTGAAGACAGACAAGAATGCACCAAATCCATGCACCACAAGGAGAAATTTGTCAGTAACACAGGGACACACAAGGTTAGCATATACATGGAAACTCATATAAACTAAACAGGAACCCAACATAATTCAAGTATAAATGGCACTAAGAATACCTCTCTTTTAATCATACTTACCCCCAGGCTAATTTATAACCACCACTGCTAAAACACAAGTTCCATGCTATTGTTATTTAATTTACTGTAGCAATGGCTAACAGAGCTTAGAATTCAATGCTCAAATATAACACAGAATCTTAAAAAAGCCAAACAACATATTTTCAATTTAACTTCCCAGCAATTAACATGAAAACCATACAGCACTGTCTCCAAGAATGCAGAAAAACTGTTTTTCTTACAATCAGTACAGCGTCCTAAAAAAAAATAAGGATTAGCAAGATTAACAGATCTTGAAAGTTTATCAGAAGGCTTTCTGAAGTTCCAATGAGTTTCACAATTCAGAAAGATAAACAGGACCTATAACGGAAGGAATACAGAGCACTGTGTGTACCAACTTATCTATCAGTCGAAAAACAGACACAGCAATAAAATGAAAAAATTTACCTCTCCTCCAAAATGAGAAAGAATTTTTAAAAAGCAAGATCTAAATGATTCACGGTTTAGAAAAGCAGGGAAATGTTCTTAATTACAGTACTGTAACACATAAACACTCAAAAATTATTTCAACAGATATTTGGAAAAGATGACTTGTGACCATAAAGCTGTTTTGACTTCAACTGCTAGAGTTAATTCTGAGGTTAGGCAATGTTAAATAAATGCTTTAATAAACCCAAACAATTTTACCAAAACATCTCAGTGAATGAAGTGGAAACTAAGAGGACAGACAAAATTTCTTCACACAGAGTATGATGGGGGTTTGACAATACTATTGAGCCAGTCTAACACTAAGTTGTTGTTGTCAAAAGTCTTGCAGCTTTACTCCTCTCCTACCACATTTTCTTACCCCTTCCTTTTGAAAGCACCGAGACTCTTCTGACCTAACCGAGACTCAATTCAAGGAACTAATCCTTGAAGAAACTTTTTTTTTTCTTAAATGAGCTTTCAGATTAGAAGACAGAAATTCAACAGCAATGTTGCAGAAAGAAGCACAGGGCTGCCAAAAGAGACAGAAAACTGTTTAGAAAAAGGGAAGAACTGTGTCTAGCCTTTACATCAGCTGAGCTCTTCTGACAAGCTCTAACTTCACTCATTGCAGCTCAGCTGTGCCTTCCCTGGAGCACAGCTCTGTTCCGTGCCCTGTCATTTGCTGGTCTCACTATTGTTGCAGCTGTTTTCAAAGTTTGAGTCATTAGGATCTCACCTGAAATCAGACGCAGAGATTGCCAGCTCATTACATCCGTTTTTTAAAACAGCCTCACAACTTCTTATTACTATCAAAAATCGTGTCATCCTACAAATATCTGGATAAAGGAAAGATCAAAGTTTTCATGGTTTCTCATCACAGCTAAAGAACATGAACAAATTCCGTGTAACTCAGTGAATTTTGGAGGAGCACATTTTTCCCTCTTGTGAAAAATCAAATTTTATTTTAGAATTTCACTATTTTTTTTCCTATTGACATTGTCAGGAAGATTCTGCAACACTAAGATCCACAAAAAGTCAGACCACAGCATTGGGCAGCAGATCTCCCACCAGCAATATTCACAAGCTAAGGAGTTCACTTTCACAAATCATTGCTTACCTTTTCTAATGCAGATCAGTTCATGTACACCACAAGTTCGTTCTCCACCTGTGTGGAAATACACCATTAGGAAACAGAAGCAAATAAAATGTATTTCATTTCTTAATAAGGCTTATAAACAGTGAAAAAGAATGTTCCAAAACTCAGTCAGTTAATAAAAAAATGCAGAAGATTGACTTACATTTTCAAATTCTAAATTAAATCATTTGGAGAAACCAATAAAGACACCTTTAAAGGCTTAATATTGCTAATGGTGATACAGTTTGAAGAGCTTTACACTGGATTTATACAGACAAAAATTACAAAAGCAAGCGCCTTAACTGAAGCCACACTAATGTTCCCCAAGTATAAATATAATTTCTGTTTGGAGAGAACTATCCTATAGAATGGCATCTACAGAAGAATTGTGAAAATATCAGAAAACTTCCAATACAGTGGAATGCCAAAATAACATAATGATCACCTTCCATGATAAAAAAACCAACCAAACAAAACACCCAAAAACCAACCCTATTAACAAAGACATGGTTTACCTACATTTTCTCCTTTAGATATTTTTGTAAATGAAAAAAAAGGCTGTGTATGATTCGAGATATTTGAGTATAATAAAATTGTTGCTAGAAATACTATGCTTTTTTTTTTCGCATTGTAATAAAAACTATTTTAATTGTAATTACAGCTCCTAAACAAAACACCAACACATCATATCTAAACTAAAAATATTTTGGAATGATATACCAAATAAAATTCCAAACTACATCAAGTTATGGCTTCTCTTAAGTACACCCCAACCCACTCAGCCTTTTTGCATTGACAACAAAAGTGTACGTGGATATGAGTACAGAACTGAGGGGAGCTGCCTGGGTTTCCATACCCAACTCTCTGCAATCTCATAAAAATACAAAACAGGGCTCCAAAACCCCTCAAAACATCTCTTTCATATGTATTAATCGCTCCGTAGCTCCAGACACTTCAAAGCGCACTAAAACAAGCTTTAGGTAACAAAATTCTCCCCATCTCCAAAACACGGAAATAAATTATATAGCACTTACTACTCTCCTCCATTCCGTAATAAATTAATCATGACATACAATACGGCATGTAATGATGACAACCAACACGTCAAACTCTTAAATGGTAACAGTAGCAGATGGTATTGTAAAGCATATCTCTACTTCAATTTACACTTAAAAGAAATAACTGTAGGAAATCCATATATTGGAATGAGAAAGGATAAAAGGGATCAAATAAATGGAATAAAACATAACTCTTCTGAAATAAAATTGTCTGTGAAAATAAAAAGAATCCTCATTTTATGGTCAACATACCCAGAAATATGAAATACAAGCTTCAAATATACTCTTGACTAGGAAATCAAGCATCAGTGAGTCTGGGAATTTCAGGAGTTTTGTAGAATCATCACCCTTATAAAAGCCACTTGCAATATTAATATAATTCCCTCTTTTCAGTGCGTTCTAGAAGCTGGCCAACATAATTTTCATTCAGAAAGGATTTTGGAAGGAAAATATAAGAAAAAGTAAATTAAATACATAATCTGATTTTATAATAACAAGGCACTAAAGAACAAACAAACAAAACCCAAAATGAGACAGAGGGAGAAGATTATAATCTTTGCAGTAATTGCAATCATTTTCAGGGTATAAAAGATAAACCAGAAGAGTGACTGAAAGTCTTCTCCCTAGAATTTTTCATTAGTTTTAAATTCAGAAGTGAAGAAAAAATAAAAATCATGGCAAAATATAAAAGGATTTTTCATTACACAGAGGCCAAACAGTTAAAGATTCACCTAGAACCAACTGGGGGAAAAGAGCAGCAATAGCTTTTAATTATATCCACTGCTCTCAGTGAAATCAACCAGTTGGAAATTGTATCACAAAATACTAATTCTAGATTTGGATTCTGCATTGCTACCTATTGCTTTATAAAGCAAGAGATCCTTACTCAAACATTTAACTTCTAAAATAAGATGGTGTTCCAACAAATAAAGACTTTACATTAATCAACATGCTACTTTTTATTGACCACAAGGCTACACAATGAGTTTATACCATTTAACAGGCATACCGTCAGGATTTTATTCCTTTTCATTTTCCTAGAAAATGCTAGAATGTTATTTCTTTTTTTAATTGGTGATTCATTTATTACTTTTTTTCAAACTGCTTTTGGATGGAAATCAAGTGTTAAAGAAAAGTAAATCAAGTAATATAAAAGTTAAAGAAAGCATCTTTTATATTTTAAATTAACCAATGTATTAAAGACGTGAAATTTTATCCTCAACTGACTTGGACAGATTCCTCTTTTCCCCTGTGGTACTCAAACTGTGGAGCTAATACATTATTCACACCTTGCTTTTATTCATGAATTAACCAATAAACCCAAGCTTTTCCAGCTTTACAGCTCCCAAGAATTCTCTCAGCTTTTAATAAACTAGTCACTGAAAGAAACCAAACTGAAAATACGGAAACATTTTGTATGACAGCAAGATACCAACCATTAATTTAGCACTTCACTCTGAAAATAGTGGGTTTGTGTTGGTTAGGCCACAAATCCCAAAGGTTCAGTGACATGACACACTTAAATTTTACTCTTTAAATACTACTTTTAGGTAATTTATCATAGTATAGTGTTAGTTCACCATAATGTTATGGTTAATTAAAATTTAAGCTTGATTTAGACACAAATTATTTTTAGTTCTATTCCATCTTGGCTACGAACACGATCTCCTATTTAGGATTTTAACGTTTTAAGTGAGTTTGCATATTGAGCTACATAATACTCTGTCCAAAATGTAATCTGAGAACAGAAACAAACCCACCTGGGTACACAGAGCTTTTCATAATGTCAGACCATGGAAGTAAAATGAAAGATAACGAAAGATCAAAGAATTTTAGAACTGCACATTCAACAAAACGTTTTCATTTTCTTGAGCAAGAAGAACCACCTAGTGGTCCTAAAAATCTAAATCATTCAAACATTTAACACAAACAGAATGACCTGATGTTTCCCAGCGGTAGCTGAAACTCCTGATGAAGTTGAATTTTCTCAATTTAAGACAAAGGTTTTGTTTACTAAGTCTCTATTTGCCAAGATGACTATGGCAGCAACAAGATGAAAAGATGCACATCAAAGAAGATGACTACTGAAAATTTTATGTCTTTCTAGACTGCTACAATTCAAAATTCTAAGTTCAGAATGTGCTATGTTCAGAATTTAGCTGGAACTTCACTGACAGATGCTGATAATAATTGCCAAGGAAATTTAGCACAGGCATTACCATGGAATGATTTAGGTTGGGAATTAATTACATCTGGTGTTCTCAAAGACTTCAGAGCAGGAGCAGGACCAGCATTACAGAGAGTTCCTCTGAGCCTCCACCGACCACGTTCTGCAACTCCAGGACCTCTCCGGGCACCAGTGCTTCTCAGGGGGAAGGGTGTCACCTCTGTCACTGTGAGCACCTCTCCCTTACAGCCAGCCAGGACAGCCCTTGACGTAGCTCACTGCCCCACACGCTTTCACTGGGCAGCTCAAGAACCCCTCTCCATCTCCCAGACACCCTCGCACAACGAAAGGCTGCAAGAGTGCCTGTCAGATTTCCCCAGGCTACATGTATTTCCTAAGCCTCTCCTCCTCATGTGTCAGCTACTCTTAAGTCCCCTCCCAGCTATGTGGCACTCTGCTGAGGTCTCTCCAGTTTTCCAGCCTCTCATGCTGGGTTAACACACCTGGACACAGGCTATGGACATGTGTGGCTGGTCTTGGTGCAAGGCCTGGAATTCACCCATCCTTGTGGAAGCTTCTGAGGATCCTTCAGCCCACTCTGAGTTTAATGAGCGTTTGTCAGTTAGCACCTCTGCCCTCCAGCTTATTAACTACTCCATCCCTGGCATCCTCCATAAACTCAGCCACGGTACATTCCATCCCACCCACAAACACAGTGCACAGTCCCGCTTCCAAAACTGTGAGGCAACTTAGGCTGCCGCACATAAAAATTCATTATTCTTCAGTTCAGCAAAAAAAATCCATTCATAGCTGCAGCAGAACATTACACTGAATCACAAAATCCTTTTGTCAGCAGGTGTAATTTTTCGGATGCACCTTTTACATGATAAATTACCTTCCTGCTGAGAATTGTTTTTTAATTAACATTTTCATAAGTTTGGATCACATTCAACAGATGTTTACCTAACATTTTATTCAACAATAGGCAACTATTTTTTCCCTTGGCAAACCCACGACATTCCAGCACAGAGCGACAACACTGAGCAGGCTGAGTAGCAGGAACAGGATGTAGAAACATAAAACAGGATACAAGTGATAAAGCCTAACACAATGTAAATGTTACCATGTCTAAAACATGTGGAAACACTAATGCTCCTGCTAGGAGTGCAAGAGACCCATGAAAACCATTCTTATGGTAAGAGTTTCATACAGCATGCTACAAATTTATTTAAAAAGACAACTATAATGAAAGGCTTCCGGGTTCCATATACCAACAAATCTACTTGAAAAAATGCCTCATGCCATGAACGGAATTTAAGGAAGAATCTGGGCTTGGACAAACGACAGCCAACTGTAATGGAAAATAAATGAAGGTGAAGACTGTCACACAACAGCAACCCCACAGCTGCCATCAGTGTTTTTCCTGAAAAGGTTACAGACAATCCTCACTCAGGGTGTAAAATCACCTCTGCATTCCTCTAGCATCCTTTGTCACAAGTTTAGTCTACAAATAATATCACATACATAAAAATTGAAACGTTTAAAGTTGAATGCTGAGAACTAATCAAAAGGCAAACAAAAAAAGTAAATAACATCTGAATTTATAAGGAAAGAGTGAGGGTTTTTTAAAAAATATGCTATGTTATGCATTTATTTATATGTTTACACCTTTTACATTTTGTGCAGTTTTGGTCTCCTCTTGGTCCCACAACCTCAAAGAATAAGATAGAACCACAGAAAACACAAAGAAAGACAAAAAAAAAAAAAAAGTCAATAAAAATTGTTAAAACACAACTGGTTTCCATATGAGGAATGACATAATAGACTAAGACTCTTGGACCTGAAAAAAAAACCCACAACAGATGGTGAATATAAACAGGTGAGTATGGAACAATTATTCACTGTCTAACCCACTAATAAGAGAAATAACCATCAGACTAAATTAGCAGCAGACATGTTCAAGACCAGAACAGTAAAAGCCAGAAATCTATGGTCTGATTTTAAGATAAAAATTCCTACTGTAAAGACTGTCTTCTTTGTTTGTACAATTTTAAAAGATCCCTATACAGTAAAATTTGTTAGCCTAAGGATAGGTTATCTACCTGTCCTAAGAATACTTTGGTTTTTGTTATGGAAAACCTGCTATGAAAGTAGTGACAAACATCAAAATGTTTTTTTTTTATGGGAAATACTTTCTTTTTAATTATACACTGATCAATTAATTAGCAGTGGCAATTGATCAGGAAGAGCATAGTTGTTTCTGTTTCTCAAACAAATTTTGCATACAACTCTACCCCCAGTGAAATAAATGGAAGCATCTATATGGACTGAAAACAGCTAAAAGGGATGAACTTGCTAAGCTAAGTCATAAAGTAGAGAGGTTATTTGGGACCTTCTCCCCTCATCATGAAAATAGTATTATCTCTGCTTTCCTTCTATTCAGAATGACCACAAACTTCTCTTTCCCTACTCTTCTGACAACTGAAATATAATTAGCAGTAAAATATTAGTAAGGTTTTTTCACCTTGTTCTCAGTCAAGTACTTCTTCAGATAAGTCTTACTGGTGGATATGAAGAAATACAGTAAATATAACTATCAAGAGAAATATCCAGTACAAATTGTTCCAATCTGACCTAAAACTTTTTTTTTTTTAACTAAAAATAGAAAGAAAGACAGAAAACAACTTCACTCAAAATGACAGAAAGACTAAACATACATTGCTGAGCAATCTACAATGCTATCAAATGTTCAGGAAATAAAAAAGAAGAGGTCAGCAACAAAAGCTGAGAACCAAAAAAAAAGATGAAAAATTATTATGACTTTTAGCAAATTCCTACAGTTTTTAATTAACACCACTAATCACTACTGTAGAGCAAAGTTTCACAAGAGAAAGTAAACTGAGAAGCATTTCTTCTTTTAAAATGACTCTATGCTCTATGGAGAAAAATATACTCCTAGAAATAGTTTCAAATATTTCAGATAATGCAGTAAGTTACTGATACAAAGGGAAATTACTACTAAGAATTTGTATTGCAAAAGATTCCACTTGGTAGGAAAACTGCTTATTTTAGCCTAAAGAACAAAAGTACCTGCAAAATGTGTCAGTCATACTTAATTTGCCCCTTTTCACATCAAAGATTATTCTCCTCTGCAGAATGGGACCTATCAGTTCTCAAACTCAACACTCAATTGCTGTCTTAGCATTAACTTTCGAAATCCTCCCAAAATTATCCCTTCTTATTCTATGAACAGATTTACGCAGAAATCAGGAAACATCTCCAATCTCAAAGAGTTAAACACACAAAAATTAGGAGGCTCAGCGATCAATTGCTGACTTGAAATCCACTTCAACTTTTACATGCAACATGGACCCTTGGCCTTATGCAGTTCAAAACCTGACAATATTCAGGAAAAGGTTTGAGAGCATTAGCTGTGAATCCCCTGCATCATTCACTACAAAAGCTAGAAGAAGTATAACTGAATTAGGCTGCAGAGAAAAAAAGGCCTAACAGTTTAAACAGTGGAAAGTTCTCTGGAAGACAGCAAAACTCTTCCCTTTCTAAGAGGTCCCCTCTATTTGGAAGGCAACATAGACAAATATTTTTAATCAGGTAGTGACTGCATGTTTACTTTCCTGCATGCCCATCTTGAAAGCCAAGAATTCCAATATGCAGAAGTGGTAGGCATTAAAAATTAAGAGAATTCAAGAAAAAATTCACTCTGAACACATCAGCTGTTCTTATATTAAGTATGATAGCTTCATCTCAGCCCACGGGGAACCTGTCAAAAAGAAGTCTGTAAAACATTAGAGATTAGGTGGGTTTTTTTTTTTTTAAATAGGTTGCCGCCTTTGTTACCTAAAAGATAAGAGATCTACCAGCTTTCTTTATTTCAATAGATTCAACTGAATCAATTCAATAATACTACAGTGATGGTGTAAGACAACCCAACCAGAGAAAATGGTGATTTTGCCTATGGCACAAGGCTTCACTGCCATCAGCAAATAATGCTGGCAGTCATCCTTACAATGACAATACCAGGCAACACTTACTGAATAGTTTCCACCACAGCCACTGAATAAGCATACGGCAGCATTACACCAATTCTGTGTGGCTGATCCAATATGATACCTTGACATGTGATCCACCATACAGCTGACAAATGCGTTTAAAAGTGGGCCTAAGTATAAAATATGTCTTCTTATATTTAGGCTTCATTAAATACTGATGATGCTGCTCAACCCCTGCCCTGGCCACACCACCTTGGATTCAGAGGCACTGATGTAATTTCAGGTCAGCACTAACCTGAGGATCTCCACGTCACCTCACGCCCTTCTAGTGTACCCTGCAGTGACACCTGCATAGCCCAGGTAACCGGGAAGTCAAGATGAAACTATTCCCCAAGCCAGATTCAACCTACAAGCTACACATGATACTCCTACTTAAGCTCTGTAAGCAGCTCATTGCTCTGTTGTTTCCTTTTCTAGACTCTCGAAATTTGCAACTAGGGATAGTTTTCATGTGACCTATATGAAGCAGTGTTCTAAATACTCTCTCTTTTTGTATCCATAAACAAAAAGTAGTTTCATTCCATATTTTTTGCCTTTGTTTCCCAAGGAAATGAAGGTTATATAATTAAACAATTCACTTCCTGCCTCATCCTTGTATTCTTCACAAATTCTCTGGCTAATTTAAGACAATACTGTCAGAAAGTTTTAAGAATCTAATTTAATGTTTCATAAAAATCAGCAGTCAAATACAACACAAACACAAGCCCCACTGAACACAAGGACAGCCCACCAGCTAATAAACCCCTGCACAGCACTCACAGGTGCAGCTGTCTGCTCCAAACCAAGCAGCTGGAAGGAAGATGGGGAAAAAGGACACAATCTTCCCAGAAACCTCGGAGAGGATCAGGACATTTCACGGACACTCAGGAACAAAACAATCAAAAAGGCATATACTTGGTACAGACCTTGTCCTCTACATCAGGAAGAAGTGTTAAACTGATAGGAGCACAAAGGGAAAATAGGGGAAGCCATGTTCATTGGTCTCATTACTCTATCAATCACTTATTAGATAACAACACCAAGACCACACTGTAATTATTTCTCCTCTAGTAGATTCCTTTTTATCTGTACAGCTTGTTACTCTCTTTAATACGACTTCTCATTTCTTAGGACTAAACTCCTCACAATATAAACCATATGAAAGAGTTTAAAATCAAAAATATTTAGCTCAGTCTGAGAAGGTCCATCTCCAGATGTATTTCCCCCCTTGAGAAATGTAAACTTGTAGAGCCTGGGCTAGATTACAGCGTGTTCAAAAAATCTGGTAAAAGTAGACTCATGACACAAGACTCACAGTTCTGCCTTAGCCCATAAAATATTCCACCTGTGACCTCTAACATTTCTTTGCACACCACCCCTCCACCATGCAATGCAACACGGTTTCCATTGCTGGCTCCTCATCCAGACCTCAATTCAACAGGCTTTTCTTAAGGCAGGCACCAAAGCTTTGCTATTGCTAAAAGAGGAGAGGCAGCATGGAGCAATCGCGTTAATGCTGCCATGAGGAACATTACCACAGTGCTGCTGAAGGCACCTCTGAAGTCACCCCTCAACTTTCTTCCCCACTCCCAGCAAACTGCCCCAAAACCCCAGGCTTGGGCAGCAGCAGACGGGAGGATTTTAATCTCAGACTGCCTGCTAGTCTGGCTTTACTACTGCTTTCAGTACTCTCTACAATATTTAACAGCTCCCCGTTCTGATACTTTCCATACTAATCCTGCCCTATGAAAAAGAGAAAATGTTAAGCAATAAATAACCCTGCATCATAAAACAGAGCTCCTAGTAAATACTAATTGTGTTTTGGAAGATAACTATACAGAAAATAAGAACTGCAAACACAATCCTTTAAACTCATCTGAGCTAGAATTTTTCCAACAGAGTTGCTCTCTTGTTTCCTCACAAATCTGAGCTTGCCTGACCTATGCAAACTCTAAATGGATGTCTTTATAAAGATATAGAAATGGAACACGTTTTAACACGACATGAACTTTCTAAAGGAAAAGATGTAACAGCTCTTGCAATCACTAGATTAGGGCTTTGAACTTGGTCACAGGAAGAATACTTGAGTTTTAAGCATCTGTCAGTGAGCATAACAAAGCATTGACATTGACCAAAAGGGTCATTGGCCATGACCAGTAGCACCCTGGTTCTCTGTAACACTTCACACAAACTGCCTTACTTTTACAACAACTTTGGGATTTAGCATGAGAGCCACTGGAAGCTCGTATGCTGAAAAAGTGAAAAAGCTGGAAATTGTACTTTAAAAGATTTTTAAGAACAGGCAAAAGCAGCTAACAAATTCTATATTAATTCGATCTCTTTTAATTTTGTGCACTTTTCACATCCATGTCCTGCTTTGAAGGAGTTTGAACTATTTTATATCTATTTTTCAAATAGAAGTTTTCAGTCTTGTTTATTTTCTCTGCCTCTACCAAAAAAAAAAAAAAAAAAAAAAAAAAAAAAAAAAAATTAATCTGGCCAAATGCTGTGTCCTTAAAACTGAGTAAAGTATTTCTCTGCTTACTTAAGTACATTTACAAATTTACTTTGACGCAATGCAAATTCTGTATTTTGACAGTATAGACTAGAAATCTCATGGTTTGATGCTGCCTTCAAGAGCTAATATTCAACCCAATCAAACTCACATTTTTAAACACTGCTGGCCAGAATACAGTACTGCTAAAAAGTACCGTCAAGGCAAGGTACTGTTGCACAAACCGGAGGGAGAGGAATAAAAATTGTAACACCTACCAACAACTCTACGGCAACCAGTCAGTCAGTTGAAGACAAAGAGGAGGAGGCATGCCTGTTACAGGCTACAGCAGAAAAATACATTACATTTGCTGTCTTCAGGAAAAGTCCTAAATCAAAACCTAGCAGACCACTTTCATGGCTGGAACGCTTTAAACCCCACCTCAAATTTAAATGTAAACTATGCACCAAATTTTCTCAAGAGCTTAAGTCTCATTTTGAATATTTCAAATAAGTATCTACAAGCCAGCTGAGCTATTTCTGAAGTCTGACCATAATAAGAAGTGTTGCATTCTTTTCAAAGGCTAGATTGCTTTATTCATCCATGACTATCTGCTTTAAAGAAATAATACCCTAAATCCTCTGAAAATATTACATATGAATTTCACATATTGTGAATATTTTCAGATCTAACAGATCCTCACAGATTTCTAGGATAATGCTGCCTAAAATGAAAACAGAGACAGATTTTGAAGGATTTTTTTTTCTGAGCTCAAGTTATGTAAAATGTCCAGACCCAGCAGATTTTTTTTGCTATCTTCTTGATAATACTAAGAAGACTTTTCAGCAGAAAAGAACCCAGCCAACACAAAGCTGGCCAGCTCAGACTCCTGGTGTGCACAGCTTCCAAGACAGGGTGAACACGCAGCTTTGCTTTATCAGTGCAACTTCTCCTTACAGAGGCCTGAATTATACTAATCCAGGGAAACTGACAGCAGAGAAGCATCCCACATGCGAAACAAACCAGAACAGTTTGTTTCCCCCACAGACACGTAGTTTTCCTAAATCCTTTAAGTTATAACAACAGATGCTTTCAAAAAGAAACACCTCGGCTGAGGAAGCTTAGGTCCTTGCATACCTTAGGTCCTTGTCTGGCTAGAAATAAAGTTCTGTTTGTTTGGGGTTTTTTTTAAAGGATTTTAAACGAGGTGTAAATTTACTCTCAGAGTCGAGAGGAGAGGTTTCAAAGCAAAGCTCAGAAGCCCTGCCTTTGAAGATGAGCATCTCCAAACAAACCCAACAAGTGTCTAATACATCTCGCTCCTTTGTTGTTGTTTCTAAGTGATGACTAGAAAGATCTGCGGACAGCAGCTCCTGTGCAGCCTGTTAGCGCCCACCAACCGGCGCAGAGCGGCTAGCATCCCTCGCCCGGGGACTCAGTTTTCAGAGACTCTGGGGCCAGGAGAGTGACAACGAGTGCTGAAGCAGTTGGCAAAGTCCCTGCGGGGAGGGTGGACAGGGCTGCGCGGCCCGGCTGCGGGGGGCCCCGACAGTCCGGGACCCGGCGGCGGGCAGAGCCCGGTCCGGGGGGCTGCGCCGCCCGCCCCCGCCTCCCCG
>VWZN01009488.1:563891-624080 GCA_013396955.1 Regulus satrapa
TTCACAGAATCTCAGGATACCCTGAGTTGGAAGCGACCCAAAAGGATCATCGAGTCGAAGTGCTGTCTCTTCGCAAGACGCACCGAGTCACGCCGAGTGCCTCAGAGTATTGTCCAAACGCTTTCTTAGTTCTGCCAGGCTTGGTGCTGTGACCACTTCCCTGGGGAACCCGAGTCAGTGTCCAACCACCCTCTGGCTGAAGAGCCTTTTTCTAATATCCAGCCTAAACCTGGGCTTCAGGGCTTCAGGCCGTTCCCTCGGGTCCTGTCACTGGGCACCACAGAGCAGAGATCAGTGCCTGCCCCTGCTCTTCCCCTCCCAAGGAAGGTGTAACTGCAGTGAAGTCTGCCCTCAGCCTCCTCCAGGCTGAACAGACCAAGTGATCTCCGCCGCTTCTAACCCACAGTTTATGATTAAACCAGCTTGGTTCATTGTATTAACAACTCACATCCATAACAGCACAAAACTGCTGGTGGCAGCTCTAGAACGGACTGCCTCTGCAGACTCTTTTCCAGGATTCTTTCCCCTTGCTTTTAAAATACCATGCCGAAGGTGCCTTTTGGAGGTAAGTTTAAACTGAATGGATTCTCCCCCTCTGCTTCACTCTCATGAGANATCGAGTCGAAGTGCTGTCTCTTCGCAAGACGCACCGAGTCACGCCGAGTGCCTCAGAGTATTGTCCAAACGCTTTCTTAGTTCTGCCAGGCTTGGTGCTGTGACCACTTCCCTGGGGAACCCGAGTCAGTGTCCAACCACCCTCTGGCTGAAGAGCCTTTTTCTAATATCCAGCCTAAACCTGGGCTTCAGGGCTTCAGGCCGTTCCCTCGGGTCCTGTCACTGGGCACCACAGAGCAGAGATCAGTGCCTGCCCCTGCTCTTCCCCTCCCAAGGAAGGTGTAACTGCAGTGAAGTCTGCCCTCAGCCTCCTCCAGGCTGAACAGACCAAGTGATCTCCGCCGCTTCTAACCCACAGTTTATGATTAAACCAGCTTGGTTCATTGTATTAACAACTCACATCCATAACAGCACAAAACTGCTGGTGGCAGCTCTAGAACGGACTGCCTCTGCAGACTCTTTTCCAGGATTCTTTCCCCTTGCTTTTAAAATACCATGCCGAAGGTGCCTTTTGGAGGTAAGTTTAAACTGAATGGATTCTCCCCCTCTGCTTCACTCTCATGAGAACACACCTGGAATACCACATGCAGCTCTGGGGCCACCAACATAAGAAGGCTGTGGACCTGTTGGCGCAGGTCAAGAGGCGTTGGAGCCTCTCTTGCTACTCCTTCCTCTGTCCACCTGCCATGGGTTCTTCCTCTTCCTTCCATGCCTTTTCCTCACCTCTCTTGCACTTGTACCAGCCTCTTTCCCTGGAGATGTCCTCCCGCTATGATTTCTTCCTCGCCTCCCAGAAGTTGCAAAAGGATCAATCCCAATGAGCAAAGAGGACAGGGTTTTGCAAGGCCCTGCAGCGTTTACCACTAGGATCCAGAAGGACGTCTGAGGTAAAGCATGTATGGCTCCTGCAACTGAGAGAGAAAACAGCTGAGCAGATAGCTTGCATTACAGATTTTATACTGTAATCTTTTACAGGATGTAGGATGTACATAAAGTTCTGTTACTGTGACAGAAAGTCCTGGGAGCATTTGGAGCTATAAACACATGACTACACGCAAACAGGTTTTTCATATAAAGGCAGACTGGCCAAACATTTTCACAAAAATGGTAAAAATATCACAAATTTTCACAAAATGGTAAGGAGGAATACCTTTTGTATCATCTTTTTGCCAAATGTTTAGTCACCATTCAAATCCTGGAAGCATTAATCTTCTTCAGCCTCACAGCTTCAGAAATCTTTTGTCATATAGAAAAATCAGTATGTTTTCTAAAATTTATTCTTCGCCTCAGGAAAAAAAAAAAAATTAAAAGTGAGGCATTTAAAAGCACAGTCAGCCTGAGCAAAATGGCTGTCTTGAAAAACACAAGTCCCAAATGACAGACATATGTCCAGACCAGAACCAACCGTAAAAAAGATCTTCAAAGAGAAAATGTCAGCAGAGCTTAATGGCAAATATATTCCTCTGTACCAGCACTGACATTTACCTCAAATACCCTGATGTTTTGCTGTTCTTCCTCTTCCTTCCATGCCTTTTCCTCAGCTCTTCTGCTCCTAGGGAATGTTCCAGTCCCAAACTTTCCATACAATCTGTGTTGATGGCCATCTTTCTGACGATATTACTCTATTGAGCACAGGATGAAGATTCCTGTGGGATCAAGTACCTGCTCTGTTTTTTCTTTCTCCCACTGCTTTTGGCAGCATTCTCAGTAAGAAGAAACTACCAGTCAGATGCCATCAAATCTTTCCAGGGCACAGACATCCATCCATACAGAAGCCAGCATATAATTTTTGAGATGTTTTAAAAGTCATCCAAAATTTTGTAGAGGCTCACATGTCATCATGATTCGGTGATTCATGTATGCAACTACCATACTGGGATTCAGAAGTTCATGTCATTGGACAAACTTTTTTTGAGGGTGAGAAATGAACCTATGTTGGTGAATTAGTGACACTATTATTGTAACTCTTGGTCCAGAGGTTTGGTTTTCAAAGCATAAAAGAAACACACAATTTCCACAAAAGTAATGAAAGCTGAGTTTGGAAAAACAGTTTCAGGACAAACATGATTCCAAATCAACAAAGAGATGGTGTGAAATGTATGTGTAAGGAACCAAAACACGACTTTTGGAGCTATGCTGAATCAAATCTGTTCTATTTGTGCTTAAGTTTCACAAGTACATGTTAAAAATTTCTGAGCTTTATTCAAACAGCAGATACTCCTGCCCACCACCATAGCAGTCTTATTTGTTTTTTTTTTTTTCAATGTTACCAGGAGGGAAAAATCTTGAACAAACTTCCAAAATTCACTAACTATTTTAGTTTTGTTCCTTTGGTGTAATTGAGACTGTGTAAGCCATAGTAGCTTCATCCCCACACCAAAGGAGCACAGCTGGTCAGTTTGGATGTGTCAGAAGTTTTCTACTGAATCCAGTGGGCAGTTCATTCTGCTGGAAGCATTTACATGGGATCCCACAAGTATGCCCTTTGCAGAATAGCACAGCTGTGCACAAACATCACTACAGCTCAACTCCAAATCTTAAGTAAAAGTGATAAATCCTTAATGTACAAACAATTTACAGGTTATCAAGAGTTCTCTGTCAAAGGGACGAACCTATTGTGACAGCAGATTTGCCGACAGCAATGCAACTATCTGACAGATACAGAATAAATTTAATCCCTTAAATCCTAAACTTTTCAAAAACCGACACAGGAGAAACTTCTCTCCCCACACTGATGTGAAGCCACTTTGGCAATTAAAAGAAAAAGTTGGTGGAAACTTCGGCGTAAGTGCCCTAGGAGGAGAAATACAAAAAAGATCCATTTAAGGTCTGATCCTTACCAGACCTTTTTCGATTTTCTCTTGTATTTTAGCCATAATCTTTGTATTAAATCAGTATAATTTAAGAATCATGAAAACTTAGAATATATGTAAGCCATGTCATGTGTGAATGAAAAGACTAAGTGAAGTGTTAGAAAACACAGGCTATCAGTAATCAGAAAGGCTGAAGCCCTAGTCAGTAATCTGCTAATTAAGATGCCAGACAGATAAGGTATCTGTAATTGTCATGATGCAAAGTGAGTTCACTGTTGAACAAACAGTGAAAGAAAATTTCCAAGAGCTGGATGTAAATTTCCCAGTGGAATGTTGCCATTTCATCCAGCTGTAGGTACCCTGCAGAAACACAGTGATTTCACTGAAATAAATGCCATTGGACAAGGGGCCGAAATATTCAAGGTCTTGCATTTCAGACAAAAAACTTTTAATCTCAATCTTTTTCCTTCATGTTATATTTTAACATAATAATGACATTAAAATGAAGCACCTTGTTCTTATCGATATAAGATCTTTCTGTTAGAAAACTCAGTCTTTTGTTGAAATTTCACTCAATGGGGCGTTCCAAAACTGTGTGCATGCAGCCTCATCTCCCTGTGTATTTCTCTCTGGTTGTATTTCAATCTGGAAAGAAAACAGATTTTTAAAGAAGGGGTCAAAACTCCCACAAAACTGAAATTCTGCTTTTTTGACCAGCAGCCTTAAAAAAAAGTCCCAGCAAGAAGCACAACAATATGCAGCTCCAGGGTGTTCTCTCCTTGCAGATTATTTATAGGAATGCAAAAAAATCTGGTGCAGCAATGTGGAAAAGAAGAGACAAATAGACAAAATCTCTAACTGATAATGTTGAAGTTAAAACATGATCTCTGAAACATCTTCAAGAAAGATCTCCGAAGATATCATTACTCCAGCAGAAGAAAAGATGGCTATGAGTTATAATACAGTGCTCTGTCCTAATTGATCTGGGATATCAGTTTACAACTTCCCGTAAGGATTTTTGGCAGCAATTTTGTAAACACTGCCAATCAGATTTGCAATCAGATTAGTTTCGCGTGCACAGTGTTCTTTATTAGGACATTAAATACCTGACCTTCCAATATTAAAGTTTGCATTACCAAGTTTTTTTGGCACTAAGTAAATAACCTGTGACTCTTATTTAGCTTTTCATAGTTTTTGAAAGCTAGGAGAGACAACCTACACAATTCTTTGGAATTGCAGAGCTACATGTGGTGAGAGTGATACACCAGATACACTCAAGTCTCCATTTCTTGGAAAACAAACATAAACCTGACTCTTGAAGCAAATTATTTGGCCAAATAGTACTGAATGTGTAACTTCATATTCAAGAATAAATGATTGAGAAACTGGAAAATAGTGTTTCCAGAAACAACTTCTTTCTGCCAAATTTGGGACTCCCCGAGGTCAGATTTCCATCTGGGATATAGTCAGAAAAGGTCCTACGAGCTAAATAGAAATGGAAAGATTTTTGTTCAGACTCACGTTGTTAATCCATGGGTAATGCATCTGCTACAGAAATAAAAATTTAGAACATACCCAAAAATGTGATTTTTTTGATGCCTATTCATTCTAGTGGATGTTCAGTTAGCCATAAGTCACATGCAAACTTTAGGTCTGGATGAATAACACAGTAATTCTTACTGGTGCACTTGTAAAAATCTTAACGGGCTGAAGAAACCAAAGTTAGCATTATTCCATTGTGTTGCCTTGCAGTGCTCCCAAACAAAAACCTCATGAAGATACAGCTAGGACTGTTAAATGCAATTCCAAAGAGATATGCCCATCATTGAGCACATGTGCTCACACAAACTACAGAAAGGGTAAACCAAAAGTGTGCCAAAAAAGTGTTATGCCAAACTCATGCACAATCCATTCAGACATACCAGCTTTTCCATGAGAAGCTGAACTAATGAAGTGGGTGTCCTGCAGGTGTAGTTCTGTACCACTTATCTCTATTCCCTCCCCAGTGGGACACCTCTGGGTTATCCCCATGTTGTCCTCTGCTACATTCCCAGTGTTAAGAGGACATGTTGCAATTATTCCAGAGCTTTCCACAGGCTGTCTCAATGGCTCAGAAGCTGTCAAATGAAAGAGAAAAATGATGGATTGTCATAATTGCTCAATGCTTCTGACCTATTTTTCAATGAAAGCACTAGTTTTGTTCTCTTTCCTCTACACAGAAGTCAGTTTCCCTGAACTGGAAGGAACCCAAATATTGCTGGGATCTTGATGAACTTGACCAACTGTTCCTAAGGTGAGGCTTCCCTCAGCTTTCCACAGGTAGAAGCATTTGACAAAGAGAACATGTTCACATAAGCCTAGTCTGCTTGGGAAATAGCATTAGAAATCTCAAAGCCCAGCCTTCACAACTCCAGCAAAATATGAAAAATGAACCTTTCAGCACTTAAAAACACTGTAAAAACAAAGCATACATTTTAATTTCAATTTACAACTAAAAACTTGTGTGTTCTCACAAAGACAGGTACACATCCAAACATCCCAACACACATACGGATGGGAATTACTGTGCTTTCTGACAGAAGAGCTATGTGAACATCTAATTAGAGAGCCCATAGCATAAAACAGTCATATGAAAACAGGCACATACACAGTATGATCAGCCAGCCATTCAGAAAACCCCACCTAATATTGTCATGGAAAAAATCTTCATCAAAAATGCATCAAAGGTAATACTATGGAACGCAATCAAATTTCATCTCTGTTATTCATACTTAAAATATTAAGAAAGGATTGAAAAATATGATCCTGTTCTTCTGAGGGGCTATTTTTAGAAAGAACAAGGTCCTGGATGCTAACAGCCTATTGGCCTGGTTCATGCCAGCATAAAATGAATGACCTTGCTGTCACAACCTCATCTGACAGAGAGGAGACGCTGCAAGTGGTATGGACAGAGACTGGGCTGCAACAAGCTGTAAAACCACAGCATACATAGAGGCAGAGTTAAAGCTGCCACAGTGTTGGTTATTAAAACATTTAAATCTCAGATTGCTTGAACGGTACAGAAGTTTTCCTGTCAGAGTGTTCTTAAAGCTGGCTGCTCACCAGCTGGCACTGCGAATCCAGGAGTGGGAGAGATTCTCTTCCCTGTGGCCCAGGCAGCTCAGAAAAGTGGCGAATGCATAGGTGGTGGTGTCAGCACAGGGAGTTAATCACACTCCTAGGGAAGGGGAAGTGATGGAGATGGTTTACAGCGTTAGTTACCCACAGCATGTATGCCACTCCTGGTTTATCGACTAAACCTGACCAAATCTACCCGCAGCTGCTGTTCTTGGCTAACCTTGTCTCGGCTTTCCTGTTGCCGTGAAACAGCTTCCTTCACTCTCACTCTTTATCTCCCTCTAATTGCCTTTAGTGCACACTCTGCTTTGCTTCTCTGTCCTCCCACCTGTAACCCGGTTCACTCAAGCCGCCGCTCCTGGATCACAGTGAGTACTTTTGTGTGGCTGCTCTGCACGCAAAACTGATCTCTGTAGAGGAGGGCAACCGTGTCTAGCAACAAAAGAAAGTGCTTGAGAAACACTATCCTCTTAGCAACGATAAGGCTGTAGCTGCAGCCAGACCTCTCAGGGTCTCTCTGGAACGAAATGGTATCCTTAATCATTCCTGCTGGGAGGCTTGTGCTAAGTATATAATCTGCATTTCATTTCTCTCTAATTGCAGCAACTTCTTTTGTATATGTTCCTGCACAGCTGAGAGCTCAAGTCCGCGGAGTACTCGTTACTTCCTTTCCCACTGAACTTAGTCTCGAGTAGCAGCATTGTAAAAATGTTTCATAAAGAAATAAGGCTTCAAAAGGCTGCATCCGTCTAATTTAATGTTTCTTTTTACTGATAAAAGCTCTAGTCTGCCTTTTAATTATTTAAAATATTTCAAAGTCATACAGCAACATATGGTCTACTCCAATTTTTTGACTTAGCAGAGCTGTTCTTAATGCTGTTTCTGAACATACGTTCTGTTCTTACGTTTAAAATAACTACCAGAATGTGTCATTCATTGTGATGGCACCACAACTATTCTATTGATGCATTAATGACATTGCTGAATCTAAAGAAAAATTTTTGCTAAAAATGTATGAGACTTGCAGAGTTGTTGAAGTCACTGTTAAATGCAGGAACCTATTTAAATGCATTTTTTTGATTTACATTTCTATTGCCTTATTAAAAGTCTTCCTTCCATGAAAAAAAATCAAATTATATGTAAACTGGAAGTACAGTGCTGATTTTTTTAGAGGTTGCTCTTTTCTACAACTACATCAAGATTAAGAATTTTGTAGAAGAGCTATAGAATCACAAAGTTTAAGTATTATGTATATGAAGTACTCAGGCTTAATCTACATTTTTAAGGTAATTAATAAAAAACTACTGAATTGGGTCATTAAAACCATTTTATATTTGCTAGCTAAGCATGTGCTTTCGAAAATTGCCCAACTGGAATTTAGCTGTAATTCAGCAGAAATTTTCACTAAGATTTCTGAAATACAAACACTTATAAATGGGGAACTTCAAAGAAGCAGAAATTATTTAAGAAAAAAAAAAAGCAAAGTTGGTAACAAGCTAAACAGAAGTTAGTTTGCCACTCAAGTACATAAAACAAACTGTTTTAAAGCCAATCAACATGCTTTCTCCAAGACCCAGCTTCTTCCATTAGAAAAAGTAAAGTGATACAAATTCCAGTCTGACCTCCTTAATTCCCTTAATTATGCTACTGATACCTCATGGTAATAAAGGATTTTAATACTGAAAACTTACATTTAAGTGAGGAGGTTGTCCATGGAGAAATATCTTCTATCCTAGAAGAGTAGATAAGTAAGCATGATTCCTCCAGGGCATGATGTCACTAGAGCAGGATTAGTTGGGTAGAGGAAGGATGAGTTGTGTTTGTAGCAGAGGGAACCATAAGAAGGGGCAGTAAGGTATTAGTGATATGGCTTTAAAACCTTTATTTCTGTTTGGTGTGAGTTTGACTTAGTCATAAACTTACTTCAGCTATCTAAAGGTTTTTCCCAAAGAGATGTATCTTAACTTTTCTGCTTTTCAAAAAGCTTGATGCAGATATATTAAAATAAAACCGTTTCATCTCAGATGCATTAAATTACCATCTCGTATTCATGTCTTTTCTCAGAGATGTAGATATGCAAGTAAAGTACCTTCAGGGGAAAAAAAAAAAAAANTTTATCTAAATCCCAAGTTACCGAGCTGGATTTATCATTATAATATTGTTAAAACTGTGAGGCAACAGCTGTCTAGAATGGTGCTTTCTAACTTTCTGCCTTCCTTGTCCCTTTCCAATATTAGACTTATTTCTCATTCTTTCCAGCTACATGTTACCTGCATCTGGAGCCCCTCCACTGCTGATCCCAATCTACACAATTACTTTGCCTTGGCAGTTCTTGTTGGCTCCCAAAAATGTTTTCAGTCCAAGTGAAAGCTGTATTCTCTATCACCATTTTCTTTGCCAGTTCTCCCAAAGCCATTGGTCCTTGTTGCTGGTTATCTTCTATTTGCTCCTTTCCCTCTCCTCTACACACATTTTTGCCCTTGGTAGGTCATTCTTTGGCTCTGTGTTTCATTTGAACCTGCTCCCAATATTCTTTCAACTGCAGCCTATGTGACTCTCCAAAAGAGAAAAGTACTCTACTGGAATGATATCACCATTGTTTAGGACAGGATCTGGCCCTCCTTTAAGTTATTTAATGAGATTAATCACTCGTTGTGTAACAGAAAATTTTAGTCAAAGAAAAGTCAAGTTCCTTTGGTTACATCTTCATTGTAGCAATCCCACACAATACTGTTGCAAGGTAAGGAAATTAGGTTTCCCTTATTTTAAAGATAAATAACAGTGCTAACCACATTGCTCAATAAAACAAGACCAAGGATCATCCCACATCTCTGGGGTCAGTTGGCACAGCCTGGATGTCTGCAAACTGTGCATGGTCCAAGGCGGTTTTTTTGTTTCATGAACCGCTTCTGTGGTCCTATGACATTATCACTATATCCATGATATTTTTTCCTACTCAGATGTCTCAAATAATGTAAGAGCTGCATACAGCTCACCAGAGTGTGTATTCATGCCATTTATTGATACACTGGTAGGTTTTGCACACCAGGTTATAATGGTACAAGAGGTAGTTAAGGGTGACAAGTCTGCTGGGAATATGTTGTAGAACTATACAGGTTACTGGGACACAGTACGGATTTTTCTGGACCCCCCAGTGGCAATTTTGGCATTTTATGAAGTTAAGAATCAATGTTCCCTGAATCAGGGCCCTGTGCTTGTTGGGCGGGCTAGGTGTACCAGCCATAAACATCCAATGGAATAGATTTTTCTTTTACTAACTAAATGATGTAACATTACACATTACAAGTTGTATTTCAGGGTATAGGTAACACAATGATACTGATATCAGGCAATTCAGGACATGGAAGATGACACCACTGGAAAACAATTTGCCTTTGTTCATTCTCTCTGTGGAAGGTTGCTTCCATAAGCCATTAGGGAACTTATTTTCAAACAGATCTCATACTCAGCAATGTTTTTCTGGTGATTGAGTTCCCTTGGGTTAGGATTTTTTTATGAGAAGTGTGCTAGTATTTCTGGTACATGTCTCTAGCCTAAAGTACAGTTTGAAGCAAGTACTTATTTAGCTGTTAATAAGATCCACAATTCATGAACTGTGAATTAGTAAACAAACTGAATTGATTAACTTACACAAATCCATAGCCTTACATTAAATGTAGTACTATGCAGACTGTAAGAGGTGACGGCAGATGCGCCCTGACATTGCATGGAAACACTGTGACAATAAACTCTGAGCGCTGCTATCAGTCACCGACAAACAGAAGTCCAGCATATTCAATTGAACAGACCAGTGCCATCATTTAATCCATTCCAAATTGCTACTCCTGCATTTTCCTTGGCACAGAGCACAGTTCTCCTAGGTGAGGCAAACCTGCTCAAGGCTAGACAGCCAGCATCTACGTGGACTTGTTTTTTTGCTGCCATGACAGCACAGCCAACATAGTTTGGAGTCTACATTCTGACAACATGGTGAGCTACAAACCACAAAATGTTCTTGGTTGAGGAAAAGAATAGTATGTAGCTATGGTACCTGATGATTATTGAACCATAAAAGCAGTAAGGGATTTTTGTCTTCTCATCCTCTCTCACCTATAAAACATGCCCATTATTTCCTCCCATTGTCACCAGGTTTATAAATTACCTTGCTTCATTTTGTCAGCATACTAAAACTTCAGCTTACTGAAGGCAATGCTGTTGCACCAAATTAGAATTAGGAAACTAATTGTCTTTTGCAATAGTGACACAATTGAGGACAAATGACCTCAACAAAATCACGACATAGCCTCCTGCGAGTCATAATTAATTTTTCCTTGGAATGAGAGGGACATGCTGTCCTGTTTTCAAAAATAACAGTGTGCTTGGTTGTGAGCCAGAGCCAGTGATAAATGCATTTCTGATTACAGTCAGCAACTTAATTTACAAGCATCTGATTAGAAGAAAAAAAAAAACCCAAGAAAACCAAAAACAAACAAACAAAAACATTAAAAACAACCTTTCAGAAAATATGGTGATATAAACAAGACAGCACTGAGCACAAGGTTGGAGTCATAAGACATGGTGTTCCCACTGCTGCCACTAATCTGCTGTCTGACCATGAGCAAGATGTTGGATGTCTCTATCTCAGTTTCTTTGAGCTGGTAATTACTATCTGTGGGCACACCTTAGGGATGAAGGCTGCAGGTATGATCTAGAGATAAAACATCCTGTTTATGCAGAAAAAGGTTTCATAATTTTATGGATAGATTTCCACTTTCAACAGCTGGAAGTCCTTAACGGCATTATACCTTGTCTACAGGTGTTTATACTGGGGAGCTGTAGCAAAAATATATGCCCACATGATATTATTAAGGCCACAGGAGTATAGATAAACTAGCTTCATGCAGAATAACATCCACACGGTACATGTCCTGCTCACAGGCTTTGCCACAAACTATACTGGTCTTCTAAAAGTCTTCATTTGTTCCAAGCCAGCATATTACAACTGCATCAGATGAGCCAGATCAGAAAAATGGATATCATTTATCTTCCAAGTTAATGACCAGACATTTATATTTAAAGATAATATACTGCTCTGTGTCCCAAATGAGCAGCAATATATGATTGAACAGAAAGTATGCAATTATGTGCCGATGTTCAGGAGGCAGAGAATAGTCCTGAGTGACTCCAGTGATAAATGCCTCATTGTATTAAAGAATACACTGAACTGTAACTCAGTGCTAACTGCAAACCCTGTAAAACTTTGTACTTCGGGAAGGGAAATAACTATTTGCCATTGCTGGATGTAAATGACCATATAGCCTTTTCACTAATAACTCTAATGGGGTAAGCCTTTCAGCACCAAGTGGCCAAGTTTTATCTTCTGGTTTTCAGTTGACTATACAATTGTCAAATTTATAACATTTGCCCAACATTTTCCATTGTTAGCCTCAGCTTGGAAAGTTTAGACAAACCATTTTCTGTTTGTGAGAGCACATTTAGGGTAAAAGATCATTTCAATTAAGTTTACTTATTAATGCTTACATTTCTGATGTCTATTGGCTGTATTACTTCCCTGAGTCAGTACTGGGATTTGCAACAAGAGGAATTCTAAATTCACCCCACTTTTGTGGTCCCCTGGAAGACACAGCAAAATACTTTTTTTTTTTTTTTTAGGATTCCTTATGCAGCTGATAAGAGAAAATTTAAAATAAAGCTCGTGGTTTATTTTACTATTGTTTCCTGGAACTGTTTTTCATGAGTTATCTTTCCAGATTTTCTTGATTCTAAAACAAATTTTTTAAATGTTATTGGAAAATATGTTTATTTTAATGTTTTGGGTACTAAAGAGACAAGGAGAAAGAGAAAAAAAATCCATGCTTCACTTTCATATGTGCATAAATTAAGATCATAAAGCAAAAAAAATTCAGAAGATCTGACTTTCAAGCTTTCAGATGCATTATCCCATCTGGCTTATATTTCGCCCAGAGAAAGAGATTCTGCTCTCTGGGGACAGGGAGAGAACAGCACTCAGGAAGCATGTTCAGCAGAGTCCAGCCAGGCTTTGACCTGTGAAGCTGTGCTTCTACACTGGTCCGTGGTGACAGTACAAAAGAGTGCGTAGGAAGCAGGAGGGGGCATGCGGTTTGTGAATCCATGCCAGCACCATTCCATTGGCAAAATCCCCTCCTGGGGAAGGGAAGCTGGTGGAGAAGCTCCTGCATGCTGGAGGCTGCAGCTGTGTGCATGGAGTTCTGATGCTAATTTTGCCCAACCTGGGAAAAGATCGGGGGTGGCTTCATCACCAGCACAGAATAAACTCTGCTGAACACTCTCATTTATGCTCGGAGCAGTGATCAGAATTAAGCTCTGAGAACAGAATCTATTAATATGAGTGGAGAAATAATCAGTTTCTTTTCTGCCACAAGATTTAGAGATATCTGAGGTTTTTTCCACTGTGTTCTAAGGTCTTGTTGCCATAGTAGGCATAGAAGTTCTGAACAATGAGCTGCTGGTCAAGGAAGGGACTGAGGAGTTGCAGAACAGGGGTTTGAAAAAGGACACAAAGGCAATTATAGAAGTTGCAGGGAAATGAAATGATTTTTCTTTTATCACAATGCTTGCCATTTTTGTTTTGACACTGGTGGCACAAGAATAAATGGCAAGAAAAGACATTTAATCTACATTCAAAGAAATTATTTTTTAAAAGACAGATCAAACCATATTCTCAATACATGTTGACAGTGTTCTCAAAACCAAGGACTGCTTAATGTAAAAATAGTCATGGATTAGACCTACCTACCTACCTCCTGAATTTTATATTAAGATCAATATTCTTTAGAACTAACACAACTTATTTTCATCTAAAAGGAAAAAAAAAAATCAATCTGGTTTTTATTTACCTGATAGTCAATTCTTTTGGAGGCCAATAATACACATAACAGGATAATGCATCTTTAGATACTGCTTTCTTTTTAATCTTCTATTACACAGTTTTCTTGGGTTTGCCTGGCAAACCAAGAGAAATTGCTATTATGGGACCCTTTTACAGCCTGGGAAGACAAAGTTAACAAACTTCCAAGTACTTACACAGGGAGCCCATTTGCCAAAGAATTACGTAATGCTCTGTTTGACTGCAGTGGCTCTTAACAACACATATTTTATAGACAGAAGTGCACTTCTAGGGTCCAGGCCAAAAGATCTTGTTCATCCATTGCTCATTAAAATGTTGAATCTTTAATAGAAACAGGATGGGATCATTGCTATAAAACTATGTAAAAATGTACAGAGGTTTGATTCTGGACATATTCCATTTTGTACCACTGAAGGTAAATCTGTTCTGCAAAAGCAGGAGAATGAAAGTGCCTTTATATTTCTGTCTACACCCACCTCAGCTTACTGCTGCTGACAGAGAGGCTATTGGGAATGCTGAGATTTGTCATATAATAACAAAACCCTCCTGGATCTCTGGGGTGGTAACAACATTAACAATTATCAGCTTCCAATCTGTGTTCTCGTGAATTGATGTGGTGACACATATTTGCATTTCTCTGATAGCAAATGATAGAGCGTACTAATAGCTATTTTAATAGCTTAACAATTATTTAAATTAAGGTTAACCCTGATTACATTTCCTATTAAATCCAGTCAGTGATTTCCCCACCTCCAATGGAAAGAACTACATGGTGAGACTTAAGTGCTAAGAAAGGTCTCTCAAGTTTTCTCACGCCAGTTCCTGGTGGGGAAGATCTGGGGAAGGAAGCTCGGGTTCTTGAGTTCTTGACTATTTCCCTTGAAAGAAAGAAAGCTGAAAAATCAGAAAGCATCAGGATGGGAACTGTCCTGAAGCAATAATATTTATCTTTGATGAGTCTCTTTGGCCTGAGAACCCACTGGATGTATCCACCTGACATGTGTGATTAAAAACAACCCAGGGCCATGGAACTGGGCCATGGAAACTGAGCGCAGGCAATCAGCAGGGCCCAGTGGGAGAGTGCACGGCCCTGTCTTTTTTCTCTGGAAAAAAGCAGAGGGCAACACCACATCCCCAGGTGCAGAAGACACCTCAAGGAACATTATCTACTAAATTGTATGAGGAAGCCAACAAACCCAGAGGCTATCTCTTGCTGAGTGCAGGTCAGGGGGATTTGCTCTTCAGACTCCCTTGTTTATTTTTGTTCAGCAAAGAAGAAACAAAAGCATATAAGCAACATGAAATTCTCCCTTCATCCTCCCAAAAGATTAAGTGATTCCCCTCACATTTTCTGGAAAGTCATCCCTTTACCTTCTAATTAGTTTATTGCTATTGGATGGTGATGGAAACACACACAAAGTCTATCTCTATTAGGTAAGTGAAGGTTTTATTTCAAAAACCTCGAGACGGTGAAATCAGAAGTACAGCCATTACTCATTCTCACTGCTGACTGATTCAATTTAGCTATAAATGTGTAATTAATTTTACTACTATGGGAAATTAATTATGTTTTTGTTATAATGATCAGTATTAAACTAATTAGTGACCATAAAAACTCTCAAGCAAAGCACTTAATTATATTAGAATTAGGAGGGTAAATATTTTCCTAATGGAATACTTCCAGTAAAACAGTAATGTGCTCATAGGCTACAAGCCCGAGAAACATGAAGCATTTGTAAAATGCCATCCATAATGAGATTCTGATTGCTAACTCTGCTACACAAGGTAACAGTGTTTGCAATATGATATTAGAAACATACCCATACATCACACGTAAGCTCTGCAATGCTTAAATTTATGCTTTTAAGATTCAGTTCACCAGATACAGCAGAAATCATTTTCAGTAATCTCTTTCTCTAGCTCCCAGACAGAAGTGTCTGTCCCTGTCTCTAAGGCCACTGAAAACTGTTTTGAGAACAGGAAAAAATCCTTCCCTCAACTTCTTGTCCTTCACGTGCAACCTTTTTTCTGCTTATAACCCCTGGGTATCCACATCCAGCCCTGCTCCTGCTCATTTCTCTGTTTTCCACTCTTCACATTTTTGGTAACATTTTTATGCACATCATTTTCATAACTCAGAATGGAGCTCCTGCATCCTGGAAAACACAGGCAAGAGATGCAGCTTAGGTGGGAAAGAATGCCAGCACCAAATGATGTGGCAACTGTTCTTGCAATCAAAGGACAATCTCTGAAGAAACAGCATTACCTTCTGTCTTCCAGAAGATATATAGCCCTCCTAACTTAAGCTGAAGTATCTTGTAAAGGATTTGCATTACAGTGCCCACAAAAATCGTCAGAACTCCAGCTTTTTTTATTAAAACAAAATTTATGCTCAGCTATGTTACCCCACACAGTCCTTCTTGTAATTAAGGGACACCAAGTAACCAAAAGAATCCTTGCAGCTCCCCTGGTACCACGTGGTTATTCAGAACTCAATTCGACCCTCCTTTCATTTACTTTGTTACAAAAAGCTTTATTTTACATAGATGACTGACTGCAAATTTAAGCCACTTTAGAACACAGGGATCCTACTCATCTATGTGATGATCCCCACAGGCCACCTAACATTGCAATTAAAGTATTTATTTATAATAAAAGCTTTGTACTGGATTAGAAATCGATCTTCCACTTGACAGGATAGTATTGCTTTATGTATTCATGTCTCTTTAGAAACCTCTTCCATTATTGTGCCGGCCAGAGTGAGTGACAGAGTCATTGCTATACGTGCAGAAATAATGCTTGGAGATAAAATTCCCAGCTTTTGTGGGACTCAGGATGTCTGGGGCAGGTACCAATTCTCTCATCACCTCCCAGCTCTTGGTTAAACAATTTATCTCACTTACCAACTGTATATAAACAGTGCCAGGAATTTATCAGGTCGGTATTATACCCTATCAAATATGCATTGCTTACAAGCACAATACAGTTCATGAAGTCTAAAATACATACCAGAAAAATAGAAAAGTTGTTCCTCCAGAGCTGCATCATACTATTTATGCACAAGATAAAAGATTTTCAGGAAAATTCATCTGTTCCCTTGCAACTTTCTCACTTTTGATCTTATCCTATATTTTATAATCTGAATTATGTGTTTAAAACACAGGAACAATTAATCCACTAAAGAACCAGTGGAGCTGAGATCCTGAGGAGATTCTGACTCCAGTAAATGGATGGATTACCCTATTACCCTATAAAAGAATTTCTGAGATTTTTTGTTTCCCATTTCTTAACATTTGCACTACCTGTGTTACATATGCATTAATGCCCGAGTTCCTATTATCTGGGTAGCCAACACAACTGTTTCTCCCAGTGTTATTGAAGGTATGTCCACATAAACACACACATATATATATATATATATATGTGTGTGTGTGTGTGTGTGCATGTGTCTATTATATAATGCATATCCATTGTCAGATGGCTGCTTTCCAGCACAGGCCATGGGCTGTTTGCTGTTTTGTCTTCTGTTCTGCTGGCATCAGTACATTGTGTGCATATCATGGAAAGTAACATTCATGACAGAACTGTCCCAGGCTTACCAGATGTCTAGTAAACGCTTTACAGAGAGAAGGAAATAAACACGCCTTAAAATAAGTGCCCAGTATTGATTTTGAGGGATATCTTAAATAGGTATTAGTTTTCCCAATTTACCCTGGAAAAGATACTTTTTTCTGGAGACTTGTATTACACTAATCTCTACATACATGGAGCTTGTTTCATCATCTTTAGGTACTAATGGCTGAAATACATGCTCTGGAAATCAATTTACCCTGACACAGAAAGTCTGCCTTGATTTGTTTCAAACATGCAGAACACAAAAAGCTGCAGGCAATTTATTAATGCAATAAATATGTTTGCTATCCTGGTGGCTTTTTAAAAATCAGCAGGTCTTTAATAATTTTTAAATCTGATTATGGTGATGAGAAATACAACAAAACCAACTTTTTTGATTGATGGAGTTTTATTAATGGAAAGCTTTTATTGTTTTATGTTTTATTTTGAAACCACTGACATGAAATGTTATACATACTATGTATGACTGAATTAAAATTTCATTTTAGATAGTGCCAATCCTCAAAACCTCAGCCTGCCTCCTTCAATCACACTCTACACATTCAACCATCCATTTGGCACTGGCACAGCATTTATATCAAGTCTCATACATAGATCTAAAATAAAAATCCTCTAACCTCACATAAGAAAATGGTTTTATGTTTGTGACACAACTTATATATTCAATCTTCAGTGAGACTGCACTGAAGATATTTGCAATAAACTCATAATTATGCCTTGAAAAGCTACCTATATAAATTTCTGTATTATTTATAATTATGAAACAGTTCTCACTTCATTTCCCACAGCCACAAAAAAAACTTACCATCTAGTCTTTAATTATTTGGAATCGACTTACATGTCCAAAAGGGGACAAACACCACAGGAACAATTAAAGCACAACAGAAAATGGGAGGGCTAAAGGCAGGAGCGAGTGCCAAACAAACTTCCCAGAAGGAAACAGGGTTAATGCAATGAGTGCAGTAAGGCCTCAAAAGAGTCTGTTCTTCTCTGGACACTGGTGTGTCTACTCAGATGTACTAGAACAGATCTCTGCTTGCTCCTGAACACAAGTTGAGCATGAATATGCAAAGGATGCCTTCTGTTACCTTGCTAGCAGAGAGGGAATGAGTGGAGACACGCAAAGGACACAGGCAGGGTATTTTTGGACCCCACCAGATCGCTACTTGTTTTCCTTTGCAAGGCCATTTGTAATGACAGTAACTTAAAACATCTCTAAATTATTCAGAGATTAGGCCTTCATGAAGCTGACAAACGACCTGGGAGCATTAAGTTTGCCTTTGGAGGTTTTTCCGTCACTCTCCAGTGGGCTGTCTGGCAGGGCTGGATCACCAGGACCTGCTTCTCATCTTGGGCAGTCCATGGGCCAGTTCAGAGAGGAAGCTGGATACTTCTTTCCTGCATAGAAATAGTTTCAAAATTAGTTTTGTACAGCACAAACTAAACTAAAATGAAGTTTTATATTTCTAATTGTAAAAAAAAGTAGTACTTGCCAATGCCAAAAAAAGGCAACAAGTTGAAGATGGTTTTGAATTTTTTGTTCTTTCCTTCAGATAGAAAGAGGAGCTTTTAAAATCCTTTCCAATGTTATTTGGAACAAACCCAAAGAAATATAATGGTATATATAAATTCACCTTTGAGTCAGCATCTCGTGTTTCAGCACTTCTAGTCACAGCGTCTTTCAGAACAGTACATCATCCATATGCTTCATGCACATCATTTACCTTCTCAGTAAATCAAAAGGTGGATGCTAAAATCCACAAAGCAACCTTAAAAATTCCCCTGGTTTTTAAGAGGTTTTATTGATATTGATGGCTGAGCATATTTTGTAAAGGCAGATGGCAACTTCCCCCTTTTAATTCAGACAAACAAGTAAGTGGAAATAAGAAAGAGATTATCACACAAGGAACTTTTGCAGTGCTTAACAGTAGTATTCCAAACTAAGGCTGAAAAAAAAGATATGCAGATACAATAAAGGAGAAAAAAACTCCTTTTCACTATAATTTGTATGAAGTATGGAATAGGTATAAAAGCATCACATGGGTCCCAGTCTCACAAGAACCTCAAAATGATACCTTTGTTTTAAGGAAAATGGGTGGGATTGGGTAGATTTTCTGTTTGGTTGGGGATTTTTGCCATTGAGAAATAATCTCAGCATCAAGCTTCCTATAAAACAGATTTACCTAGCTGAAGGAAAACAGCCAGGAATCATTTTGAATGTAGACAGTAACCGGTGTCTTTGTGAGCTTTTTTATCGACCTCATCCTTTGAACTTTTCTTTAGATAAATTCTTCAGATTAAAGGAGCATAACTGACAGAGTTTGCTAAATGTCATATGGTGTATGATCATGCTTCTTTACCTCTGTACTCTCACATAGCAAATTTTTATGGGTTTTAGGCCTGCTCCTTCCATTTTACCTGCGTGGACCATGATCCACACATATCAATAATGTTTAGTAACAGCTACTACATGTCTTTGGGACCCTCCAAACCAAGTGATGACATTCAGTCCTGAACTAGCCTCACATCCCACTGGTAGAATGATCCCTCTCTCTTATTATAAGAGCATGGTTAATAGATGGAGCAAGATTAAGAGAGCACAGAGGTGTTTACATCCAGAGCTTGATAAGAACGTTTTGATGTGTAATTCTGTCTGCTTGATTGGTGTTTTGTTACAAAATTGAGGTGAGCACCACCAGCCAGCTTTAAGTGTTAATCCTGCCACCATCCCTCCAAGTTTCAACTAGATTTGCATATCCACTGCCCTCCCAGACCTTCAGAATCACAGCTTTAATACCATATTTTTCCAAAAGTATTATTATTCAAAAATCATCTGCTTCATACTCACAACCTGTCCCTTTCACAGTCTGCATCTAAGCACCCTGGTATAAACCTGACCATTCTGCTCATATTTTATGGACAGCAGATTTTCAAACCTTCCAGAGGTCAAGAAGGAAAGAAAATTTGCTGTGTTTATAAACAATCCCTCTGATGACCGTTGTAAATATTAATAAATAGGTGAAGAGTTATACCTGTTCTTGTTGAGGGTTCTGAATGTAATTGGATTTCTTCCTTCCATTAGGCTAGGGAGAAAATTAACCCCATAATTTATCTGGGGAATAAGAACTTTAGGAACACTGTGAGTCTGCTGCTTGTGACTGAGCTAAAGGGATGCCAGCTTTGAATTGTTTGTTCTTGTCCAGTCTGGTCTTCTTTATTTGACTTTGAGCTTCTACATTAGGCAAATATGTTTTTCAAGGTGCATTTTATAAATTAAAACAGTAAATGAATGTGAGGTATGTGATCTAAATCAATTTATCTTGCATCTTGAAATGTAGCTGTGGGTCTTAATACTTGAGTAAGGCAATGCCTTCATCATGTCATTCCTTCAAGTTCAAGCACAAGGAGGGCATAAACCATCAATGATTCCAACCTCCTGATCTGGTCATATTAAAAAGCTACTTTAAAAATAATAACAACAGTTATTACTCAAAGACCCTAAAGTTATGCATTTATTATGCTATGTAGTATTTTGTAAGATAAACAGGAGTATACCAGAAGAATTTTCTGCAGCAGTGGAATTTAATAATTAGAACAGGAATCAAAGAACATAATTTTCAAATAAGAGTTCACCCAGAAATCTGGAAGGCAGAAGGTGTCCTCAGGAATAGCACTCAGTCTTTATACCATGGTCCTGAGCAGCAAGCAAATGGTTCTACAGACTTTCGGAGGAGGCAAATGAGCCTCAAGCCAAGTTGCAGGGTGGAAGGTGCCGTCAATCCCTTTGCATTAAGGGCAGTAGTTTACTCCTTCCCAATGGATATTTGTAAGCACAGGATTTCTCTTTTTTATTTTACTTTTGGTTGACATTCTACTTCCATGCTATACAAATATTTTATGTTTGGTCATAGAAATAACAGTAGTTAACTGGAGAATTTGTATGAAAATGTTTTCCAGAGAACTTAATATGAATAAGCCGGATTGTTTCCCTATCACTTTTGAACATTTGTTCTCTAAAGAAGCAAAAGAACATAAAGAAATTTTATTTACAAGTGTAATCTCTGAGGGGACCTATCAACGTTAGAATTTCTTGTATAGTTTGGGTTTGCAGTACTTTGACACAGACATATTATACTCTTGGCTTCAGATGGCGTGAGAGTGTATATCCTCTCCAGCTGCTCCAGGAGCACTACTGCTCTTCTTTTACAGTGTCAGCCCTCCTGAGCAGAGGTTATGACCTGGTCAATTTTACCATGATGACTCTCAAACATGAAATCTTAGTCCTTACCTTGAAATTTGTTTCACGGCAAAACAAGAAAAGGAGATTTACCCATTTTGTGTCATTCTCCCAGGAGGCTTTAAGACACTAGAGCCTGCAGCATTAGGGACATCCAGAAGACTACTCTAGGAGAAAGCAGTAACATCTAGAAGGTAGCAGATAGCTTCTTTCCCTTCTTGTTTTGTTATTCCTGAAGGAGTTGCCCCACCATCCAGAACCTCAGGCCCCCAAACCTGTGAGGTACTACAGCAACTTCTCCCCTACGCCCTGGCTAGGGGCTGCACAGCAGCCAGAGATACTGCCCTCTTTTTAGTCAGCACTAATGATTTAGAGGACAGCGGTTTCTTAGTGGGACAACTTCTTGAGTTTTTATTCACAGAAAGTCTCCAAAAGCCCAGAATAGATAGCAGAACTTAGAGAGGAGGATGAGTAATTCAGTGGGTTGTGTTTAGTAAGTGAATGATGATATCCTTGCTTAGAGAAGCAGGTTTCCTATGCTTGTTCCTCATCTGATAGCTAACTGCCTGTAATTATTGTTATTGCTCCGTTGGAGAGCAGGGGGACAGGAAGCAGTAGAGTTGATAAGATTAACTAATTATACTTCTAGTGGACATGCAAACAAACTCTGAAGGCAAAGAGCTGCTCAGACAGACGTGGTGGTTGAAAACCAGGCTTTAGCCCTCCCATTAGTCCTGGCTTCCAAGGTCACATGTGTTGGCCTGAACACTGATCTGTGCCACATATTAAGCCGCAATGATGCTCAACTGGGTATGATATGTTGCTGGGCAACTGAAATTCATTTAGCAAAATTTAATTTCCTTTATATTACTTTTACTCTGTAACATACAGAGTTGAGTAACAAATCCAAACACTGTGCTACCAGGAAACAATTTTATTTCTGTTAAACTTTGCTTTGGAGTAAGCATAAAAACAACCAGAATAAAATAAGGAGGGAGGTGCAATATCGACTAACATTTTGACCTAGCTTTAAGTTACAGTGAAGCAATGGAATGTCACAGTATGCTAATTATTTAATCAACCCACATCTTCTCTGCTGTTCATGTATTATTCTGACTACCAATCGAACACCATCTGCCCTCACAGAAAAATGTTCCTGCAACATAAAGAATATTTAGCTGGCAAGAAACTATCACCATGTTCACACTAAAAAGTCTTGAACCTAAGAAAGCTTGAGGAACTTTGGGTATTAAAAAAATCTCCTCCTCTCTCTTGGCCTTCTGGAGAAATGGATGATATCCATTTGAATTTCAAATAATAAAATAGTTTCATTAATGGATAGGAAGCCAAACATTGGAATCCAGCATTCCTTTTAATGAAAAATTTCTGTCACTTGGAGAAGCGTGGGAAGCAGCAGCAAGGAGAGGGAGAGGAAAAGAGAAGGAAGGGAGGAGACTTCAGCTCCTCTCATCCTCCCTGCTCCAGCAGCATTTCCTTCTGGGGTCTCCTGCCTGGTCACCAGGCTGGCCCTGGATGGATTCAGGCTGGAACCAGTGCTTTCCTCCTCTGATCCCTTTGGGGTTCCTGCTTCTTAACTCTGGGGAAAGGACTCTCTCACTCAAGTAATCCTTACCCTTTACCTGGACAGCAAGTCCTATCAGGGTACACATTTTGTAAGGTAAAGAAATTACTCCTGTCTCAAACAGCAAAACAATGGGCTTTGTTCATGAGAGCCTGGTAAAATACTATAGGGAAAGGATTTTGGAAAGGTTGTTTACTAAGTGTGGATTCTAAGGGGACACTTACCTTGAGCAGATAAAATTTAGTATGAAACATTGCAAAGTACGTTGAATAATGTAAAATCTATGCCAAAGGAGGACAGTATTACTTAGATTTTAATTTTTTAACTACTAAAATAGACACACAATCATGACATTTCCTAAAGTGTTCCAGTTGGAAGTGCAGCACAGTTAGCCTCTTAATTCTTTTCCAATTAAGTGCTGCCTATTAAGGAATACCAAATAAACAGGTACAAGTATTTAAGGTGCTATGACAAATACCAAGCACATAGGCAGCCAAAATGTCTTTGTGTGCCGCTTAGATGCAACTTTTGGGAACAGTCCCACCATCTTTAGTTAATAGATGACTTAGCATCATCTAGTAATGTTGAGTCACTCCCTCACACCCTTCTGTCTCACAGGCATGGAGCACCTAAGTCCACACCTCACCTGCCAGAGCAGATGACCAGCTTTAGAGCAATGTTCCCTACTCTAGTGAAGAGCCATTGATAAGGCATGGATGGATCCACCTACCAGAATAAAGAAAAAGGGCCCTGACATCTCTGTTGTCCTTACCCTGAGTTCCTTGGAGCAGGCCCAAGGATTTCCAGTGAGACTGGAATTTGGCCCAGTGTGCCCCACACCCATAAAACACAACTGTCTATTGGTTAAACAATGCCCAACATGTCTCAGCCAGATGCCTGTTTACTGACTACTGAGGGAGAAAAGAAGCTCTCAGATGCTATTGCTTGGCTTTGCAGGATGTAGGACATTAATCATGAACAAATGAAATGATCACAAAACACAGATGAGCCACATAACTTGGTTTGGCTGCAATTCCTGCTATATGAAAAAAATTGCTGTGCAGGGCTTGGTGAACATTCAGTCTGCATTTAAAATTAAATTATTTTGTTATCTATTTGCTTAAGATAGTTCTTTGCTTTATTCTGCTATAAGGGATAATGGACCATAAAATTGGCTAAATTATTGTCCATTTAGCAAAAATGCTTTCTGCAGTAAAGGAAGAATACTGGTTCATTTTCCCAAGAAAACACTGTTGTGCTAAAAATATCTCTTCTTTCCTAGAAACAGAGAAGTCTGGCTACATGAGATGGTATCCACTGGGAAAGCACAGCTAAGGGAATTGTGGCTGGGTTACCTTAAAGTATGGCCTTTCCCTGCCTGACTCAATCCAGAGCCTTGCAGGTGCCCTTTAACCAGCCCCAGAGTAAAGCCAACTCTGCCAGGCTGTGCTGCACTGGGGTTCCTCCCTCCCCACGGGGAACAGCAGCAAGACGGGGAGCTGAGCCAGGCTGGAGCAGAGGAGGCGGAGCCTGCCGGTGCCCTCAGGGCCCTGACCAAACTCCCATTTCAAGACACAAACAGCCCCCGTGTTATTTATCCCACTCCCTGGCACTGATGCGCAAGTTTTCTTTCTACAGCAATGGCAGCAGCCCTTTTGCTTCTGTTTATGCCAAGAAGGCAGCAAAGGTCACACAAAAACTACCTTCTTGAGCAATGAGTTCCTATGCCTCCATCCCATCTCCATTAAAATGTTTCTCCTAATTTCAAACCTTACTTTTCCCTGGTTTTCACCCTATTCACCATAAGGGGCAGATGTTCCTGCTCTTTGAGCAAGATTTTGTGCATTTGAGAACCAAAGTATTTCAATTCTCAGTCTTTGCTTTTATTTTCCATCTTCCCTGAACTCATTGTCCCATACTTGCTCTGAATGCAGTGTCCCAGATGAGATGTATATTCCAGCATCTGGTGGTTTTGAATAGATGTTTTTGAATATACTCCTATAAAGGCAAAGAACTCTAAAATGTATTTCATCAGTATTTTTTATAGCGCAGATTCCTGTTTAGCATGTGATGATACCACCTTGTGTTTTTGCGGATCTTCTTGTTAAGCACCATATTTTATTACCTTGTGTTGTGCATTTGTTTATTCTAGCCCAAGACCACGATCTTGATGTTGTCCAAGTTTAATTTCTTTTTTATTCTTTTCTTTCCCAGGCCATTTTTCCTATTTGTTGATAACATCTGGCATTCAAACCCTGCCCTTTACAGAACCCGAATCTTCTTATCATTTGCAGATGTAATAAGCACAGGTCTTTGCCCAGCAGTGGCTATTAACAAACCCATTAAAAGACCTGCTCCAGAGCAGACAATGATGGAAAGCTTGTGATGTAACATCTGCTGCCACTGCTGCCTTCCAGAGATGCTTATCATCCAGCTGGGCATCAGCTCAGGCCCCATCCCCAGGGGCCAGTGTTCTAGTGTTTTCCTAGCTCTCTTAACCAGAAGGTTGTACCACACTGCCAGAACCTCGAAAATAAAGATTAAACCCATCTATGCATCTATGGTGTTTTCTCTGGCCACTCTTTTCTAGAACGAGCTTGGTGTGATGTACAGGGTTTTTTTGTTTGTTTGTTTGTTTTTTTGGGTTTTTTGGGTGGGTTTTTTTGTTTGTTTTTTTTTTTTGTTGTTTTTTTTTTTAGATCTGTCAGTCCTCCGGTAAGTGCTTTCAGGCTGTTCTGGGAATTCATCCTAAAAGTTTGGAGCTGATGCAAAGGCTTTAAAATTCCCCACAGATGCTCTTCTTAAAAACAGGCACTGTCCTGGCTTTTCCCCAATCTGCTGGTACCTTGCCTGTCCACAACTGTTAAGAGAAATTCTGTATCGCATCTCCGTGTATTATTCATACATGCAGTCCACCAGGCCTGCTTAATCTTAAAATATTCTGCTTAAGTCTCTGCTTACACTTTCCCTGCCCTAAGCTCATCTTATCCCTTTGCCACCAGCATTGACTCCGTGAGCATCTGTTCCCTGTAGCTCTCTTTCAGTGAGCACGAACAGAGTAAGCATTGAACACCCAATTCATGAGGATCTTCTGTACATAACACTTCTTTTCCATGAGGAACAGGGAGATTTTTTTCTTGGTTGTGCTGGTTTCAGTTAGAACCTAGCCCACAGAAGTAATTGACCAATCAGAAAAGTGTACGCCTCTGTGCATACACATTTTAAAAATCGAGAACACGGAAAAGAGGCTCTCTTTCCTTCCGGCAAAGATCGAGGTAACATCCCAGCTCTGCTGAACCTGGGCCAGGCCGGTCCCCGCCGCGTGGCCGAGAGGGTTGAGCCCGGCCCGGTCAAGTCATTTTCCTTGCACACCCCGAGCCGAGCTCGCAAGGCCGAGAAGCCCGATGCTGCTCCGCACGGGCACGGAGTGGCGGGAGGCCCTGATCTCTGGGTATGGAGCGGCAGGAGGCCCCGATCTCCAGGCATGGAGTGGCGGGAGGCCCCGAGCTCCGGCATAGAGGGGCAGGAGGGCCTGCACTGGCCGAGCTGAGTTCTGTTTCTCTTTGTATTCCCGAGAAGGCCTAGGACTAAAAATGCTAATTCTATTGGACATTACTGAGCAGAGGGAAGAAATGGACTACCGCAGCTACATGCTAGCTGTTCCTCCCAGTTTAGCTCTCATAAAGGATTATAAGCAGAGACTGCAAAGCAGCCCAGTAACATGGGCAAAGACTGGCAGCAGCTTGCAACTGAAGATAAAACCTGAGCTCAGCCTAGATGCTGCGTTCTTCGATTACTTTAGCCTGGCCTTCAACTTAAATTTCAATGTTCTACTGTGTTTTAATTCTGTTTGTTTGCGAGAGATTTAACTTTTTTTAAGACCCAGATTGAGATCTGCAGACATCGACCTTCTCCCGAGTAGAAGAAAACAGAGACTGGCAAAGGACAATGTAGAGGAACAGCATAGAGACATGAAAGAAAAAGTCCTCGTTTTAGTTGGAGAGTCAGGAGAGTCCTTGGACCAAAATTCTTTTGTAAGCCATGGTGATGGACCCTAATTAGCCTTGTAAATCATGGCGGGGGGGAGTGGAATAGTTCAATTTGAGACTGAGGCAAAGACTGTGATTTCTTTTTTTTGGAGCTATTGGAACAGAGAGAGAGAGGTGAAGTAGTAAGACCCTCATTGGCCTGAGAAAGGGGGATGGCATCCTTGTTCCTAGAGATGAAAATGGGCAGTTGGAATTTTTGCATTTGAACATTAAAATATAATACCCCATGCATTTGATGTGGCCCAGGAGCGCAGCTTTGAGAGAGCTGTGAGATGGGAAGGCTTTTGCAAGTGCAGATTTTCCAAGGGCAGATGCACTTGTAGAGATTGCACCCCAAGAAAGACAAGAAACTTAAGTCTTTCTAGGGGAGTCTCCAAGGTTTTGCTAGAGAAGCTCCTCCTCTTGAGTGGATTGAAAGATTGTTTTAAAAGTGAGATATCTTCGAGTTTTGTCCTCTACATTGTTGTGTTGGTGGGAAAAGAAAAACAGTGTTAAAGGGGAAGAGAAGTGATTTAAAGGTTTCATTCTGATTTCTATAAACCAGTTTAATTTGTCAATAAAAATTTTCTTGGTTCTTCTGAAGTTTTGGGCCTATTTTGCTTTTTCTCCTGGTCCTATCTCACAGCAAAGGATAAGATAGTTCTGGCAAGTGCAACCTCTGCACAAGATAAAAGTTATGCCTAATTACAGACTCAAACTGCTACACTGGTCTTCCTACAATCAATGAGATAATGATTTTTTTTTTTCTTGTATCAGATAGCCTTTAATAATTTCAGTGGATGAAATATGATCTCCAGAAGACCTTTTGAAAATTTTCATGAGAGCTTGTTTCAAGGGATGCTATTTCTAGAGCACCTCAGCTCAAGAAAGCAGCAAATATGGAGATAGACAGAACAAGGGAAGAGCAAAACAAACCTGTAAAACTCCGATGTTGCTGAGCACCTCCCTCTCATCAAATGCATGGCAGATATCAGAAAAGAGGGTGCTCTGTGTATCTACTTCCCTGCTGCCAAGAGGCTGACCAGAGACCAAAAAAAGTCTCTGGGGTACATAGTCTGAGCCACAAGAAAATATGAAAGAAAGAGTTTGTTCTAAAGATAGTAGAAGGGGAAGAAAAAAGTAAACCCACACCCCCCTTTCTTGAACTTTCCTTAATGACAGCGAGATGTTTCCTTCCCAGCAATAGCTGACTGCTACTCCTGCCACGCCTGATGTCAGCTGGAGGAACAGATGGCTCAATGGTTCATTTCAAACTGTTCATTCAGCCAGACAGCACAAATTGCATTAATTGCCTCACAGTATGAGCAGAGAAAGGAGCGCCTGACATGTCCTCACTGTGAATGACTGGGATGCCTCATCACCATTCCCAATTGACAGGGCAGTCAGGAACTCATCTGCCTACGGGGAAAGGTGGGAACAGAGGGAGCACAGCACAAGAAAATGCTCGAGTTACTCTGCAGGTAACAGAGGATGCCCAAAGGTTGAAACAGCCTTTGACTTAGCTTTGGAATGAGCTCCTCAGCACAGTGCCACTTGCTGAATTGTCATTTCTTGATATGAGAATGGCCCCCGCATCCAAGAACTGAAAAAAATACATGTAGCCAGAGAGTTTAAAACAAATCCCCAAATTTGAGACTTATCCCAAACACATCTTTTGTTTGTTTCTATAAGCTGGGAGCCTTGTATCTGTTTAATTTACTACTACACATGTGCACAAGCACCTGAAAAGTTCATACAGAAGGTGAGTCCAGACAAAAAGCTCTCCTTTAGGTTCGATTACTCTAAACCTTGCCAATAAATTATTTATTAGATGCTCTATGACCTGCTGAAAAGTCCTGGCTCCTTGCTCACCACTTTCAAGTGAAATATGTGAGTATTTTGGCTGCTGAAGACACCTTTTTTTTTTTTTTTTTAACCAAGGGAAAAAATTTAAAAATTGCCATGTGAGACCAGAACTTTAAGGATACAGGCTCCTAGAATATCACAAGAGATGCTTCTCTGTTACCCACTGAAAAAATTTTCTTTATTTACACAACTTTAGTAAAATACAGTATCAGGAAAAGACTAACTTTACTCTCCAAGAAGCCGTTGACATTTCTGCTACAAAACATGCAGGGAAATCCTGCTGCTCTTTCCTTTTCCTTGCTTTAGAAGAGCCAAACACTTCACCAGTGCAAGCAAAACATCTGTGCCATACCTATGTTCATTGCAGAACTCCACTTGAGCTCCTCCTCCAAGAACAAAAAACAATGGAATGATTAGGAGGAAATTAAAAATAAAAAGGAACACATGTGCAAAGTGAGACCTACAGTGACCTGTTGTGGTGTAACCCTCCCTAAATTGGCAGCAGATGTGTTTATTGTAAATGGGTGACACCTGAAAGGCGACTCTTGCTTGATGTAGCCACAGCACCTTTGTTTATAAGACACTGCTTGCTCTCTGCTGGCCTCAGACCTCACAGGTTTCTAGAGGAGAGAGGCTCTTCACTGTTTTCCTCCCTTAAGCAGAAGTCAGCAGAAGGGAAAGGATACCTAATTGCATCTGATTGATGGAAAAAAAGAAAAAAAAAAGTGTAGTTTATACCATTGATTTCCTTCCCTCTTGCAAAGCTTTGGGGGAAAACCCCTGGAGTTTCTTTCATGCTCTGTTCTGTACCTCTAAAAGAAGTGCAGCCAGAGTCCAGTCTTCTCCCAGGAGGAAGCTTTGCACTGTGCTCTGTACCTTGTTGCTTCAGTCACGCTGTCTTGGTGCTGCTGACAGCTCCTTGTGGACTGCCAGAAATGCCCTGACCCTTGTGCTTGCCCTGGGGCTCCCCCACGCTGTGGCTCCTCCCAGTAACAGAGACGTGCCCTGCTGTTTTCCCTCCCAAAAGTACCTCATGTGCTGCACTTAGGTGCTCAAATTTGGAGCACTATCACTTGGTCTTCCTTCTTTGGAAACAGGGCCTTACTGGGATTCTGCCTTCTGCTCCCTGTGGACAAGGTGGCCTTCCTTCTTTGTGCCCAGAGGCTAATTCCACCAAATATCCCCATGCCTGCAGTTCGGGTGAGCTGTTTCACAAAGCTTGCAAGCACCTCAAGAGCTTCTGCATTTCCATCTCTGAATGATATCTCCTTCCTTCAGACTCAAGCAGGCAGCTTCTGAAGTTACTGGAGAACTTCCAGCTTGTAGCAGGAATTAATTCAGACACTAATTTATTCCTTTGGGGCTCTTTTCCTGGGTTAGCTGCATTTTACCAGCATTCAACTGCATTCCACCCAACTCCATTGACAATACCCATGTGGGAGAAGGGGAGGGAGAAATGAAGCACAAAGCAGCCTGAAGGATCTGGAATGGCAGAAGAGGTGATGCAAATTACCGCTGGCTCTTTCCCTGCTCTGGGAGAGGGCAACAGAGCAGAACTGAGCCAAGCTACAGACCTGCAACCTCAAATGTCACTTTTCTAGTTAATCTAAACATGTCTTTTAATTTAACAGGAAAAGAGTGCCCCATACTTAGGGGCAGGTAATTTTAATATTCAGGTCATAGTGCTGTGTTCAGTGATGTCTAAGAAGCATGAGCTGTCAGAAAATCTGGCTTATTCTCTAGTTACTCAGCACTGGCTGCACTAGAGGAACCCACAAGGTTCCTTTACACAAAGACATCTCCTGACCAATCATCCATTTCTTGATGCTCCAATGCACTTTTCTGGACAGGTCTTCCCTGTTCAGCCCAGCTGCAAGGCCAGGCATGCTCCCCTCCTTTCAAATTCTTCCCCAGGATAAAGGAGTATCAATTAATTCTGTGATTAAGCTAATGAGTGGGACCAGAGCAACACATGGAATAATGTTGGAGAGGGAAATGTGATAATCAGCAGAGAATGTGACACGGAGTAACTTAGGGGTTTTCATTGCAATGAGCTGCTATGATCCTTCCAGCCTCACCAAGCAATTTAAAAGCTGCNTATATCAACTGTTTTCCATTTACCCATGTCATATCTAGGCTCATGACTTCATACAAAACTGATTCTGTTTTCCTACTTTGATTTTAAAAATATAAATTTTAAAAACAAAATGTTGTTTACTAACATTTTAATTAAATGTCCAAGAGAGCTTTTGACACCCAACACCCAGGGCAAGTAAATAAAATGGAAATTTCTGCTTCTTTATTAGTAATAACAAGGTACTGGCAATGGTTTTTCAGTTATGGTCCCAGCTACCAAGTGCCCCTTTTGTAAAGAGCGTAAAGGAGGGGCTGATAAGAGACCTTAACAGAATCCTGAGAAACCTCTATTTTAGTAATTCTGGCAACATCTCTTCAGATTTATGCCACTGTCAGTGGTAAGGGCTTGACCCTGGAAATGCAATGTCATGTACAGCATGTAAGACTTCAGTGTGATTTTCCTGTTTTGTCTTAAAGAACAAGGCCAGATTCCTGTTTTCAGTTGCGGCTACATAACTGTATTGTCAACTGCTCCATGTTTACAATCCTGGTTTTGTCCTATGTGTTGCTTTTCTGTATCTTACCTTCATCGCTCTCATGTCCTTTACTGAAATTCCTGCACCTCTCTCACATAATCAAATATTTATTCCTTAAGGACCACTCAATGTAATGGCCATTCCCTCATGTCCCTTTCAGGTAACAACTCCCATTACCAGCTCACACCTGTTAGCTGTTTATCCATCCCAGAGCTGGTGGTCTCAGCCCGACTCCCAGTCCATCAGATAAAACAAGCTACCCTCAAGCACTATTGAAGCTAATGGTTAATTAAAATACAAGCAGCCCTCCCGGGCGATTTAATTACCCTTTACTGTCAAGCTCAGCACAGAAGATGAGATTTAAAACCACAGGGACTAACTATGTCTTGGATCTAGCTTGGGCAAAAGCACCCTGTTGGCCAGGAGGAGCTCTGGCTCCAGTAATACATGTGTTTCATAAAAGCTGTGTGGTGTTTTCCAGTCAGGCTCTGGCTTTGTGCCTCCATCCTGGGCTGCAGCCTGGCCCAGCTCAGCCAGTGCACCAGCAGCACCTTCACCTTCCCTGTGGGATTAAGCATCACCAGGAATCTGTGGAGGGGAAGATGAAGGCTCAGCCCAGGGATCTCCCCCAGGGCATTCTGTTCCCTTCCCTGGGCAGAACTGGGAGAGCTCCCTGGTTCCTGGCAGGGACTGACTGTATCCTGTCCTCTCCCTCTCTGCACAGGCTGCTCCTACATCCCCCCATGATGGTTTCTTAACTGCCCCCTCCACAAACTGTTTCATCAGACATGCTTGGTTACCAAGCCCCAAAAAAACCTCAAACCCTGGAGAGTAACTCCTGGGCTGAGGCTGTGGAGCATGACTAATGCAGAACTGAGAAACCCTGGCAGCCTGTGACAGCACAGCTGTAAAGTAATTGTTAATTCTGCTGTTGTTAACAGGAATGCTCCAATTTCTCTCTCATGTGATTCGTCCCATGCTTCCCAATAACTGCTGCAAAACCAACAACCTGCCTCTTCACAGGAGGCAGCTCTCCAGTGTGGAGACAGATTGTCCTGAAGTCACCTTTCCCTTCCTCCTCCACATTAATACAGGCAGCAGCAGCAGAAGGCTGGCTCCTATCCTGCAAACACATTTTCAGAGGGGGAAAAAAAGCGCCTTTTTGTCATCTTTGAAAGGAGCAATAAAATGTAGTAGGCCTCTTACCCTGATTAGGTTTTGCTAGTGAAAAAATGATCCATTAGAACATGAACTCATTAACTGAAAGAACAATTTTCCTAGAGAGACATGTATGTCTTTCTCTTGGCCATCCATGAGTAGGATTTCCTTAGAAATTTCATGAGGCAGGAGATACTAAGGAGAAATGTTTGTTTAACATCATAACACTAGTTATTTTTACCCTTGGGTTTGAATTTCCCAAAGCTAGGTGCTAATGCTACCACTGCATGATAGCAGCCAGGGCCTGGAAGAGGCAGTCAGCTCTCACACTATAGTACAGCACATTTCCCAAAGAATATAGGATTAGTTGTCAGTACTCTGAGATCCTCCTAAAACAACGACCAAAAAATGGATTCTTAAGAATACCATCACCCTTACAAAGGTAGGGTGCTGAGGTCAAAATAAACAGGAACTTGTTTTACATTTTTTTCATTGAGATAATTACTCATCATTGGCACATTCTTGTGAAAAAAAAAAGGCAAAATACCCTGCAGAGACACTGCATGCCATCAAGTAAAAACAGGTAAAATATCGTATTTGCTAATGCCTTTCTTATTCCATTTGTGTCAGAATTTGAACAAGGGTTGAACAGTTAAAAAACCCCCAACCCTTCAAATTCCATTCCATAAAACTTTGTGTCCCCACACAATGGCATTAGGTTCAGCCACCTCTCTGAAAGACACATTATCACCACGAGGATGGGCTCTAAAGTAATTCATTTGGAGCCAGCAGTTGTCCCAGAAAACAAAGCATTCATGTCCATGAACACACACCCAGGATGGGCCAAACTCTGACTCTGGTGCTCACCATCCCCCAGTAACTCAGCCTCTGGAACCAGTTTTGGACAAACCAGGAATTATTTAAGAATTTAAAAAAATTATTATTATAATTATTATTATTAAATAATTATTTAAGATTATAAAAAAGGGACCCTAACATCAGTACAGAGAAGAGCTCCCCATGTCAGCAAATCTGTTTGCCCACTACCACAGGCTGCCGTGCAGAATTCCTGCCTAGGATCACTGCTGGCTGATGAGGCTCCCTACTAAGACAAGGAAGAATTTGTCAGGGCACAAAACCCTCACGCATGAGCTCTCCAGGGCTCTGTGTTGGCAGCTCTGAGCACTTACTGAAGGCAGTGAAGAGGCATTTACACACTGCTTTGGCAATCAGCGAGTTATAATTAGTAATCAACACCAGAAATGTGACACTGGTACATACATTTCAAATCTCCAAGTATGCTTGTCTTAGGAACAAACTCAGGTAGCTGATAAAAAAACTATGAGGGCCCCAGTCCACAGTCTGGCCTTCCTCCCATTGAGGCACTTTGCTTTTAATTTCAGTGTGGGCAGGAAAATGCTTTCAGAGTTAAGGCTCTGGCACAAAACTCCTGCTGCTTCTTTAAACAGGAGCTGCAGTGCATCATGTTATCTCCCTAAGCAGCTATCCCACTTTAGCTTCCTCAGAGGTCAGCTATTATCTCTGCTAAGTACATCCGGTGTGGAAAGGAAATTCCTTAATCCTATTTTGTGCACTTGTTTTCATATACACAGCCATAATTCTCCCACATCCAGCCTGGGCCATACAATAAAAATCCTTGATTGCTACTACTGCTCAGTGCTGTACAGGAGACAGATGTCCACCAGGAAAAGTTTGCTGGGGCTGGCTCTTAATTCTTGTGTGCTACAGCGGAGATATGTAAAATTAACAGACATTACTTAAAATGCAAAGCAATAAACTGCATGGATTTATCATGTCTACTAAATGATAACTACTCGAGTTCACAGCCTTTAAGGAATACAGGAAACAGGAATACACAAAAGTTGGCAGAAGGTATGTGCCTCATTTATTCAAGGAATATCTTTCACTTTGGTGTATTTACTTAAGCCTCCTAGACAAGAGCTCCCTCAAAGCGTATTACAGGATGCTTTCTTCTCGCATCTGGGCTGACGCAGGGTTCACCTGCCCCCCTGGAGAACAATCTTCCTGCAGTCCTGGCACGTGCTTACAAAAACTAATCCTTCTACTTTTAGCTCCCTGTAAATCAGACTTAGCTTCCTGGAAAAAGAAAAAGGCAGCATCATGTTGTCCCATATGCAACCAATCAGGAGAAAAACCAGACAAACCAACCACCTCACCTCCATCTGTGGTGCCAGATACCATTCCATGGGCATTTGCAACTGTATCCCCTGGTTTTGTACTTATCCCTGGTAAAACTGACCAGCCAGAGGGTCTGTTGGAAATAGGAGGCAGAGGTACTTGGGTCACTCCAGGAAAAACACAAACCCATAGCTCCTACCCAAGCACACTTAGGATTCTCACAAGTGTCAACTTGAAGCAAGTCCAACTCTCATTCACCAACCCACTTGTGCTATAGAGCCCTTGCCTGCACCTCCCTTGTGCTGGCTTATAGAATGGTGACTCATTAAATACTTGGGCAGTTTTCTTATCCTAGACAAGAAGAAAAACTTCCATTTGAGAAAAGGCGAGTTTGCTACACCTGAAAATGAAACTAAACAGTCCAATATCACTTCATGAATCTTTACTGACCCATGAGTTTTTTAATATACAAGAAGAATAGTTCTGGATTGATTTTGTTTCTACACAGAAAACACCTCATAAGCCTTGCCTTTTTGAATGACATCCTTCGTTTCCTATTGGGCAGAGTACTGAAATACAAAATTTAATACTATACAAACAATTTCAACAGAATATTTAAAAAAGAAATAAAAAGCTTCACACTTTTTAAAAAGGCAATATGAAAATTTGCATTAGGAGTAAAACACAGGTGCATCCAATCATCCAGTCTGTAGACTTAATCATTAGACACTGTAGTCACCTAATCATTTTCTCCTGTAACAAAGAGGTGCACATTCTTCTTGGACTGCAGCATTTGAGCTGTGCGGTCTATGCCAACCACTGCAGCCAATTTCTGAGCATCATACTTGGAGTAGAGCACAGTACAAGTCCAAGTAGCATCCACCCCATTGTCTGTGGCCTTCAGCATGTTACAAATCTCACTGTAGAAGTGGGAGTATGTTGGTAACTCATAGAAAATTATGTTCCTAATGCCTTTTATTGTATACCTGTAGCAGAAAAAAACGGAAACAAAAACAATTTGTGGCAAATTTTACTAAATATGATTATTAAAACATCAATCCTCTATCAAGTCTTCCAATTTCCATCAACCTCAACGCACATCAACTTTACAAACCCTGTGTCACAGACCGAAGACTGAAGAGAGAAGTGGAATTTAGGGGTAAAATCTCTCAGTGCCAGGCACAATGACTTCCCCCAAAGTACCAACCACCACAAATTTATGAAGTGGTCAGCCTCTTCAGCTTGGATTTTAATACAATGAAGCTTGATGAGACCAAGGCTCATGAAACTTTACATATTTATCAAAAGATCTGCTAACAGAAAAAAAATTCTGTTGCATTAGGAATCTGTAAAACGCTCCAGTCAGGACGTAGTAAATTTTCCAAGTGGCCTCAGCTTGCCATATTCCATTATTGAACCAATTATATACTCCTTCCAAAATTTTATACAATTACTGTGCACAGATGAACACAAATAAAAGGCCCAATGAATCCCATTTGCAGGCTATATAATTCTGTCCTGACATCACTGAAACTTGCGAGCTCTTACCTTCCTGAATAAAGCTTTGCTCATAACAAAATATTAAAGTCTCTGCAAAGGGACTGCTTGAAAACAGGCAAAAACTTGAAAGTAAACGTAACAACTCTTACTTCAGTCAAAGAAGTCCTCAGAGTTATCCAACAAACTCAAAAAGCAGCACAGCCCATCTATGACTAAGGTCAGACTCTACCTTCAGAACAGCACACACACAATTCAGAGGGAAAACTCGGTCCACAATTCACCTTTTGTAGAAGTGGAAACGCTCAGTGAACAATAAAAACTGCTTCTCTCCCTTGAGAAAGAAGCGCCTTGCCCTGCAGACAGCAGCCTTTTTGGTGTATTCACAGATGTGAGTGAAATTCAGGTCCTCTTTCTTGAAGTAGTTTCGAAGGCGCACGTAGTCGAAGTAGGACGGGACGTAAATGAGCGTGTGGGACATGATGGCGTCACGGTACTCGGGCAGAACTTTGTCAATGAAAAACTGAAACCTCAATTAAAAATAACAAATAGGCTTTAAAAAGAGTTTAACTTCTAAAAGAGTTTTCTAATACTGGTAAGACCTCAGATGGGAATATCATCACGCAACAGACAGCCAAAGGTTTTCACTACGTTTTTCTTTCTTTTAGCTTCACAGGATTTCTACATATGTAGAAGGTGAAAGGCCTTACCGGCACTACACAATTATGGTAGAGATTGCTGTTCCTTCCCCGGACTATATTATCCCCAGTGCCTTTGGCAAGGAGAAGGTCAGTATTCCCCTCCACCTGTGCAGAGCCCAGCCTATACATGAGGACTAATGAAGATGTACTTCTGTGGTGAACCCACAGTGTGCTCTGCAGTACGCTCCACTAAATCCGAAATTGCAGTCATTAGGGCAACAGCAAAACAGTCTGAGACACATGGTACCTTGCATCAATCACAGAAGTTACACTGTCAGCTTCCAATCTCCGAAAAACATGAGGGAGCTGCACCACAACGTGGCTGATGGAGCCAGTGAGCAGCACGTTGCGGACGGCCACCTGTGAGAAGGAAACAGGGTATTTAGGGAAGCAGCATTCCAAAGGCAGGCACGCTGCAGCCAGATTTCTGCAGCTCACGTCGGACAGCACAACACCGTTTTTAGGAAAAATGGTACACGAGGCTGTTTTTAAGAAAGCTCCAATATAAAACTACAGTCAGGATAGACAAACTAGGTCTCTCGAATACACCGACAGCTGCTTAAGCCCCGAGTCCTGTATATTCGAGATGGTCTCCTGAAGTTTTCACTTTTCCTGTTTCTTTCAAAACCCTAACAGTTCATGCATCTTACACAGTAGAAGATAAAAAAAAAGGAAGCAGACAAACTCTCCATTAATCAACAAAATAAGTAAAACAAAATAACTTGAGTCTGTCAAATTAAAAAAACAAAATCTGATTTCTGACATGAAACAGCAGCTACTATGAAAGAAAAGTATAAAATAAGCATCAGTGCATGAGGAGCAGTTCTTCATGCCTCTGGCACAGTATGTAATGTCACAGAGATTCAGACTGAAACACTTGGGTGAGGGAAATGATAGGCACACACAATCTTTCAGCAACTGAGTTACAGAATTTTTCCGCATGTTGGGTTTTCTCATCCTCTGCCCCTCGCTTCCACACCAGCATTCCAGCTCCTCTGGGAACTCACCTGCCCAACGTAATTGAAGCAGTGTTTGTTGAAGACAGAGTTAATCTGGGGGTCCTGGAGAGCACTGAACAGCAGCGTCTGCCGGTAGTACTTGGACCAGTTGTTGAGATTCAGCATCCGCACTCGGGAGAAGTCCACCCCGTGGGAATCCAGAGGCAGCAGGTTAATGTGCTTCATCACGTGCTGCACAGACAGATGGAGACACGTCACTGCTGACATCCCTGACTGCCTGCAAAAGCCTTAACTGCAGTGGGAAAGAGGGCAGGGACCAGCAAGGCAGCACAGAATATAAACAAACAGCATCTCCCAAGACACCACTGTCTGGAATTTATTGACCATAGCAAGAGCAATTTACTTGATTTCCTGCCACAGAACTGAAAGCTACCATCTCTTTAGTCACCAGGAACAGTAACCTTCTTATCTTCTCCTGGGACAAATATAATGGATTTGTTTGTATTAAAGTCAATGGGCCCACGGTTTCTGAGTTAAAAGAAGCCCAAGCACAGCTGAGCTCTCATCACATTCGGGGAGAATGTGAAGAAATTCACTGTATTTTGCCCTCAGGGAACAATGCCTAGGACTGGCATCCCTGCCACCACTTGGCAGGTAGTTGCACCTAAAGGGAAAAACAGAAAGCAGGCTCCAAGACTGATTCCTTGGATATTGTGTAGGCTCATGTACCCTTTCTGTAACACATGAGGAAAGAAGACCTTCTGGACTAATCCAAAATGCATAGTGACATCATGTAGTCAAAATTTCTGGTCCAGGTACTTCAGAGGGTTTTTTATGTGTAAAACGAAATGCTACCTTTTCAACCCTGGAAACTTTTATTAATCAAAAGCCAAAAAGCAGGGGTACTGCTGCAGACTAGCCCAAATCCACAAGCTTTATTTGCATTAAATGTACAGGAAACCCCTCATACCGTTTAACTCTGGACATGACTAATGCTTAGTATCTCTGCAGTCAGTGGAGACATGCTTCAGTCCCTCTTGCTTTCTGGGGGAACCTGAATTAGGCTACACAAAAAAGATTCCCCACAAGGCTGCAATCTGAGTGAGACATGGGGCAGTCAGACAGCTGGCATAATTTCTCCCAGATGTGATTAAAGGAATGATCATTCTCATGCTACAAGATATTAAAACTTTGTCAAAAGTTGTCACTTTGATGAAATATACTACTAAAGCACCAAACTACATTTTAGAGAGAACATGTCCTGAATCCTACCCAAATTCTGTAGAAAGAACATTCTTAGTACAAGGAAAATATCAGGGTGGAGGGAGGAAAAGAAATGAACATAATGATGTCTAGAATCAAGCCAGTAAAAAACTAGCAATAGTGCTCACTGCCAAAACTGAGTAACATCAGACCAGCAAGACACAGCACAGCAGGAAAATGAATTCACACATGGAAAACCCACCAGAACGTGTTCCCAGTTCTGCATCAGGTAAATGTCTGCTTGATCAATTATGAGGATTTCTATTGAGGACAGAAAATCAAAGTCTCTCTTGTTCTCCCCCTCTGCACCAATGACAGTCCTGATGCCCAGGGGAGAGGCAATGATGATGTCTGAGGAGTAGAAGGGTGCATAGAGTCTCATGCTCTTCTGCAGGATGGCAACCCCTGTCCAACAACACCAACAGCAACTTCTCAGTTAATGTTAATTATCAACCACATTCTTCCAGAAGGCTCTGGAACAGTAATTTCTCCACTTCTCTCCCCACACTAATGAATATAGCTGAACACAATTAATCTGTCTGAAATTCTTCTTTTCCCAAAAAGTGCTTAACCACCCTACCTCCATTTGACAACTATTTGGAAAATTTTCATGTAGTTTGGCAAAGCATTTCTGTATTAATTTTTTCAAGATTTTTCATAATCTGAGTGGAAATTTTCAACTGGAACATATTGTTTCTGATTTTCTGCTGAACAGGGGAATGAGGAGACTGAACAACTTAAGGAAAAAAAGAAAAGCAGAAATTATTTACTACTCCTTTCTCCCTGAATCCTGAACTTTCCTCTCTACCTTTGGGCATTATAGTAACTGTTACTTAAATCTGTTATGAAAGACTTGGGGTGGGTCTCTTAACTATCAACTGCCTTTATTCACAGGGCTGAAAGATTTTCTACTAAACCACAAATGACAAGGTTCTTCATGTTACAGTGACTAAAGTCTTGCACCTACACTGCTTCTCACACCACGTGTTGCAGGGTACATTCTGAACCAGTTTAGGCATCACCTCTCACATTACAGACACAAAAGGGAAGGAATCAAAGGAGTTTGTGTGACAACTACATAGCAGTATTTCTATAACCTACAGTTTTCTGGTCTTAAAAATGCAGCTAGTCAGACCACATTCAAACCACCCCCTCTTCAATCTGCCCAACAAAGTCTCTCCAACTTCTCTCCATGTGAAGGCAGACAGCACGGGTACCGCTGAAGGCCCTTCCAAGAATTTCAGAGACAGCAGTAGGGACCCTTCCTGCTGTCTATTTCAACGCAAGGATAAAAATGGAAAAAGAAAGAAAAAAATAAAGGTTCAATTGGTTGAATTTCCAGGAAGAAGATATCACTTGTCACAGCATATACACAGTTCAGAAACCTCAAGTCTTTTTTCTGTTTAAAAATGTGAAAGAGCAGTCGTTTCAGTAAGGCATAACAAATGTGCTTTAAATTAGATCTTTGTGCAGAAGTAACAGGGTGTGCAGCACAGTAAGAAAGAGAAATTATTCTGCTTCTATAATTTGCTTCTGCAAGTTAACAGCACTGAAAGTTTCTTCAATCATTTCTTAACACTTAGTAAGTGGAACAAGCAGAGTGTGGTATGGCAGAGCACTAAAAGGAAAATTATTATGTCACTGAAAGCAAGATGCTCTCAGCCTGAGACATATTCACTAGGGAAGGAAGAAAGACTGAGTGCAACCTGCTCACATCTTCCACCGTATCATTACATTTCTTGGGGTGCCAATTTATCTTTCAAGGTGCAGTATTTCAAAAGCCTCTGATCTGTCAAGTTAAATTAGAAAAACTGCCTTCTCATCTTAGCAGCTCCAGGAACCAAGCCATTAGCTAGTTCTCTGCATATTGAGTTACTAAACAGCATTAGGTTTACAATATTATATGAAACAGTCTCACGTTTTGTGCTTGTCCAACACTCCTATTTGCTGGCTACCCATTTGCTTCCACGAAAACCATGGGAAGCACAGCAGAAAACTGCTTTGCTCAGTACTGAGCTTTAATTTTGTTCAAAACATTACACAAGACATTGTAACAGGCTAATTAAACTCAAAAGATTCTTTTTTTTTATAATATGAAAAGATTTTGCTGCATAATCAAGGCTATCTTCAAAATGAGGTGTGGGCAGTCCTGCTAGAATAAAGCTGTCATTGCATTTTAAATTATTCTGAACTTGATGTGAAAATAATAATTACTTCTCTATTTTCCCTTTCTTTTTAGGTTCTGGCAAGGCAAGAAAGATTTTCAGAAAAATCCAGGCTGCCAGGGCAAAACCAGCAGGAATACCACACAGCCTAGTCTCACCGGAACTTCCAGCTCTGACAGCTCTTAGGCATCTGAGAAAACATTGTTACTTAGCAGTTCTGTACAAGGTAAATATACAGTAGGTTATTACCAATTCTGAAGTGGTCATCAATGTTGCCAGCAAAGATGGCTTCATAATCTTCAGGTCTTTTCAGGTTGGGGGGCTTCTCTTCTGGGTCAGAGCCAAACTCCCCTTTGAAGCGCTTTTTATTGCTTACTTCTATTTTTTTCTTGTCATTCACTTCGAGGAGACTGATGAAGGTATGCACAACCCGCAGAGCACATTCCCTGAAGGGCACTATCATCAGTACCTGTGCAGATCAACAGTTACAAGGGAATAACCCATAAAATACGAACGCTTGCCATTAAGGGCACATTAATGGAACTTTTGCCTTGGACCTGCCCCCGTGGGGCATCCCAACAATCAAAACAAAACCATTCTGACAAGCAGCAGGGAGGGAAGATGCACAGGGATGCAGTGTTCTTGAACCGGTCGTGGCCAGCAGCTCAGCCTGGTTCCCCAGCTCAAGCACAGGGGAGCTGGAAACTAAGCACATTCTCCTGTCCTCCCTAAGCCCCAGGCAAGCAAGAGCTCCTGTAACAGACAGGGTCAAGGGCTGGCTCTTGGATGGGTGGCAAACAGCCTCTGTGCTGCTCCAAAACATGAATGGCTAGTGGGGGAGTCAACACAGCAACCAAAGATTTGCCAGGCATGCAGCAAACACTGAAACCCAGCTCTGGAACTGTTCAGAGGGCCGCTGGCACACTGGCGACAGGCTGCCATAGCTGAATCCACCTGGTTATCAAATGCAGGATGCTGTGAATCCAGGGAGGATTGGTTTGGAGCTCACTCCCCCTACTTCGACAGGTGGCCTTGGCAGTGGGGCTGGGATTCCCTGAGGTACTCCCAGGTACACAAAGACCCTTCCATGCACGCAAGTCCTTACAAGTGCCTAAGGACAAAAGAATTTCTGGCACATCCCACATCGAGTGACAGCCTACATCACCTGCACTGATACCAAAGATTGATATGGAGGCACCCATCTGCACTGGAAGATTTACATATGGAAGAAGGAAAACTTGCCAGTCTATGGTGATAGGGGGACAAAAAAAGAGGTAAGTCAAACTCATGGCTTGGCACAGAACCAGGCTGGCTAACAACCTCTGAGCTCACTGCCTCTCACACAGCTATTTCCCTGGCCATGGAGGACAACTTCCGGGCATGATAAAGGGATGCAGAAAAACATATGCCCAGGAACACATCACCTGAGAGAGCAGCAACAGAAATACTTGTGGATAAACTACAAGGGTGTTGGTACAGACTGAGCAGGGGACCAGGGAATCAGAGTTCTCTTACCTTAGGCCTGGTGAGCCCCTGATCTCTGTGGTCATCAGGGTCAGTCCCTGGCTTTCGATCCCTTCGTTTGGCATTGTTGCTGAGCACTTGGGCATTGGCCTTGAGGACATGGTTTAAGGCATGCAGGCAGTAAGAGTGCCGGATCTCTTCTCCGTTTGTTAAAGCATTTCTTTCCGGATAGAACAAGTCCCGGTACGAATTCATGATACAGAAGAGCTCTCTTTGCAATGGGGTGAAAGAGGAATCAGTTGGTTTGTCTACTGCAGACAGAAATTGTTTATTCACTTTTGGCCAAGTGGATTCCAAAGGCTTGTGGAGATGAAGCTGTTTCATATCAACTTCTTTGTCTGCTTTCAAAGTTTTACTTTTCTCCAAAGTGGAAGAAAAAATTAGCTGACCCAGCCTTGGCCACTGAAAAAAAAAAAAAAAATTAAGCCAACAACACTGAGGAGTCATATGTACCAAACCTTGCATGCCTGAAAGCATACATATACAGCTGGTGACATCAACTTTAATCAAGTTCGTGAAATTAAGGAAATAATCTTTTCATAATACAAGTGGAAACCTTTTTTTCAACATGCAATCCCTTTTAGACTCTGCCAGGGTAAATAATGATAAATTTCAGCTCAGTAGATTTGGATGGATTTTGCAATGATGTGTCTGTAACTGTTCCCATGCCAGAGGAAACTGAGGAATTTTCTGTCTAACCCGCCCAGCAAATCAGTGGCTCAAACCAGAGACAAAATGAGAAGCCTGGAGTCCAGCTGTGCTTACCAACTGGCCCCACTGAGGTACATACAAAGAAGAAAATAAACCCATTAGGGGCTAAACCCAGAAGTTGTGAATTAGTTGTTAAATGCAGTTTAGTTGAGTGTCTGTCTTGATTTTGAACAGCTAGCAGTGTACTAGGGGAAAACTCTGAACTTTAAGCCTTCTGCCATCCAAGTTGTCCCCAGCTGTCCCCATAAAGTAACTACACCAATTTAAGCAAAGATATACCATGCATTGCTTCAGGTGGTACTGATAATTTTGGCCACCATGTGCCAAAAAAGTAAATTAAATTTCAGAGAAAGAAAAAAATAAAAAATCACAGCTTTCTCTCTGACTAACTAACCATTGGATATCTTCCAATGAATGTCACCCAGCATATGGCTGACCAGAATGGGAGGCAACTCTCCAAAACAAAATCAGATGTGGAAAAGTTACGTATCAAAGGTTTGTCTAAAAATGAGTACTTTGAAAACCAATATTCTCTGTCAAGCAATGAGATGGTTTTCTGGTACTGTAATTCACATATTATTTCCAGAATTAAGTAATAAAGTAATCCAAGTAATAAATTCCCCTTCACTGGCTTGTAAATGTGTACAGGGACTGAGCCATCCTAAAGCAAGAATGTGAAAATGCATCAAGAGTACCTTTAAAAGTGTACATGTGCTGTCACCACTCAGAAAAAAAGCCCCGTTTCCATCCCTTGTCAAGATTGTGGGACTACAGCTCAAACTCTAAAGCTACGTGTTTCAGGTGTGTCACCATATGCCTCCAGAACACCAGGCTTCACATTTCAGCTCTTGCCCAGCAGTAAGTGAAGAAGAAAAACAGTTCAACAACAACACAGTGACAAAACCTTGATAATTCTAGTGCCAGCAGCTAATAATAACAATTGTGATCTACTTCACCTGTATAAAAAAAGGATTATTTTAATCCAGGCATCTTGAGGAATGCTGTATGGCTACAGGACATCATTACCTGGCTTTGACTTGAAGTTTTAGGAAGCGTAGACATTTTCTGTACTTCTTTTTCTTCAAGCTCTTTGTCCATGTGCTGTTTAAATGGATCTATTTACAGTAACAACAAAAAAATAGCCTGAGAACTACTGCAGCTAACAGTAGAATAAAGTTGCAGAATGGATTTGCAAATGAGATGAACAGTTTCCATGCTGGCCAACACCACAATTAAAACTAGTTATTTCAAAGCACTTTGAGATGAGAGAAAGGATGTCAAATTCTCTCTGCAAAGAACAGAGAGAACAGATTTGACAGATTGCTTTTTAAAAAAGAAAAAGAAGCACTTACGGAAGTACTAGAATTTTCAAGCACTAATCAAATGTTAGACAGGAAAACAATATGTAGTGGAAAACAGTAGCAGTTTTTTGCCTTAAGCTCTGACATGTCCATTGCTTGCAGGTGAAAAAGGCTGTCAATAGTAAAGTCCCAAGTGAACTTGCTAACCTTCCTAATTTACAAACAGTTCTGCCCAGGGCTTTGGCCAGTGATATGAACACAGTTTGTAATAAAGTAGAGAAAGATTAGGCGAGTTTTGGAGAAGGGGGGACAAAAACTGCCTGGAGTGAGAATAAGTCTGATTTATCTAACCAGCATTTCTTTTTGGAAAGGAGAGGCAAAGATCAGTAAAATCGTATTATATTCAAGGACACTGGAATGCACAAAGTCACGTGCAAAGTTAATTTTGAAAGCCAAGCCCTGTATCCTGCTTGCAGCACAGCAGCATTCCATGCATAAAGGAAACTAATTAGGGAACACTGTTGCTTGCCAAAAAATACCCAGCCCACACACAAGTTACCCAGGCAAAAGTCAAGACATTTACTGATCATGACACTGAAGAAAAATTAAGAAAATCTTTCCAGAACTGCAAATGAACTGGATATAATTTAATTGTACTGCAGGGTCTCTCTTCAGTTGAGTTTTACTGATTCCAGCATTTTCCCAATAAAGTAGAGGAACTAATGGGATGCATGTTAGTGACCCTGGGACCAGAATAGAAATTCATCCTCTCTCTGCTATCTTAGGTGATTCATTTTCTGCAACAGATTATAAAGACACTTCCAAGCTACAAGAACCCACTGAGAAGTAGTGCATCATTTATAGGTGGAACAAAGCTGTTAGGATACTTAGCATGCAGTTGGAGAGCTACTGTTCTCATTAAAATGCAATGCCAGCAGCCTAAGTCATATTCTCATGGTAACAAGAACGAGCTGTTTTTTCTATCACATGGCCCTTTGATGCTTCCACACATTTCATGTATCACCCAGGCTGCCTCCCAGATCTAATGTCAGCTGCTGCTCCAAGATGACAAGCCAGCATTACTAGGGATGCTACAAACATATTTCTCTCTCTCAAACTATGCCATCTGATATTAAAGTCACAGAGCATTAAATATGAACAGAAGCTGTGCTAGCGTCAGTGCACTCCAAGTAGCTGAAGGATCCACACCCCTGCAACACAGTTATTTTGTTACATATGGTGGGACAACTCCAACAGGGGAGCTTCAGAGGCATCCATCCCAGCGGCGGGCACTGAGATTCTGGGACACACCCTTCAAAGACATGTGCCCTGCTGATGGCTCATTCTCTCCTGATCCTGGTGCAGTAAGACTTCTCTGCGTGACCTTCAAAATCCTGAGAGTGCTGAGCATTTGTCTAAATTACTGTGGCTGCTCCGAGCTTCTCAGAATCTGACCTCTAACTCCACTGAGATGTGAAGGATGCCCTCACAGGTCAGCTTTGTGATTATCTCCTGTGCTGTTTGTGCCAAGAATATATTCTACAGTCATGTGCAGGCTTGCAGAGCTCTCTGTATTACAGCGTTTTTAAAAACTATTATTAAAACAGCAGAACAAGATAACACCTTGCACACACTTCTCCAGTTCTTGATACTTCAAGCTTTACCAGTCATAGCAGAAATCACACATGAATCCCAGTCCCCAGGGGCTACAGAGGACAAATGGTTCAGCTACTCATCTGCATTAGTGTTAAGGGTCCCTTGTGTAACCAGCTGACATGTGGGCAGCATAAATAATGTAGTGGAAGAACTCAGAAGCTGTGCAGCCCGTCACTAGAGTGGTGGACAATTTAAACCTGTTTACAGATACTCCTCTAAAGGCAGATCTCTTAAACACAAACACACAGTCTTCTACCTTCTGGAAGGGCTTGTGAAGAACTACTGTCTCTCTTATCTCCACTGCAATCTCCACTCTCCTCTTCCATGAAATTGGTTTCCAAGCTAAATTCAGATTCATGTTTCACATCAGTAAACTCCTCAACTGCTCCATGACGTGGGTCACAAGAGGTATCTGTGCCATCAGTCTGCTCCTGGCTGAGCATCTGCTCTGCTGTGTCTGTGGCTGTCAATTGTTAGAAAGAATGTGGTTATTTTCTCCCAGAAAAGCTACTGTCTGTAGATGTTGTTCCCTTTCAGTTAATGATTTTTTTTCTCCCAATACTCTATCAAAAAAGATAAAAGCAGGCTTTGTATTCTACCATAAAGATGACTTTTGGCTAGCATGCCAAATGTTATGTAACACAAAATGTGGCTCCCCCAGACAAAATAAGAAGCCACCTGTTCGGGGAATTCGACTTCCAGTTTCCAAAGACCCCAAATAATTGGAAATGACTAAAGGTTGACTCCTCTCTGCCAGCATTTCTTTGCAGACTTCATGAATGAGGATACCTCACTGTAAAGGCGGAGGTTTCCTTCCAATTTCCATATTCTTTCCCATGCTGTGAGGCAAACCTTTCCCTCCCCTCGGCGGCACAGCCAAGCCAGATGCTGCTTGAGAGAACAGCTTGCGTCTCCCATGAGCGGGTGAGAACCCCTGGTCTGCTGCTCCATGTGGATCTCCTCTGTGCTGCCGCACAAACAACATCTGAGGAAGAAGCAGCAGGCTGTCTGGCAGAGGATGAGCACAGCTACCCTTTCCCCTGCTAAATCCTTCAGCAGCTGCTGCTCCCTTCCCACGACAGAGCCAATGGAGCAACAGATCTCCAAGGCAGAAGAGCACCCAGCCAACAAGCCAATCTACACCAGGATCCTGGCTAAAAGCCTGCGTTAGTCAAACAAGATTTACCAAAGAAGCATGGGAAAAGACAAACTACCTTCTTTCTCCTCTAGAACATCATTCTTATCTTCTTCACCTCCCTCTGCTTCTCCAGTCTCCTCCTCTCTCTCTTCGCTGTCCATTTCTGCCTCACTTTCCTCAGCTTCTTCTGATTCACTTTCATCTTCCTCTTCCTCACTCTCAGACTCAGGCGAGGTCTTCAGGGTAGCTAGGAGCTTATGATACCCAGAGACCTGTTCCACTTCAGTCTCTGAATCGCTTTCTGCACTCGATCTATCCGAATCCTCAGACTGAAATGGAAAACACAAGTGAAAACAGCAAACACAAGTGAAAACAGCAACAACACTAACAGCCTGTAAAGCAGCAGGCAAATACCCTTACCTCTACTTGCACTGTTATGTTTCCCCTCTCATAGATGCAATGGATTTTTTCAAAATCCACCATTTTATGCCAATAATTTTGCTGGATACCTCCATTTAGATTGTGAAAGCATCTTGGCAGACAGACTGAAGTGCCTCTTTCTGCACCAATCTGACTTGGAGAGCATCATAAAACCCAGCACTTTCAGTCTCAGCTAAGTGAGGACATTTGATCTCCACAGCATTTACTGAATGAACTAGCACCAGATTCTTCTAAGAAAACCACACACAGATTGAAAATTGTAGAAAGGGACCCATACAAGGGGCAGAGCATGCTGGAAATGCTTCTGGCTTTCAAGAAAAGTGAAATAGATATCAGTGGACAGTGATTCCCTGGGGAGTTGGTCAGGTTTGGTTCAACTCTACAATTCAAGCAAGCCAGATTTGAGCCAGTTCTGTCCTGGGCTTGCACAAGCCAATGTCCAGATTATAGCCAGAACTATAGTATCAACAAAACACCATGAGTATCAACACAACACCATTTATTCCTTTCTTAGTTTCTTTTAGCCCAAAAAGGAAAAGAATCAGTAAATACTACATTAATGCACAAAATTGCTAATGGAAACAAATGAAACAGAGTAATTCATTTTTCCAAATAAAAACTTTGAAATCGTTTATTAATCTGATGATAAAGGAGGTTACCAAATGCCGACTGAAAAAAAAGTAAAGCACCAGAAATCTGACAGAATGAGTATCAACATACTTCTTTTTGCAACAGAGAATAAAGTCTCCTAACTCATACAACACTAAGTTCATCAAAATTATAAAAACAACTTAAAGCATGAACTAATTTTCACTGTGACTAAGTAATACACAAAAAGTTGAGAACTGTTTTTATTTCCTGCTGCTTCTGCCCTCTGATGGCATTACAGTTTTGAGTTAAACATAACAGAGAATAATTCAGAGCCACACAAAAATAAGGTTTTTTTTTAAGTGGAACAACTTCATCAGCCTGAATAAGCTGGAAACATGAAATGCTAAGCTTTTCACTTCACTGAACTAAACAAAGATAGAAGTAAGGAAGGAATAAAAATACAGTACCAGTTCACATATTTGAGTTGCTTCTGGTCTTCCAGAAACCCTGAAAAGAAAGCACTAAAATACCTTACTCTGCCAATGATGTTACACACAGGATGAAAAAAATTAGGGGAAGAGTGCATTTATCAGTCATGCAAGTTTAAAGAAGTTAAAAGAAAGCTTAAAATCAAACCATCACACTGTCTCTCTAAGAAAACAGACTGGGCATTTACCCTTAAGGGTCACCCTCTCAGATGATGCAACCCTCTGTACATGAAGCCTAAGCGCTCAGGCATTACAACTGATGGATAAAAATTCTGAAGTAAAATCCAGCGTTAATCAGAAGGTGAGGTCTCAAAAGGAATTAAAAGAATCTACTCACAAGAGTAGTTTGTAACAAAGCTAACCAGAGACTAATTCTAGCGTTAAATATTGGTCTGTGGGAAGTGGGAAAAAGACACAAACTAAAGAAAAACCAATATCAATTTACTAGTGTTGGGACTGCAATTCTTCAAAGAAGCCACTGCGTGAGCTGGGCTTAAACTAACCTCAAATCCTTCAAAAAGACGCAGAGTTTTGTGTGGGACTGAGTATCACTGTAGAGAGGGACACACAGGACATTCCCTCCAGCAGGCCCAGCTCACACAGGCCAGGAGGGTGCCAGAGGACACACAAACAACAGCCCTTAACACTGTGTGCCTGCTCCTAAAGGCCTTACAGCTGCACCACAGGTCACACAGCGTCTGGACTAAGCAGCTCTTTCCTCGGAAGTCTACATGTGGGTACAAAAGGAAGGTGGTCATTCTGAAAGACGGGCATCCCGCCGAGGAGGGACTGACTCTTGTCACGCACATCTTCTCTGCTCTACTTTCATACCCTTTCCGAGATCAGAAAAACAGTGGGAAAGCTGGAACCCTGACAAGCCAAGAGACCGGCCTGATGCCACAATGAGAGCCCACCTCGCACTCCTCCGGTTCCCCTCTCCTCGTGGCAGTACCACAGGAGTCTACACTAGCAGCAAGAAAACCCGAGCCAAGATTTCCTGCTTTCTGCTCTGCTTTCGAGACTCTCGGCAGGGCAGCTGTCATAACTCCCCTCCTTCCCTCGGGAGCCCAGGGGAAGCGGGAGAGGGAGCGGCCGCCGCCCGGGCCGAGCGGGGCTCCTCGGCCCCGGAGCCCCGGCACCGAACCGCGGCGAAGGGCGGCCCCGCGAGGGCTCGGCACTCACTTGTCGTAGAACGGGTGCTCCTCGCCGAACTCCCGCAGGTGCTTCTTCTGCTTCTTGGTCAGGCTGCGCAGCAGCTCCCGCCCGGCTCGCCGCTTGCCCATCCCGGCCCGGGCCGCTCCACGTGGGGGCCCGGCGCCGCACCCCGGGAAGGCGGGGCCGCGGGCGGCTGGAAGGAGAGCCGGAGGGGAGTGAGCTCGGGGGTCGGGCCTCGCCCCGCCGACGCCGGCGTTCCCTTGTGTCTGTGAGCCGCACTGGGCGAGAGGAATCACGGGCAGGGAACGCTTGTGCCAGGCGGAGTCCAAATCCAACCCCGTGCCGAAGGTGCGGGCCGCGACCCCCGGGCTTGGTGCGGGCCGTGACGCGTTTCCGCTGCCGGAGCAATGCTGGAGCCCGGCGCCACTCTCGGGCTGGCAGGCAAGCACCGCTGGAGCGACAGCGCCTTCTGCAACTGACCCGTGATCTGCAGGACTTTGCTGAAAGCTACACGTTTGCTGGAAAAGCCTCTACAACCAGGCTAGAGGAAGAGACCCAAGTCCTTGATGTTCAGGCTGCTTTATTCTAAAAGGTGCAGTTCTTAAACCTCCCCAGATTCTGGCTCTTCTAACATGTCACTGCTGATAATGAGCGCTGCTTAAGTGTGCTTTACTGCGTATGGAGACGGTTTTTCAGAAACAACCGTAAATTGTGTCAAATTAAGTAAATAAATTTTCAGTTCTTTGCATTAAAGTTCTTTATATTCCATATCCCCGTGTTTCTGTATGACCTAGCTGAAACTCCTCTACTTTTTAATACGAGGGGTTATAAATGGTATTGTAACGTGCAAAGCACACACAAAAGATTTCAGTTTGTCTCTGGGAGTACAAGAACTAAGTGAGAGCAACGTAATTCCAAATAGGACAGAGGCATGGAATATTTTAGAGAAAAAGAGTTTTTAGCACTTGGATTGTAGCTTCTTTACTATCTTGACCTGAGGATTTGACTGAAGCAGGCAAGCATATTAACTGCACTTCAGTTACACAGACGCCTCCAGGAGTTACTCCTGCGGTTGTTAATCCCACGGTCTGTCCCTTCAGTAAACCCCCGTGGCTCCGAGGAAACTTTTAATCCAAACCACTCTCCCGACCTGCTTTACCCAGTACCCCTCAGCAGAATCTCCCTTGGCAGGTGCTGTCAAAGCCAGCATGTTATGTAACAACACGGACTAAAATAAAACGATTTCCAGCTACCAGGGTTTTTTGGTGAAGTTGGCTGCCATGCTCTGTAAGAGGAAAAATACTGCAAATCAGCCCCACTTCTGTCAGGATGGGGAAGAAGGCAGTATATTTTTATGTTGCAAAATTGTTTCTTGTTGACTTACAATTTGGCATTGGGTGACAGCAAGAAGAGCTGGAGTCTGTTCAGAGCTGAATGAGGAGAGCTCAGGAGCTCTTTGGGGATTGTATTCTTATGTGTTAAAAAGGGAAAATTACAGGACCTTGGTGACAGTAAACTTGGACTCCAGTGTTGTTTGTACACTCTTTCCAAAATTCTAGCTATGATGATATTTCACACTTTGTGGAGTTCCAGTCTGCTTTTTAATATTGCCTTGTTAATTAAAAATGCATGGATCTCACTGTTTTGTGATGTTCTGAATGCTAGCACTTGCTTCTGTGGCCACTTAAATTACACTTCTTTTCATCAGAATGGGAACATTTTTCTAGCAGCCTAGAAGATGTGGTCCTATAGCTTTAAGTCTATTCTCACTCCCTTTTCCCTTCTCCATCCTGACTTCAGCTTAACCATTGAAAACCAATTATATTCCTGGGACTTTCTCCCTCTTTCTGCTCAACTCCTTCCTCCCTTACTCCCCATTCCTTGTGTGAGAAGGATCCTACTTGGCCAGTATTTGGTGTTTGGGATTAAACTACCTAAAACGTTGCGGTGCCATCCATGTGTTTCCCAGGAAATGAACACCTCAGCTTCTCTGTGGTGAGGCACGGGCAGTAGTATGGCAGCACTGATGCTGATATCCCATAGACCAGCCAACATGTAATCACTGTTACATGACCATCTCTCTCTTAAATTAGATCTCCGCACTTGAAAATTTTAAATCAAATTTTTAAAATGAACTTGTAAAATCACCCTGGGGCTTCTAGTTGCTAACATGGTAACCCAGCAGTGTTCTTTTTACGGATTTCTTATGCACCAGCATCTCTTATTCCAGCAATAATGCCGGAAAGAAAATGAAGGAGAAAAGCCTGCATTATTTGAAATCTGTTCTGCTGACCCCATTCTGTCAGCAACTGCAACTAAACCCTGTCAGCAGAAGTCTGCTGCTGCTACCTGTGTGTCTCCAGCACTTTTATCTGCATGATGTTCCAGAGACAGATGGTTTATAAAAGCCACTTCCTTTATTTTAGAGAACCCTACTAATCTGAGCAGAACAGATTCCTCCTTGCTTACTGCTTTCACTCTTTTGTCTCCCAGCAACTCCCTTTCATGCCTTTCTTCATACCTGCTTTTCCACCTCTGGTTTTTCCCTTTCCCTTGCGGTATGTTTTCATTTTAGTGCTATGTTTTTAATTGGAACAAATGTGTTCACCACACCTTTTCTATCCAAATTCACGAATGGAGAACAAAAACTTCAAATCATTTTGCCCTAGGTTACTTAGGCAGTGTAAACTATATGGTGGACTGTCGTATGTGGCTTATAAAGTTGAATGCTTATTTATTTATATTGTATGCACTTCTGTGGATATAAGAGAAAAATGTCTAAGCTACAACATTGGCATGTAGCAAAGAGAAAGGTAAGAAAGGAGTTCCCGTCTTCCCTTTCTATACATCCCTCCTTCCACATTCAAACTGGGATTCTAGCAAAGTGGGAATGCCATGTGCATTCCTGTGAAGCACACAGCTCTGTTGTGATGCACCGCAGAACATCCCACGTGGCACACAGTGCCTTTGTTTAAGGGAATGAAATTGCTGATCCTGGCAGTTCTGCTATATGAATGCAAAAGTGGGCACTTCAGACAGGGATGGTTTAAACTTTGGATGTCTGACTCCTAAGAACACAAGACAGCATGCTCAAACTCTGATGTCTATAAATGGTATAAAGCATGAGGGGTTTATTGCAACTAAAAACTTTCTGACTGAAAATCAGAGGAGTCAGTAGGATGGAAGATTACTTGAAACAAACAGTGCCTGGAGTGTTGCTGTTGGCACTGCTAAGAAATGTGGCAGGAAGCATAACTGGAGAAATGAGGTAGAAGTAGGAGAAAAGAAGACGGGAAATAGTTTATCCAAATAACTAGTTTATCCAAAATTGATGAACTGATAACAACCTGGCATCCATACTATTAAACATTACACAAACACAAAGTGGATTTGCAAGTATTTCAGCATTCAGAAGCCAAGTATCAGAAGGAGACAGTTAATTTTATGTATATGTACACAAAGTTTCACACATATAAGTAAAAATAAACTTTACTTTTCTACAAACTTAAATAACTATAGTCACTGGTCACAGAACACAGTCCAAATTATTCACTTTACAGCAGTTCAGTCTACATGTACTGGAGTTATGAGCAAGAATAACTTGAAGAAACAAGAGTTTATATAAATTCTTTATAAGAGAACCTTTATTTAACAATGGACTGTCTCAGTAAATGAGGTTGGATAGGAGCAATGAATTTCAGTACTAATGGAGCCAAGTACTTGGCATGTTCATGACTTGACTTCAGTTGCTTCTACTTGAAGTAGTGTATCCCAAACAGGTTTCTGAATGTGTTCTGGTATTTTCTCTATCTTAGTCTAAAAGGAGAGATAAACAACCATTTACTGTACCAGCCAGCTAACATCTAACTACTTTATTTATGCTAAATAGACATAAATCAGATTTAAATTGCCACCTAGTGGCACTTCCAAGCAATACAGCCTCTTTTCCCTGTAATATTTTGGAAAAATTTCCTCTCAAACTACACCCATTTTCTCAGCTGACTTTCCAAAGACTTCAGTAGTTACTGGTACTTGCATCAGGACTCATAACAATTAATAATGTGGGGTGGAAACTGACCTTTTTCACTTCCATGGCTACCCCTTCCGGTAAATTTCGTTGCACGTACTCCAAGTAAACTGCAGCAGTACTGCTTGTTAGGTATTTTAACTAAAACAGAAAGAAAAGTTTTTTATTAACCACTATTAATAATACTTCAAATTTTTTTTTAAATTGCCCAATCTCCTTTATCCCTTGCTATGGGACCAAACATCTTACAGGAAGACAGCTTCCATAATACTTTGAACAGAAGCAGTTCATCTGTACTCAACCCTCACTCATGTATAAAGCAGTTACTTCATTCCACAGAACTGCACATGCTGCCTGGGAGCACATGCACTGATTATGATGGAAGTGGTGGATCTTAACCCTGCAGGTATCAGATGAAATTAAATACAGATTGTGCAAGAATCACCAGCTTTTCTACGCTCCCAAAGTTCAAGCCTGTTATAAATCCTGCAACGCCAGAGTTCCACTGAAATACTGATTTTTTTGGTTTTTTTTTTTTTTTAGTTTCTCCTGGATCCATTGAATTACTGATCTTTTCGTTTTTCCTGGAAGGCACAAATAGTACTTATGGTCTGTGGGAAGCCAACTGTACTGCTCTCACATCAGGTCCCATTTTGCTAAGCACTGTGCAAATATACAGTAAGCCACCCAGGAGCCACAAAATGCTGGCCATAAACCTTTCTTCTAAGAAAGGCAACCACAGCTGCATTCTAAACCATACAGATGTGTGTGTCATTTGCCACCGAAGTGGTGGATTTTCTGTGCTTCCTTTCTTCTATTTCCTACATGCAGTTCTAGTTTGCCACATGATGCTGCAAAGGACAAAAGAATGTCTGCTCAAAAACATCAGACCAATTCAGAAAGTATCCTCAGTGATGCTGGCAATGCCAACGACTTAGCTACATCTTCTTCCCTTCCTAAGAAAACTCTCATCCCAATGGTTTTTGGAAACCAAGAGCATAACACACAAAAAGGTAACCACCCTCAATTCTACCTTACTTTCTTTAGTCATTCTTTCAGCTGTTAAGAAGATGATAAAAATAAACTTTTTGGTCCAAATATTATGTAAGCTGTGCATTCAGAATAACTCATGTTGCATTTTATGTAACTAGGTCAGCTATTTTCCAATATTCTCCTGCATGCTCCTCCCCAAAACCTTTTCAATCGTGCATTAGGACGCAGTAATATCTTTAAATTGTGCACCTAGAACAATTTTGTTTCCTTCTTTCTTACCTCTAAACACATGTAATGTGTTCTCATTTCATACTGAACTCTGTGCTTCTTGTAAATGTGTACAGATTTGAGAAGTGTAAATCGTTCTATCGTCTTTAGGGGTTTATCTCTGAGCAAAGAAAAGAAAGAAATTTTGGTGTTATATACAGGGTGATAATACAAGCTTATCTGAAAGATTATGCCGAAATCTCTGTTCTTACTTGACATTTAGAAGATCTACAAGGAAACGTGAAACACTGGTACAGTTTGTTATTAACTCACATGGGCATGGTTAACACTCAGGCATTAACCAGCACTGGGTCAGGGAAGCCACAGCACCGACAGCTGTCCTGCAAGTACTGTCAGAACCCTTCATGTAGATAAAAAGCACTTCCCCTATGGCAGTGCTGCTTTCTCAGCACCATCCTGCCACCAAAGAAGTGTTAGGTCTATAATCTGAGAAAAAAAAATCAGATTATAGCCATTTCTTAAAAAAAAAAAAAACAACCAAACTTCTAAGCAGAGGACCTGAATTACAGTAGATGACAGAAGCAGCATCTCATTCCATATCACTCAACAGATCAGTTACTTACACTTTTTCAACAGAGATGCCAAGTTCTTTAGCTGCAAGCACTGCAAAATATTCATAGCTGTCCAACACAGCTTTATCGTGGCCTTTAACTAAAATGGACAATCTCTTGTACAGTGTTTCTGGCTCATCTGATATAGATACCTGCATTTTTGAAGAAAGGACAAGAGTCACCACACCATGTTCTCCTTAATTAATGCACCCATAACTGATTTCCTTAGCCTGCACACCCCATTTGTAAAAGAGCAAAAACACCCCTCAACCTCAGTTTATCTAACAGAGTCTGACTGTATTACCTTTACTGACAGGTCCCACTCTACCAGCGAAGGCAAAGTGGGAAGAGACAGCTAACTTCTGAACATTGAGGTAAAATTTCTTCATCCAAAAAAGGACAGATATAAAGGAGAACACTAACTCATTGAGCAAGAACAAAACTCATTGTTGAAGCAAGTCGGGAGCAATATTTGTATTTTATACAGCAGTGTGCAAATACCCGAGAGTTTGCTTGGGTATGGAAATTAAACAGAACATTATGGACAGCAACCAGAATTCCCACTTTACTAAGTCAGCTCTAAGACTACCTTAAACACAGTAGCCTTCCCCAGGTGTATTGTCCTTCATGTATGTACAAGTGCAAGTTTATGACTTTCAGTCAGAGCTTCAATTTCTGATGGCCTGGGCTCGCTGATCAACTGGAAGAGCAGTATAGTTTAATGAGTGCAGAAGTGCTGATTTTCCAGAGGTTCACTCCTAGGCAGTTTAGCACACTAAAGCCAGCACATGCCAGCCACAGCAGGAAGGCTGGATCAGCACTGTAGATCTAACACTGCCTGTCAGAAGTTTTTGAAGCCCTTGTCAAAAGGCTGCCACAGGCATTGAACTGAATGTGGCCCAAAAGTTGGTATTTCATAGAGTTACAGCTGCATAGAAAAGGGGGAAAGAGAGGCAACTATGAGCTACAGAAACCTTGTTCGGAAAAATCCCCAAAACTAGAAGATCTCAAATACCAATAATCTAAATTATTTCTCTCTCTATGACAAATACAGAGACATCCCTAAGACAGACCTTCAGAAAGCTGCAAGAAAAGAATTCAAGTTTTCCTGGATGTCCTCTTTATTAGTAAGATAATATACAAAATTCTGTATCAGAGCACTCACCAAAGGATTAGTCTTAGGCTCCTGTGCATCACCATGGGACCCAGCCAGCCGTGCTCCCATCAAGTTGGAACTCCTAGAAATACAGTCATGGGGAATGCATAAAATAAGTTGTTAAAGTTGGATTTTATTTTTTTCAGGCACTGTGGAGGAGCAGTGGAAGGAGGGGCTGTTACACTTACAGAAGAAAATACTGCTTTTGCATAATTCTTCTTGCATAACTGACAGGAAAAGCTGATCCCTGTATAAAACAGATAGGTTATGTTGTGGGTTTTTTCCCCAAACCAGAGCGCAGCCAGTTAATACAGGTTTATCAAAGATTACTTTTTTGCACACCAAAGCACAGCACATTCCTGGGCACTGATTTGACAAACTAGGAAGTTTGCTCCGCTGGAAAACAGGAAAAGAGGAGCATGGAAATTATTTCAGTATACAATAACACCTAAAAAAAGAAGCATGTTAAGGGCACAGTAACAGTATGCACTTACTACTGAGGTACCTGAATAGCAATCACAAAGCATATTTTTAACAGAAAAAAAATATTTTTTGTGGCATCAGACACTATTTCTATATATGATATTTTCTTTTTAGTTTTACTTTCATGGTACAATATATATATAAGTTTTGTCAAGTGACAAACCTAAGCAGGACTTAAAAAGGGAACTGAAAACAGTATCCTCTAAATGCAAAAATTTAATCTGTGAATTTAACTGGAAATCTACTCAAATCCAGATCTTCACAGAGGCACTACCGTATACATTCTTGAGGTGCACAACAAAACAGGCAATTTTAGGAGCACCCGCTATTTGTCACTGTAACTGATAATCATTCAAAAAGTTTCAGAGTTTATGTTGGGAACTACCTGAGCTTTAATACCTAAAAGTAGTGACATACAGCTAGTAATTGTCTAATGACATCTAATAAAATAAGAGGGACAAGAGCACATAATGACAGGACAAGGAGGAATGGCTTCAAACTGAAAGAGGGAAGGGGCAGATTAGAAATTAGAAAACAATTCTTGACTGTGAGGGTGGTGAGGCACTAGCACAGGCTGCCCAGAACAGCTGTGGATGCCCCATCCCTGGCAGTGTTCAAGGCCAGGCTGGATGGGGCTCAGAGCAACCTGACCTAGCAGAAGGTGTTCCTGCACATGGCAGGGCGTTGGAAAGAGATGGTCATTAAGGTCTCTTCCAATCCAGGCCTGGGATTCCGTGACCAAATGATGCTGACGTTTGTACCTCAATTCTCTCTCCCTGAAGGCAGAATGCCACCTTCCTTCCATTCAGTGCTGATGTGAAGCACAGTAACAATCACCTGATACCGCTGTGTCAGGAAGCAGACAGGCCCATGAGCATAAAAGACTATTCAGTGCAGGGCTTAAGCTTTTGTGAAAGTACATGAAACAGAATCTGTCCCCAGATGACAAATGTAAAGCTATTAACTGTAATCATATCTGAATTTTTTGTTTTGGGTTTTTTTAATGTGTGTGTATATGCAGCCTATGCTATGTATTCTTTTACCTTATAACTGCTTGACCTGGTAATGAGGATTTATTATTTGCATGCAAAGACATGCACTCATATTTCTTTCTATTGTGCTATGCAGTTTTAAATACAAAAATTTCAGTATTCATGCAATAAAAATGAATAAAATAAAGCCTGATGAAGCAGTAGAGTCCTATCCCACACAATAAGGTCTGCAGCCTTTCCAACAGTCTATGACTGTGCATGTTATTTCTACCATGTGCCATCTGCCTTTGTTACTAATTAAACGGATACTCATCAAGTCAGAAGTTTTGGTAACATTAAATTAAGGGTGCTCTATGCAAATTTTGACAAAATTATACACTGAACACCTTAGGTAGTAGATACAGTGTTCAGTGAGCAGGAATTCCTAAACAGCTTCACTGTCTGATTTAATGATGCACTCTTGCTATAGGCCACCATAAAAAGGTGGAAATGACACTCAAAGATTGCAACATAACAGAACCAAGACTTTGCACAAAGCATAATTACCCCTCTCCTATTGCAAAATAGCCTTAATTTGGTTTGGCTGAAAGACCCCGAAGTGTCAAGGGGAGACAGACGCCTGAAAAGCAAGTCCAGAACAAACTGCATACACAGAAGAGAGTTTAGGGCTTCAGAAAATCCAATTTTCTCAATTTGAGAGAAAGCAATCACTGTTTTTAAGTCCAAACTAGCAAACACCGTCAGCGCAAAATGTTTTAGGTTGTAACTTCCAGGCTTTGAAACTTTTAAGACAAGAAACTCGCCTAGCACACGGCCTCCAAATCCAAGTCACCTATTCTTCACCATCCCTTCCACCCGGACTAACTGCGGAAAACCACACAACTGCAGGGAAGAGTTCTGAGGACCCGCAAAGCGATGATGGCGTGCAAAGGCACAGAACCAAACTGGACAGCCTCAATCCTCCCGGAGCCCGAAGGACAGCATTTGCACGTCCCCTTTTCCCACTGCCCTCAGGAATGAAGGCGCCGAGGAAAAGGAGGAGGAGGAGGAAGGGACTACGGCGTCCCCGCTCCCGCCACACACCGCACCTTACAGAACCGCCGCCACAGCCACGCCGCCGCCATCTTGGCTCCGCCCCGGCCCGCCCTGCATGGCCCGGAAGGAGAACAGCGGCCGCAGCCCGCGGCTCCTGCCCCGCTGGGAAGGCTCCGGCCGCGGGGCAGAGCTCTCGGAGCTGCGGAGGCCAGCTGGGAGCCGGGAGGGGCTCGAAGGAGCCCCGGCTCGGCTCCCTACGCCGGTTCACGCCTCCCCCGAGCACTGCCTGAGGGCAGCCGGGACGGAGCGGCGGCTCCCCCTCAGCCGCTTCCCGCCCGCGGCG